>CAHIKZ030005070.1:0-600000 GCA_903632075.3 Acanthosepion pharaonis
CCTCACCTATGAGACTTGTTTCCTACTCAGCTGATCTCCCTGTCTACAGCCCCAGCATATAAAGATCTTATTCCTTCATCATATGAAGAATTGCCTTCAGAGGAAAATTCTGCCTAGCTGATTTCTTCTAAAGACAATGTCTTTGTTCATTCAGTGAGCCCCACAGGATCACCTAGAAAGACCTGAATAACCTTGCCTGTGATTTGTACCAATCTGAACAGCAGTCAGTGTTCCTGGTATCCTGACTTAAGCAGTGGAACCTGGTCACAGCAGATGCAAAACTCACCAGTTTCAGTACATGGAACAAAGACTTGGTCTCATTCTTCAATATGAAAAACAGGGTGTGCTACTTCACAAATGTCTGGCTTGTTCACCTTCCTTGGATTCCCACACAGTCCCTTAGATTAGCATCTTTTCATAGACTCGTCAAAGCAAAATCTGAAGGCTGTGTTCCTTCACAATGGGAATAAATACCCCAACATTCCCATTGCCCACTGAGTCCATCTGAAGGAGTCATATGACAATATGGAACTCCTTTTTGACTCTGTCAAGTATAAGCAGTACCAGTGGAGTCTCTTCAAGATCATAGGGTTCATTATAGGTATGCAAGCAGACTTCATGAAGTACTGTTGCTTTCTTTGTCTCCGTGACAGTCGGCTGTGGCTAAGCACTACAAGCGAAAGGACTGGGGACCAAGAGCACTTTCATGCCTGCTGAAAAATCTGTCAAAAAAGTCCCTATAATGGACATGAACAATATGCTTTTTCCTCCTTTTCATATCAAGTTTTGAAGATTTTCATGAAGGCCCTGCTCAAAAATGGTGCTGCTATCTAACATCTTTGGAATCTATTCCCAGCTCTCAGTTTTGCTAAGCTCAAGGAGGGCATCTGCATTGGAACTCAGATTTGAGAAGTACTGAATGATAAGTTATTTGATGAGTTTCTTCCCTTAAATGAACTGAGAGTATGAGAAGCATTTAAGTCTGTCTACCATGGTTTCCTTGGTAACATATGGGTACCAGATTACAAGAAATGAATTGAAGTTGTTACAGGCTTATAAGGATATAGAATACTGAATGTCACTCAAAATTCATCCTTTCTATCCCACCTTAACCTCTTCCCTCTGAACTGTTAGTGGTGAACATGGAGAAATGTTCTACCAAGATATTATATTACTAAGATGGAAAACACTACCAAGGCAAGTGGAGTCCCAGTGTAATGGAGTACTTCTGTTGGATGCTCCTGCACAACATACCAGAGGCAAAGTACACAGGATCATTCAAAAAGCTCACTAAGATGTGTATGTATCGCATTATCCAAGTAATTTCGTTCTGTCTATGCTCTGTATCTATACTGTTTTTGATGTAATCTGCCTTTGTAATGGAAAAAATAAACTTATTTTGAATTTATATGTAGTGTAATAAAAATGTGATAGCAAAAAAAAGATGGAGCAAAATTGTTCAGAAATTTCAATACACATCAAAATTAGTAAAAACCATTTACTCACATGCTCACCCCAGAGAACTTTTTTGTAAATCAGTATAATTATGTTACAATAAAATTTTCATTTTATATGAATACTACCTTATGAAAATTGAGTAAAGTAGGGGTCCTGTATCATAGATTTGAGGACAGTATTTTATAGACTTAAGTGGGGATCCATGAAACCCTTTGCACCAGTCCTGTATATATCCACCACTACAAATGTTGAACCTGAAGTGCATAGTTTTAAAAAATATAGAACATTACCTGAATTAGAAGCAGCAGTCCTTGTGACACACACACACACACACACACACACACACACACACACACACACGCACGCACAAATAATAATTTACACCACATGCTAATACAAATGAGACCAATACATTAGAAGAAGTCATCGGGCCAGTGAACATTAAGGCATGGTTATTCATGGGGTCTGCTTTAAAAGGGTGATTTGCCATCATTGAGGCATGGTTCTCTTTAAGAAAAATCACCACAAACACAAAATTTTATACAGTGATAGCATCATTACCAGTCAGTGTGGTAGCAAAAATACCCACTTCAATCCTAGACTCACAGAACATTAATGTAAGTGTACAAGCATACTAAGCTGATGGATGAACTGATGACCCCCTACTACTATAAGATGTACCCCCTCAGTTTACCTATAGAAAATACTCACCATTGCAAAATGACTTGATACTGGGGATGAGATCCTGCTACACATATTTTTGCAAGCCATTGTCAATAGCTTCAGTAGTAGCATCACAAAAAGACTTAACAGCAGCGAAAATAGGCAAATTGACAGACGAGCCAATGCTGTTTGTTCAAAACACCCTAGTGTTCATTGCACAACAACATAAAGAAACCAATAGGAAATACACCACAAATTCGAACAATAAACAACATAATACACAGATATTTGTGGGTGTGAAGCCCTATGGAACTGATCACAGACCGAAAATATGTCGTGCACATATTTACTTTTCAGAAAAGGCCAAAACTTGCAAGCCTTGATGCAAGTAGGTGATAAAAGCAGAATATACAAATGCTGCCCGGTTCAAGAGCCTCAAGCCCAGTAAACTTTGAGGCAGGAAACTAACTGGGCAAACTTTAACTGCTAAGATCAATGTCACTAGAAGTGGATGAAAAAATAATTGCAGCAAAAATAAAATTGACTGTAGACACATGTGAGATACTCACTTTAATATCTGTCTATATCTCTGAGATGAGGTATTATGGTTATTTACATTATTTACATTAATCGGACTGTTATCCTCATCTTTATTGCCATATTCACAACATTTCAGCCGTTGTACGCTCCAGCCTTCTTCAGGTGATTGGAATTTCAAACTGAACCCTTTATTGTATCCACTGGGGTAGATTGTTCTAGTTCCACATGCCATTCCTCTTCTGGATGTCTCAGTGAACAAAAAAACTTGGAAGTTTGATAAATGAGTGACTGCACCAATGTTTAAAAATTGCCGAAATGTTTCATTTAAATTAAATACATTTATTTATGTTTTATTTTTATAACAATTAACTTTATTCTATCATCTTTTAAATAAAACCATAATTTGTCTTCAAAGTAGACCTTTCAATTATTTAAAGTTCACTTCTCAAACTTTTTTTCTGTTCTTTTTTCCCAAGTCTGCACTGGTAACTATTTGACAGCAATATCATTCATTTTTGCTTGATTGGTAATATTATTTATTTTTGTTTTCCGCATTTTAGAATTGATTGACCTAATATAATGTGAATATTAGTGATGATTAAATAAGATTTCAATAAAATTTGTATTTCATATGAATTCTGCTTTCTGAAAGTAGAGTGAGGGGTATCAGTCCTTAACACCAGCAGTGTCATTTGACAGGAAGAAACATTAGGCATCTATTTTATATAACACTAGCTGAATTACCCAAACATTGCTGCATGTGACATTTTTTGTAAGAAAATGATGATTGATTTTAAATCATTGTTACATTTTGTGGAGAAAACTGATGCATTCCAATATTACTCTTGCTGATGTGACCTCCATCTTCTGGCTTTCTCCTATATTTTGGATAGAAGTTATTCCCTTGTTCAAATTTAAATTTAACTTATATCAAAGGGAAGAAAAAAATTTCAATGGGGGATTTGTGCCACACTGAGACCCCCTTTGATCAAAATGAAATATACTTATCCAAGTACCCTAGGAGTCATTCCCATGTTCAAATTTAATTTAAATCAAAAGGAAAACATTTTTAGTGGAGGTTTTTGTACCCCCTGGGGGTCCCCTTTGATCAAAATGATCTTGTCTATATGACCTCCATCTTCTGGCTCTCTTCTTCTATATTTTGGATAGGAGTCATTCCCTTATTTAAATTTAATTTATATCAAAAGTGTGTGTGTGTGTGTGGGGGGGTCAATGTGGGGTTTGTGACCCCTTTGATCAAAATGAAATATATTTATCCAGGTGATGTAGTTTCAGAATGTGTATGGTTATAGGGGTCTATCTTCAAAACTTATATATGAGAGAGCGAGAGAGAACTGTAAATCTCAAGAAATCTATGGATTTTAAAACACAAGTAACCAAATCTTATCTGACACCGTTTAATATCTGTCGCCTTAGATTATTTAGCGAATTTTTTTTTCAAAATCTATTTCAAATTTTTATCGTGTTTTCTGTTTTTCCATTTCTTAATTCCTTCGTTCTGTCATTCGTTTCAACTTAGACATTATGAACTGAACGAACAATACAAAAATTGGGCAGACTGACCGAAATCTCAAGAAAATCATTTGCAGACAAAGAAATTAATTAGCCCGTTTTTTTGTTTTTCTCATTAAATTTATATTCTGAAAGGTAAGTGATAGAATACACATACGTTTCTTAAAAAAGAAAGAATTCATTATCAAATTGATTTGTCTTATCACGAAAAATGAAAATAAATTGTAATAAGTTGTAATTTCATCTTCTCAGAAACTGAATGGACAAGAAGTACATTTTGTTTTTAAAATTTTATTTTGAAGTTTTTCTCTTGCTTTTTGGTTTTTATTTTTTTCATTTAAACTTCATTGGTTCAATTTTAATTTTGGATTATTTGAAAGATGAAAAATTATGATATAAAAAAATATATTTTTAGCTGGATGTTATTTTTTGCTAAAAAATGTTTTTAGACTAAAAATATTTTCTTTCGCGAAGTGTTTTTTTTCTCATTTTTTTTTTTTCAGATTCTTCCTTTAATATGCAAATCAAAAATAAGTTGAGTTATAGCAGCTGATTCAAAAATTATTTTTAGTGAAAAAGAAAGCTAAAAAGTAATTTTTTTTTCGTTTCTGGGCTAATTTAAAAAAAGGAAGTCTTTGTCACTTTGAAAGAGTATAATTATTATTATAGGTGCCTCCATTGATTGGCTAAACATTGAGAATACAAAATGGAAAAAATGTCGAAAATTAATAAAACGGAGTTTTACCGTCAAAATATTTATGCTAGGAAAAACCAAACCAAAGGATGTTTTTTTTAATTATATTTATTTTATCCTCATTAGAACGTACGAAATTTTAGTTAGAAATTGTTTTTGTCAGTAAGTGGGCCAAAGATAAGGAAATTGAAATTTTTTTTAGCGTCTTTGATCCATTTTTGCAAAAATCAAATAATTGTCACATTTTAATGAAATTTTCAGGACTTCTTACTTTAGAAAAATGTTTCTTTCTTTTTTTCAACACCTACTTATGTAATTTTATGAAATTTCGAGTAATTTTGTATGAAATAATATTTATACGCAGAACTCCTTGGAGAATAAATTGGTTCCCTCACTCGCTGAAAAAATACATAATGAAAAAAGGCCACAAACTTAATAAAAACAAAGCTTTATTGTCAAAATGTTTGTTATTGAAAGAAAAGACCAAAGTATTTTTTAATTATTTAAATTTTTTTAAACATAACACATTCGAAATTTTGATTAAAAATCTTTTTTTTTTCTTTTTTTTACGCTAGCGCGAAACCTAATTTTTATTTTACTTTTCGTTTTTTTTGTCGTTTTTTTTCCCTTCTTTTGCGCTTTTTTTTCCGGTGAAAAAAAGTATTGATTTGAAAATTCTTGCAAAAATCAAATAATTGTCGGATTAATGAGACTTTCAGGACTTATTAACAAATTATTAATTAATTATTATTTTTGAATTTTTTTTGGTTTTTAGAAAATTATGGTAAAAAGTTTTGTTTTTGTTTTTTAACATATGTTACCCCCCCACGAACTTAATTTAAATTCATGAAATTTCGTGAAATTCAATTTTCTTTCCAGAAGTTTTTTTTTTTTAATAAGTTGTAGGACTCCTTGGAGAATGTAAACAATTTTTTTTTCCTCAAACTTTTGTTATTTGTACTGAAAATCTGTTCCTAATGGTAAACAAACTAAAAAATGTAACCAAACTATGACATTATTTAATTAGAAAAGCTTTTAATTGCTTTCGTAAATAAATTATTTAGGACGTATGTTCAATAATTCGACGAAAAATCAGCATTGCATGATGAAAAAAGGCCCCAAAAAACGTAATAAAAACAAATTTTTATCATCAAAAATCAAAATGTTTGTTATTATGAAGAGGAAAGAAAAATCAAAGTATTTTTTTTTTTTTTTTGTAACATTTAATCCTTTCAAGCATGTTCGAAATTTTGGTAAAAAATTTTTTTTTTTACTTCAACGGACACGTAATATTTTTAGCATTAGCTATTTTTTGCGCTGAAAAACACATTAATTTGGAAATTCTTGTAAAAATCAAATGTCAGATTTTAATGAAACTTTCAGAACTTACTAAAAAATGAATGAAATTATTTTAGAAATGTTCGTTTTTTAGAAACTCATATAATTTTTTTTTTACATTTGGACCCCCGACCAATTTATTTCATAAAAACTCAAAAATTCGACTGTGTGTATTTTTGCAATTATTTTAATTAAATGACTTTGAAGAATATAAATCATCAATTTTTTTTTTTTTGTAAATCAAGAAGCTTTTCTAACCAAAATTTAGCTCTGAACTGTAAGCTACAAAAACCAATAAAACTAAGACATTATTTAATTAGAAAAGCTTTAATGGCTTTTATGAATAATATATGTTAAGGACATTATTGTCTGAAGCCAAAATATTATTCCCATGAAAAATGAATTTTTACAAGAATTGTTTTCTTTCTT
Source organism: Acanthosepion pharaonis (assembly GCA_903632075.3). NCBI lineage: Eukaryota > Metazoa > Mollusca > Cephalopoda > Sepiida > Sepiidae > Acanthosepion > Acanthosepion pharaonis. The sequence goes on from CAHIKZ030005070.1 coordinate 6,656, forward strand.
TCAATTTTAAATACAAAATATGATAAAGTTGATTATTTTAAAATTAAGTTTGGGTATGTGTCTTTTTGGAAATGCTCTTATTAAAAAGATCTAATTTTACAGATTTTAAATTTGAAAACTTATTACAATCTGCGAATATGTCAAAAAATGTACTAAAAATGTTTCCAGCAAATCTATAGAGGCACAATTCAGAAATAATGTCACATGTTTTAATTGTTTCTTCTGATAGAAAGGATCCAGCCTCATAAATTGTGTTGATTTTGTTTTTGCTAGCATGTTCTTGCTAGCACCATAAATAGCTCTTTCTCAAGGTTGAATTATCATTCACTTAGCTTGCTCCACAACTGAGTGTTTATCTCAACCACGTGATTTTTCTACAATATTTTAATTGTTTCTCCTGATAGAAAGGATCCAGCCTCATAAATTGTGTTGATTTTGTACTTGCTAGCATGTGTCGAATTCTCTGACTGACTGACCATCATTGTCACATTTTCAAAATTTTTTATTTTTTTTTTTACATATTTCACTAAATATTTTCTTTTCATTTTTTTTTTTTTTTTTTTTAAATAGAATCAATTTTTTCTTTTTCATTGAAAGACATTGCAATTAATTTTTTCTTTGTTAGATTCAATTTTAAGGGCAGAAACAATGCAGGCTTTGGACATATCTTCATTAAAAAAATGAATAAAATATTAGACTTTTGAAAGTATTTAATTTTTAAGAATTACTTTATAGTTAAATAAGATGGGTCACTTAAAATTCAAAAATACTGTCACTTCTGCCCTTGCGTCCAATAAATTGCCCTGACATAAGTTGTTGATACATACTTTATATATATATAAAGTAGGTATCTCCCTCCCAAAAAATCTGTCAGCACAACATAATTCTCTTTATTTTAAAATATACATTGACAAAACTTTATTTGAAGAGGATTAGCTAATTTAAAATGATTAATCTTATTTTAAACACATATTACTAACTTTTAGTTTAAAAAGTAGAAAAATTCTTATATTTATTCATATACATTTTTGTGAATATAGAATCATTTATATATATTGAACAAGTTCTGATGGTAAAGTAATTTTGTTCCACTGCAAAAAGTTTGAACTTCACTAGCTGCTGCTACATTAGTGACCTAACCATAATATATTGCTACATGTATGTATCTATTATAATATAGACTGCTTTCATAAATTATTTTGTACCTAAGTTAATATATCTTATTGCTTTTTATTGTTCACAGATGTTCTGGATGTACTAGAATCACAACAGTTATTATTGAGAATTTCAATGAAGGAAACAATTTGATACTCCTAATGTAAAATGAATGGGACTACATTTTCAAAAGCATGGCAATAAACTTTAACTGCAAAATGTGTGCTTTGTCTTTTCTACAAAAGCATATTTAAGGTTACAAATGAATAAACAAGGGTGATAGGCCATATTCATGTGACCATTGCTAATCTCAGTTGGGAAGCCAAACTAAATAGGCCAAATGGAAACAGACATTAGAAAGAAACCATATCCCTGCGAAGTTAGTGGATCTGCATTTTCAGAGAAGTCAAATTTGGTGAGACATATGCACACACACACTGAAGACAAACCATATTCTTGTGATGTTTGCAGTTCTGCATTTTCACAGAAGCAAGATTTGGTCATTCATATGCGTACTCACATTGGAGAAAAATCATATCCCTGTGAAGTGTGTGGATCCGCATTTTCACGGAAGTCAAATTTAGTTGTTCATATGCGAATTCACACAGGAGAGAAACCTTTTTCTTGTGAAGTTTGTAGATCTGCATTTTCACGGAAATCAGATATGGTCAGTCATATGCGTACACACACTGGAGAGAAACCTTATTCTTGTGATGTTTGTGGATACGCGTTTTCACAAAAGACACATTTAGTTGTCCATATACGTACTCACACTGGAGAGAAACCTTATTCTTGTGAAGTGTGTGGATCTGCATTTTCACGGAAATCTAATTTGGTGTGCCATATTCGAACTCACACTGGAGACAAACCATATTCTTGTGATGTTTGTGAATTTGCATTTGCAGAAAAGTCGAATTTAGTGAGTCATATTCGAATACACACTGGAGAGAAACCATATTCTTGTGATGTTTGTGAATCTGTATTTTCATGGAAGTCTGATTTGGTGAGACATATGCGAACACACTCTGGAGAGAAACCATATTCTTGTGAGGTTTGTGGATATGCATTTTCATGTAAGTCACATTTGGTGAGACATATGCGAACACACACTGGAGAGAAACCATATTCATGTGAGGTTTGTGGGACTGCATTTTCACGGAACTCACATTTGATGAGGCATATGTCAAGGCACAGTGGAGAAAAACAATAATTTTGTGAAGTTTGTTGAGCTGCATTTTCATGGAATTCATATTTAGAGAATTGTCTGTAAATAAACACTAGAGAGAGAAAATATTCTTTTGATTCTTATTGATATGTATTTTCAGACAGATATGTTTTTGTGCATCATGTGAAAAAACATTCTTTACAAGTTTGGATATACCTTTTCTGAGAAGTTATACTTTGTGTCTGATATGAATCATATTTTTGCAAAAACTGAATGCATTATTTTCAGACACTGCAAAATTCAGTAGACATGGAGAGAAACTATATTTCTGTGAAGTATATGTTCAGAATTTTCAAGGAATTTACAGCTGAAAAGTCACATGGATACACATTGTGTTTATGGGAAGCACAATTTTTAGAAATTACTCATTTTTAAATAAACAGGCTTACATACAAACTAACATTTTGTAAGTCTACAAACATCTGTGAAGTCACAGATGATATGCAAGAATGGGCAATTTCACTGAAAACAAAGTCAGAAATATAAGAGAAAAATATTTTCTGAGGAACATTCAACATACAAATGCAAACAGGAAATTTCAGTGTATGAAAAAAATAGGATGCATTGTTTGATTATTTAATTTGAAATCTTTTTCTTTATACATAAATGAAAGAAAACATTTTAAAAATCAGGTCAATATCAATTGTTTTATTCTATATAAAAAATACTTTGAGATACATTCAATTTAAAAATGGAAACAAGTCATGAAAATTTTGGATTGTATTTTATATGGAAAAATGAAATAAAAGCATCAATATTTTATAGAATCATGTTTGTATGATTTTTGATTTCTTATAAACAATATGTTTTCAAATAAAATGTGTTAAAACATTTGAAATGTTAGTGTGAAATGAATACAAATTCTTTCAGCTGCAATTTGAAACCTGATTTCTGATTGCATTTTCTGTATTGTTTACTGTTGTGCCACAAATTCTTCCTTTATATTTACTGTAATGAATCTTCTAAAATTATTAATTTTTGTCTGAATGAATCTGATACTAGTCTCTTTTTTAATTTTAAGAGGTTTTATACATTTTCTAACATTCACTTCTATTGTAACCTTATCATCTATTAAATGACAATAACTATTATTTTGTTTCTCATTCTGATTCTTATGCTGTGTACATGTGTAGATTTTAAACAGTCAAATTTATAATTCAATTTATAATTAAATCGGTGATGAGATATATTAGTAAATACTTAAATTTTTAATATTATTATGTTAATATGAAATGAAGCCATGATGGTTTTTCAGTATTGTAACTGGTCAGTTGGTAAAAATGTTAACTTTGTACTAAATGTACTAAGAAATAAAAATGAACTTTAGTGTTAACATGATATATAAATAGGTACTATCGGATATAAACTATATTTTATGGTCAATAAGTTAAACACAAAACAAGTAAAAGACGCTTACAAAAAAACTTAACAATTCGGTACAAAACATGGCTCCAAAATTAAATAAATGGTTTCTAGAACCTGATTGGATATAAGTCATGTGATGTGCTTTCTATGGTGTCCACAGGGTTGAACTCCAAATGACCTGGAAATAGATCAGGGCTTGGGTTACTTAGTACATTCCTGCGCAGAACTTGGATAGAATTTGTGAGCTGGTCACCAATTTGCCATAAGCCATAAAAATAGCTTGTCAGTGGTAGTCAAACACTATACCTGAAACAGAACAGTCAGCAAACAGGCCCAGCCATGACACATGCCAGTCAGTGATAATATTTCTACATGACAAAGGTAAGTTTTGTCTCAGTTTCTCTTTGTTCACTGTGTTTTTTTAGCATGTGCTTCACAAAAAAAATTAGCATACATAATTATGAACATTGCAGACATACTTGCAATAAAATAACTTTGAACTTTACAAACTCACTTGCAACAAATCACTTTAAACTTTTCAAACTCACTTGTGATAAAGATCAATATGAACACTCAAACTATTTTGTCTTCATGGCGACAAAAAAGAACGTTTACTTTCAACATGAAAAATGTTGGTATCATATTTAGTTTGGTCTTCTTCCTATTCTGCAAAGAGCATTTCCACGTGTTGTTTTTATTTTGTGCTGTATTTGGGAACACGACACTCAGATTTTATTTTTCCACCTAAAATTCAGGCAGACTGCCCCCACATTACCTCCACTAATTTGCTGACAAAACAGCGTGCAATGAAGAAAAAAGTTCCCATACTTAATAAACAACAAAGTTTTATCATCAAAATGTTTATTATGAAGAGGAAAGACCAAAGTATTCTTTTATTATTTTATTAAATTTTTTTAATCCTTTCTAGAATGTTTGAAATTTTTGTTTTTCATGCACCAGGGATGGGCCCAATGTTAGTATGGCAAATTTAGCATCTTTTGTGCAGCAAAAAATGCATTGTTTTGAATTTTTTTGTAAAAATCAAATAATTGTCGGATTTTAAAGAAATTTTCAGGATTTATTCAGAAATGAATTATTATTATTATTATTACTTTTTTTTTTAGAAAATCTTGATAAGAATATTTTTGTTTTACATCTGACCTGTTACCCCAAATTACTAAATTTAATGAAATTTCAAGAAATCAAAGTTTAAGTCTCTTCATATTTATATTACTTAAAAGCAGGACTCCTTGTAGAATTTAAATCATCAATTCATTTTTGTCAAACAGAAACACCATTTACTGAAAATCTGCTCTGAATCCTAAAATAAAAAATGCAATAGAAATAAGACACTATTTTATTAGAAAAGCTATCAATTGCTTTTATAAATATTTATTATGCACACTATTGTCTTAAGAAAAAAATTTTTTTCAATGTATAATGAATTTTTATAATAATTTTGATACCTCCATGAAATCACTAAAAAATTAGCATACCATGATGAAAAAATGCTCGAAACTTAATGAAAACAAAGTTTTGTTATCAAAATCTTTGTTATTATTAAGGGGAAGGATCAACAAAGTATTTTTTTAATATTTAATTAAATTTTTTTTAATCCTCTTTAAAACATCTTTATGTTATTATTAAAAGGAAAGATCAAAGTATTTTTTGAATATTTATTTTGGAGTATAAAGCAGATGGACTAATAAATAGCATAGCAAAATTTGGCACCTTATTAGTGAAAATTATATTAATTTAGAAATTCTTGCAAAAGTCTTTTTTTTTTTTTTTTTTTTTTTTTGGATTGTTAATGAAACCTTCCTGAATGAAATTGTTTTAGAAATTATATTTTCTTTACAAAATGTTGAGAGAAAATTTTTTTATGTCTTTCAACCCACTTAAGTTTATGAAAATTTGAGAAATTCAAAGGTATAACTTTTAGTGACTATATGAGTTAAAAGCAGAACTCTTTGAAGAATTTAAATCAATTTTTTTTTTAAATGTAAAATTAGACCGCATCTTACCAAATATCTGCTCTGAATCAAAAAATGCAATAAATCTGACATTATTCAATTAGAAAAGCTTTTAATTTTTTTTATGAATATTGGGATCTGTTCCATGATTTTATTCATGATATCCCATGGAAATAATTCATCTGAGGTCTCCTCCTGGATGAAAGCCGGCATTGATACTTTCATTCCAGCAAGTAAATACCAAGTTAAATTGCATTCATTTCCTTGGTACTCGCCTTTCTATAGCACCCAAAAAGGACCACCAACTACATTGTATCAATAACTGCATTTACTGCAAGGAAAGTTGTTTATAGTGTCATGCCAGAAGGTTTTTCTCATCAGAATCTGTCTTGCACATTTACAAATCTATCATTTGTCCATGCATTGAATAATATTGCCATATCTGGGCTGGTGTCTCTGCTGTTTATCTCAGATTCTTAACATAATCCAAAAAAGGATCTGCAATGTAATCAATCCTGCCTTGGCACTCAACTTCAGTCACTTTCTCACAGACATGATGTGGCTTCCCTCTGTCTTTTCTACAAATATTTTCAAGGCAATTGCTCTGATGAGCTTTTTTCTTGGTGCCCTGACTGCATGAATTTAAGCATGCTACTATATTGTCATCTGGCTCCCACCCTTTTACAGTTGAAATAGTTAAATGTAACCACCACTTCAACTCCAATAGTTTATTTTCTGGCACTTCCCCGCAGTGGAACTAGTTTCCCTGATGACTACAATCTTCAAAAATTTAAATGCAACATCAAGTGCCATCTGTTGACTTGAATCCCATTCATCTTTTATCCTTTCCCCAATCCCCACTATACCCAGTCTTTTCTCCCACTTTCACTCTCTGTAACCCCCTGCGTACTAGTGGTACTCCTAACTTGCTTGGAATGAAATGATTAAAAGAAAAAATATATTAAGAACAATATTGTTTTCAGAAAAAAACATTTTTCAAGATTTGTTTTCATTTTTTTTACAATTTTAATTATAATAATGTATAAGTTTTTAAATCTAAAATTCAGTTTCAGTGATTAGGAAATATTGTTATTAAGTAAAACTCTATTTACTAATCATATATCATTAAGTTTATTACAATCTGGCAACCCAATTATTTTTTAAAAGAATTTTCAATTGTGTTTGTATGTCTATGAACAAGTGCATTTTGTAGATATAGTCACCTATACTCTCAGTCAATTATGTGCCACACATGATACACACCTACGTGATCATGTATCTTTCAATACATGACTGACAAGGCAAATGTTTTCCCGTAGTAGGTTGCCATTTCTTTCTGCAGTAGACCAGTTGCCATCCAAAGCTAAATAACCCAGTCTGTCCTGCTATTTACCCATAGCTGGGGGAAGAAGAAGAGGATTCATATCAAGTGGAAATTCTTTTTACAATATTGGCAGTCATTTAATTGTAGCTCGTCTTTACCTTTATGATTAGTAAATATAGTTTTTACTATATAACAATAACACCTAACCAGTACAAATTAATACAAAATTTTAAAAGATTTAAAACTATGAATTATTCTAATAAAAATTTAAAAACAAAATGAAAGCAATTCTTGTAAAAATTCATTATTCCTCAAAAAAGATTTTTTTTCTTAAGACATCTATATCCTTAATATATTTTATTTATGAAAGCAATTAAAATCAATTAAAAGCTTTTCTGATTAAATAATGTCTTAGTTTTATTGCATTTTTTTATTTTATAATTCAGAGCAGATTTTCAGTAACTGGAGTTTCTGTTTTACAAAGAGAAATTGATTATTTAAATTTTCCAAGAATTTCTGCTTCTAATACATTAAGCAATACAAAAATTTCTCAGAATTTCATCAAATTAAATAAGTAGGGTTGGGTATGTCATAGATGTAAAATATATATATATATATATATATATATATATATATATATATATATATTACCAAGATTTTCTAAAAAAAAGAATCATTTCTGAAATAGTTTCATTTATTATTTGTGAATAAGTCCTGAAAGCTTCATTAAAATTCAACAATTATTTGATTTTTTGCAAGAGTTTCCAAATCAATGTTTTTTCACCACACAGAAGAGGCTAACATTTCCTAATCTTTGGTTTCCCCACTGATACAAGAAATACAAGGTTTTAACCAAAATTTTGAATGTTTCATAAATGATCACAAATATAATTTCATAATCAAAACATCCCTTGGTCTTTCCTCTTAGTAAAATTAAAATTTTGTTAAAGTTTTTGATTTTATTAAGTCTGGGGTATTTTTTCATCATGGTATGCTCATTTTTTATAGAAACTGTGGAGGTACCAAGATTAAATTTAATATTTCCAATAAGCAAAATACTTGGCCATATTTCAAACTGATTTTAAATTGGAATTTTTTTTTTTTGAAATCGTTAAAATATTGTTGCATCTTTTAACACAATATGATTCCCTTCATTAAAAACCTTTCAAAACTAAAATATACTTTATTTTAGGATGATTATATGATTTAACATTTAATTAATCTGATTTGAATCAAATATTACTTATTTTTGGTTTTAAAATATTGTAGAAAAGCATTTTTTCAACACAGATCTGTTTTTTTTTAATTTGTTGATAACTCTCTCAAAAGACTTACTACCCAGTAATCTTATGTTAGAAAGTGTTAACAAGTTACCAACAAATTTTAAATTTACTAAATTTATCTTCTGATAATATCATGTATGAACATCCATATTTCAAAAATTCTTCACATTTATACACACTAAAAAATTAAAAATTCTTTTTAAAGTACTGGAGGTGGTCATTCATTATTCATCAATTTTTTTTTTATTTTCTTAAAACAATATTCCATAATATATTTTTATTCAAAAAAGATTGATGATTTAAATTCTTCAAAAATGAATTTCTCAAAATTTTATAAAATTTAATAAGAGGGGTAATAAGATGTAAAAAAAAAACAAAAAACATTTATACCATGATTTTCAAAAAAATGTTACATTTCTAAAATAATTTCCTTCATTTGTGAATAAATCCTGAAAGTTTCATTAAAATCTCACAATTATCTGATTTTTAGAATTTCCAAATCAATTTGTTTTTCACTACAAACAGATGCTAAAATTTCACATATTTCAGCCATTCAAGCTAGAAAAACAAAATCTTTCACCAAAATCTTGAAGGTTCTAAAATGTATTAACTTCTTTCTTCTTAATAATGTAAACATTTTAATGCTAAAACTTGGTGAAGATTTAGTATTCAGAATTAGCAAATTACTCTGGTGTATTTCATACTGAATTTAAACTGCTTGGGATCTTTTTTTTTTTTCTCATGAGTATAATCCATAATTTTGTCTCTATTAACAGATCTATTGACATAATTCTCCCTAGTAAAAAAAATCTGTCAAAAATGTAATTTACTTTTCTGAAATGTTGAGAAAAAGAAGCTTATATAAAGTTTAATTAATCTGAATTGTAACAAATATTAGAGTTTGAAATGTAAAATTTTTTTTTTTTTTTGGCATTTTGAGTGATTTTTTGACAGCCTGATGTTTGGGAAATTGAGCAATTACACAACAAATATAAGAACACTTTTATAAATAATTTTAAAAACCCAGTAATTCTTAAAATTTTAGATATTTGAAGCAATCTAATATTTTATTGATTTTTAGGTACTTTGGTCTTACTTATATTTTCTCAAAAAGTGTCTTCATAAGAAAATTATCAATAAATTTTAACTTTACTGTATGCACTGTTAATGTTTACTGTTAACCTTTACTGTTAATGTCATGTATGGACATCTATATTGACAAAAATTGACAGATTTATAGATGCATAAAAAATTTAAAATTCTTTAAAATGAGTGATAGTCATTGAATTGTAATGAAATTTTTAATTTAAAATTTGTCATTATATAGTTTTAATTAATAGAGTAGTGATTAAAGACAGTTTTACATTAATAATAATATTGTTTAGCCACTACAAATTATTTTGGTGTCATGACTAATAATATGAGATTTAATCTGTATTTCTCCTGACATTTTAAACAAATCATCTCACTGTCATTTGTATTTATTACCACCTTTTTTTCTGCCAGCCTTAATAAAAATAAAAAAGGCATTCTAAATCACTTTAAGCTGAATTTCTTTGATAGGCTTGCATTAAAAAAAACGTTTCTTCTGTTGGATAATATTAATTCAGTTGAGTTAAAAAAAGAGGCTCTAAGCTATTCCACTTTTTTGAAAAAAATCTATTTACACCTTGGCTGGAATCTCCTAAACATTTTGAGTTTCTAGGTTTCAGCCTACCAAGCCAAAAGGTTAATCCAATCCTGCTATATGCATAACCCCATTAGACATGACTTGTGAGTTAATAAATTTGGTGCCATGAAAAATTATGAGAACAGATTTAATATCTCCTGACACTTTATTCAGCTCTACACTTTCTCATTTCCAGTTGAGCTATGGAGAAAAGTATGAATTTAATAAAAAAAAAATGGACTTAATAAGCTATTTATTCAATTGTGAAAGCAGGATAACATATATCATATTTTTATTACTAAATTAAGTTTCAGCATTAAACGCCATTAATCAAACAAATTAAGATAAAAAAAATCTTGTGAAGTTTGCAAATCTGCATTTTCACAGTCATGTTTGGTGCATCATATCCAAATACACTCTGGAGAGAAATCATATTTTTGTGATGTTTGTGGATCTGTATTTACAGACAAATCAGATTTAGTGTGCCATGTATGAATACATACTGTATAATAAACACATTCTTTTGAATCTTTATGGTTTTGCAATTTGCAGAGTTCACATATATTGTGGCATATATGAAGACAATCTGGAGAGAAACTTTGAGGATCTGCATTTTCCCAAAAGTCATATTTGGTGATTTATGTGTGCATCATGATAAAACAGACTGGAAGGAAACTATATTTGTGTGAGGTTATTTTTATTGAAGTCATATTTGCTGAGATATATGTCAACACAAACTGAAGAAAAACTATAAATTTTTCATGTTTTTGATCTGCATTTTCATGGAAGTCATATTTGTTGAGGTGTTTCTATTCGATAATGACCATTGTGTTAGCATGTCTGTTGATTCACTCATATTCCTTATGTAATTTATGATAATGCTAGAAAATTATTTTGTGCCCTTTTGGTTTGGAAACCTAATAACAAAAAACATGTATTCTTTGAAATTTTGATAGATCAATATCCAATCAATCCTACCATTAGGATGATTAGGACTCTCTCATAATCATCAGTGTTTTATTTTTTATTCATTCCTAAGAAAATGTATTGTGAATTTTTGTTCTTTGGTAAAGCCATCATGCTTGTTATGAGGAAAAATTAGGCAATGATTAGGTAGAATATAAAGAAGATGACATTAATAATTTTCTAGATTAAATTTGATAACGATAACATAGTTCACTTTCCTCCATTGTGTTTATGTGACTGTAATAGCATATTTATATCAATGACAATTTTTTTTTTTATTCCACTATGTGAAGGTTGTGGTAGTTGGTGTCACCATCCATTTTTTTATACCTTGGCAAGGTAAAGTGAATTATAATAGATTAGTAGGCCTACTGAGGAGGATGTTAGCCTAGCATATTCAACAATTCTTTCAGGCATCTGTCTCTCCAGTGTTCCTCTTTGTCCAGTATTTTTACTTGATTCCACATTGCACTTTTCCTCCAAACATTCCTGATTTAATTATCTCACTTCTGAATACAACTTCTTCATGTACTTCCAGCCTATTCTGAAGGGCCTGTTCAATGTTGATCATTTCCTGTTGGTAAGTGTCTGGATCATCACTTTTTGAACAGTGTTTTAAGCACCAGACTATCTGTTTCTTTACACTGGTTGGATGGTGGCGGGGCTGGTGCAACAGTCTTGTCCCCCCCCCCAACTGAAATCAATGATACAGGACTCCCACTCTATTACATCTCAATTTTCATAAGGTAGTATTTATATAAAATACAAATTTTATTGTAAATTAATTATATACAATAACAGATCATATGCAATATAGGTAAACAATTCAACTAGAAAAATTAAAAATAAATACAATGTATCTAAATGCAAATTAGAGACACATCATAACAGATCATTCCATTTTAAATACAATATTTTGCAGCAATTTTTAACATCAACTCAAGATTTTTCTTGTTAAAAAGCTTAATAGTTTTAACATTATGGATAAAAAATTGTGACTTTTATATAGCATTTTTTGAGACTCAGCATGAGCGAAAACAAATTAACAGATATGAACAAAAAAGAAGATCTCAGAATGATGTCAAAATCTTTAAAAAAATTTTCACCATTTAATATTCAGTTCTGTGGATGTATATTGTGGTGTGATGGATATTGGTTCAGAATGACAGTTGGGGGAGCTGAATTTGAGTCAATTTTGTTACATTCACTTCCACACACATACTCTTGGGAAAAGTATGAATCTATCACTTTTGCTTCCAGTTATGAGTTAAATAGCAGGACAAGTTGAGTTCTATAGCCTTGCTTGGAAACCAGTCTACTGCAGAAAGTATTATCAACCTATCATTGAAAAATCTTCAAAACACTCTTTGAACTTACCTTGAGCCAGGATGGAAGAATAGACTCATAAGATTAACATAAGACTAATATCTCGTTGATACTCTGTCTGCAACAAGTGGAGTAAGCGACTGATAATTTTCTGATTAGTTTAATTTGTTTTGTATATAAATGTAGGTGGCAAGAAACTAATATTGATAAGATAGGGCCATAAAGCACCCCAGGGCTCCCAAAAGGTTGGGGCTAGTATGTGCCAAACCTGTCGAAAATTACTTTGCAACAAATCACTAGAACTATATTAGACTTTGAAAAGAATTTTAAATTGTTTTTCATTTTCTTTTTTTCTCTAGTGTTGAAATTCAATAAATGGCGAGTGACCATGCCAATATTTTAAAAATATCTAAAAACTATATTTAAATATGTAACATTCATTTTCTTCAGTATCTGTTTATATTTCTGAGATGAGGTATTATGTACATTATTTACATTATTCGGACTATTGTCCTCATCTTTGTTGCCATATTTATTACAATGTTTTGGAATTAACAGGAGATAACTGATATCCATTAAAACATAGCACATGGAACTAGAACAGTCTACCCCAGTGAGCAAAATAAAGGGTTCAGTTTGACATTTCAACCACCTGAAGGAGGCTGGAGCATACAACAGCCAAAACGTAATAAATATGATGACAAAGATGAGGACAATAGTCCGAATAATGTAAATAGTATTCATTTTATTTTTATTACAGATTTAACTTGGTATCATTATTTTTGTTGTTTTAATAAAAAAAAAACAACAAAAAAACAAACAAAAAAAAAATCAATTACAAAATCCAGTTACTCATTATATTTAATAATTTAATTTTTTGGACAGGGGTGGAATTACAGTAACAATGCATAAATAAAACATCAATTTCATTTTTTTTTGAGTAACAAATATGCATCACTTATAGAAAATTCAGTTAATTTCATTTTTCCTCTATAGCTGAGGTTCGATAAATAAACACTTAAAACAGAATAATAATAATAATAATAATAATAATGATAATAATAATAATAAAAAGAGATGTCCCAAACAAAATTGAGGAAATCAGGTATCAAAAGAATAATAATAATAAAAGAGATGATTAGTATGTTGTTAAAAGAACTTTAGGTAGGAAAATCCATAAACCTGGATATTTTAGTAACTATTTGTGAATTGATAAAATGAAAAAAACAAAATTAATGACAAAAAAAAATTAATATTACCAGTAAAGTAGATGATTTGAAAAATGAATGAAAAAAATAAATGTAAAATTTTTTATTTTCAAAATAAATGTTTTTAATAATAATTGTAAGCAAGAGTTGCTTTCCCCTTGCATGCATAATTTGCGGTTCTTTTTTTTTAATAAAAAAAGGAAGAACAGTTATTAAAATATTGTCAAGTGAATGTCTTCCTCTTTTGGCATTTTGTGAGACGATTCGTGCTTTAATTAATGGCTCTGGTGTGCCACTATGATTAAGCAGTATTAATTCCACACTGATTTTTATTTGTATTTTTTTTTTTTTTTTTTTTGTATTTCAGATTATTTGCTTTCATTCGGAAATTATGAGTTCTCACAAGAAATTTAGATCAAAATTGTCATATTATCCTGGCAGTGTTTTGGCATTTAAAAGGATGAACAGAACCATTAAAATATTTTCATATAAACAAAAATCATGCAAACCCAGGGGTGAAGACATCAGTTGTGTATGTCTATAGAAACGTAGCATTTGTCCCTAAGGGGAAGGAGAGAAGGTACTTGCCTGGATTAAATGTGCAATCATGCTGCCAAGCAGTTGATTCTTCTCACCTGTAGGACTGCTCAGAAAGATTTTAGAAATCCCTTTTTTTACCAAACAGTGTGATTCTACTTCCTTTTCCATCACACTGGAATCCCTTTTCTTGGCAGTTGATTCCTGTCATCCACTTTTGTTAAATATGCGATCCTGCTGTCAAGCAGTTGATCTTCCTAACCACTGAAACTGTCAAGCAAGGTTTTAGAGATCCTGTTTTTACCGAACAGTATAATCCTACTTATTTTTACCTTTTCAGGTAAAGATTTTTATGTAAGTTTTTTTTTTTTTTTTCTTTTTTTGTGCCAAATAATAAATTTGCTTTTTGTAAAATTTTACTCTGCCTTTGTTCTACTTGTCTCAGCGGTTGTCATTTCTCTTGTAGAGGACCGTGTGGGTTTGAGTGTTGTTGAATTAGGGACATGTGCATTTTATTCCTACTAGAAGGTACAACTACAAGAAAATGGCAAACTCAAATTGAGTCCAACCGAAGATTTAAAGAAAACAAACAAGACTGATATATATATGTCAACAAATATATGTATTAAACAACAAATTTACAAGTGAGAAAGACATTAACATTTGTGTTTATGGGTGAAGGCAAAGAGTTTGTATTTTGGTGAATGTTCGTATGTATGTGTGTTTCATGGCGTTTTCCCATAAGTGGGCGAAAACACTGTTCTCTGTGAGAGATTACATTTTTAAATTGTTGCTGAAATGCAAAGTAGAAAAGAGAATGAGGCAAGAAGTTTCCCAGTATTTATAGTGTAGGGAGACCCCTAGTCAACAATTAGGAAATTAAGGAGGAGCTAACTCTTCTTTTCTTTTTTTTTTGGTTTGTGAGGTTGACATCCTTATCGATTCTGTATCAACACCACGAATTTGAATAACTATACCAATGTTTAAAAATATCTATATAAAGAATTACTTTCTTGATTATTGCAGTGTTCTTTTGTATTTTTTTCACATGCTATTTAAAACAGGGATTGTAAGAGAAAATTAATGGCACTGACCGTGTGTGAATAAGTGTTACTTTCATTATGTTTATCATAAACATGTGTATGGTAGCATGAAACAACAAATACCATCGGTGAGGTAATAGAAAAGAAGGCAAAAATTGTTATAAAAATTCCAAAATCTTTTTTCCCTCGCAGCAGTGTGTGACCATAAATTAGTATGGGAAATGTTAGTGTTTTTTTGCAGTCCAATAAATCATTGATTTGGAAAATCTTGCAAAAATCAAATAATAATCGGATTTTAATCATTAAAATTTAATGAAACTTTCACAAATAAATGAAATTAATTTTTTAAATGTTTATTTTTCAAAATCTTTGTGTATAAACATTAGTTACCCCTGTTCCAATTATAATTCAATGAAATTTCAGGAAATTCCTTTTTGTGTCACTTTTTATAAGGACAAGTTCTCGGGGAATTTAAATCATGAATACCTTGATCAAACAGGCCACCCAGTTACTGAAAATTTGTTCTGAATCGTAAAATAAAAGAAAGGCAATAAAACTAAGGCATTAATTCTCGGTGAATAATGAGCTTTTATACAATTTTATATCTTTTAAAATTCAGTTACGTAAATAGTGCAGCCACTTGAATCTGAGGATGCCAGTCTACCAGGATGGCTAGCTAATCCCCACTGCAGGCGCCTGCTCAGGCACATGTTTGTTCAAGATCCACTTATACTGCAACTATGCTGAGCAGACCTTAGTTACAGTTTCTGGGAGAGTGCGTGTTATCAGCACGCTCAAACTATCATGATGGCTTGTGACTTCGCTCACGAGGCTTGGGTCAATCTGTGGTATTTTTTTTTTTTTCTTCAGGTGCTTTACAATGGTGCCACAGACAAACCGACCATGGTGATTGGTGAGATTCAAACCCGGGTCTCGTAGTCAGAAAGTGTACATTCTAACAACTCGGCTATCAATTATATATGTATTTATTGTTAATTAAAAACTACATTTACTAATCACAAATAGAAAAGCTCACTATGATTCAACGAACCTAATATTTTTAAAAGAATTTTGAATTTATGTGTGTATGTGTAGATTTTTTTAATTACGGATACACGATATAGTAATTATGGTAAAATTAAAATTCATTTTTTCTGACAATTTTCAAGCATAAAGAAAATGTAGAAATTCACTTTTATGTTTAGGTTTCATTTCAATTCTAAACATGGCTTTTTTAAAAAATAAACGTTGCCTATATACAAGAGAAAATAATGGTGTTATCGTCCTTTTCCGTTTTCTTTGTGTGTGTGTGTGCATGACTGTTCAAGTTTCTGTTTACCGATTTGTTTCATTTTAAAACATGCATTTTCTTCTTTAAAGGTATATACATTTTTAAATCATTTGAAATGCTTTTTTTCTTTCTTTCTTTTTGTGACTTTTTATTTAGGATACTTCCTAAATACGGCGATGTCAATCTTTTTTTTTTTAGCCTTGCTCCATTATTTAATCTTTTTTTTTTTTTATACCCATGTCAGAAATTATACGTGATCTTTCTTCGTATATTAGTGATTTAATAACATTTCTATTTCTTATGAATTCTGCTTTATGAAAAATTGACATTGACAAGTGGGTGCACATATAGATTCAAGTCTGACTTTGGGTACTTAACGCCGCCGGTGTCGATTGCAAGAAAGAAATGCCAGGTTTCAGGTATGAATTCTTTTTTGTATAACTTTATTCCATAAATCTGAGGATTTTTAACGTAAGGAACTTCGTGTCTTTTGCCTGACATAATCACACGGAAAATTTTCTCAAAAATAATTTCCCGTTTGTACGTGTTATTTTCAATTTTGTAATTGTTTTGTTTTTTGTCATTCGTTTCAACTTCGACATTGAAGTAACGAACAAAAGAAACAATATGAAAATAGGATAGACACGGTAGATTGATAAAGAAATTCCAAAATCATAGCCCAAAGAAATCTTCTAGTTTTCTTTTTCTCATTGCATTTTCTGATTTAAAAGGTAAGTGGAAAAAAAAAACAAAACAAAACAAATAATTTCGATAAAAAAAATGAAATCGTTATTTGCCATCCATTTTTTTATTCCGTTATTGTTTTTTTTTAGCAAAATAGAAAATGAAAATAAATTCAATCGTAATTTCATCATATTTTGAAGAAATAATATTTTTAAAAACCGTACTAAAGGAAATTAGATGGATTTTGTTATTTCACTTTGATGTTTTTATTTTGTTTTAATTCAATTACAATTTGAACATCCATAAAAATAGCATCTCTTATAAATTAAATTTAACCTCGTTATAACATTTTTATTTTAAAATAACAAAATTACAAGTTACTCTTTTAAAAAGGTTATTGGGAAAATCATGAATCCAAATGATATTTTTGGTTTGATGGATATGTACTGAATGAGCAATACAAAAAATTGGTTAGGTTGACAGAAATAAATCCAAAGAAAATCATTTGAACAAAAATAACCTTTCTTTTTTTTTTTTACATTTATCATATTTTCTTGAAGTGAAAGAACTGCCAAATCTTTTTTTGTATAGGAAAAAAGAAAAAAGGGCATGTTAAAAAAGGCCCCAGTATTTTTTTTGTCAGCGGGTGGGCCAACCAAAGTAACCTGTATTTTCGGTAAAAAGAACATTGATTTTGAAATTGTTGCAAAAATCAAATAGTTTTCGAATTTTATTGAAATTTTTAGGACTTATTCACATAAATGAATGAAAATATTGTTGAAATTTTTTTTTTTTTAGAAAATCTTGGTAGAATTTTTTTGTCATACATCTCTTACCCCCACTTACTTAATTTCGAAATTAAATTTCACCCCTTTAGTATTTCTAAGTTAAAAGCAGGACTCTTTGCAGAAATCATCATTTTTTTTTTTTTTAAACAGAAACACCATTTACCGAAAATCTGCTCTGAATCGTAAAATAAAAAAAATGAAATAAGAGAAGACTAAGACATTAATTAGAACATCTTTTAATTGCTTTTAGGGACATCCATATCGCTATATAGCATGAATAAAAATTAAAAAGGGTCCTAAACTTGATGAAAATAATTTTTATTGTCTAAATGTTTCAGTAGGTACCTTAATGAAATCGCTAAAAACAGTGCATAGCATCATGAAAAAGACTCCAAACTTGACGAAAACAAAATTTTAGCGTCTAAAAATGTTTGTTATTAAGAGGAAAGAACAAAGTATTTTAAAAAATTTTTTCCCTCTTTTCAGAACATTCTAAATTTTGATTGAAAAACCTTGTTTCTCTTTGTGCCCAGCAGAACTACTAAGTAACATAAAATTTTAGTGCGTTTGTTTTTTTTTTTTTTTGTATGACAGACATTAATTTTGAAAATCTTGCAAAGATAAAAATAATTGTCGGATTTTAATGAAACTTTCAGAAACTATTCACATATGATGGAACTTATTATAATCATTTTTTTCTTTTTTAAAGTCATGGCAAAATTTTTTTTTTTCATATGTATCCCCCCCCTCAACTAATTGTACAGAAACTCTATAATTTCAATTTTGGTCAGATTAGTGACTATATTAGTTAAAAGCACAAGGCTTTGAGGAAACTAAATCTTGTTTTTTTTGTTTTTTTTTAATAAATATAAAAAAATATTTAACATTTATTCTTATACATCATTGTGAAGATAAAATAATCTATATATTGAACAATTTGTGATGCTTTCATTGCAAAATGTTTGATTTCACTGGCTGCTGTTGCTGCATTAGTGAACTAACCTTAATATATAAATACATGTATCTATTATTATAATATAGACTGCTTTCATATATTATTAAGTACCTAATATAACTTTTATTGCCTCTTGTTGTTCACAGATATTCTGACGGCACAAGAATCACAATGGTTATTATTGAAAACTTCAATGAAGGAAAAAACATTTCATTTTCCAAGAAGAAAATAAATTCCTCTACTCCTCTTGTAAAATTTATGGATTTACAGATACAAAAGTATGATTATGAACTTTAACTAGCAAGGAATGATATACTTTGACATTTTGGTTTGTTGTACAAAACATATTTAGTGTCATATATGATTAAGTAGAACAGTTAGGTCATATTCATGTGACATTTTTCTAATCTTAGCTGTGAAGTCAGACTAAATACGTCAGATGGAAACGTACATTAGAAAGAAACCATGTTCTTGTGATGTTTGTGGATCTGCATTTATACGGAAGTCAGATTTGCTTGTTCATATGCGTATTCACACAGGTGAGAAACCTTATTCTTGTGAAGTTTGTGGATCTGCATTTTCACAGACATCAAGTTTGGTGAAGCATAAGCGAACACACACTGGAGAGAAACCATATTCTTGTGATGTTTGTGGATCTTTATTTTCACAGAAAGCAGGTCTGCTTCAACATATGCGTACTCACACTGGAGAGAAACCATTTTCTTGTGATGTTTGCAGATTTGCATTTTCAAGGAAGTCTGATTTGACTAGTCATGTGCGTATTCACACTGGTGAAAAACCTTATTCCTGTGAAGTTTGTGGATCTGCATTTTCACAGAAGTCAACTTTGGGGAAACATAAGCGAACACACACTGGAGAGAAACCATATTCTTGTGAAATTTGTGGATCTGTATTTTCATTGAAGTCAAGTTTGGTAGTTCATATGCATAATCACACTGGAGAGAAACCTTATTCCTGTGAAGTTTGTGGAGCTGCATTTTCTTCAAAGTCAACTTTGGTAAAACATAAGCGAATACATACAGGAGAGAAACCATATTCTTGTGATGTATGCAAATCTTCATTTTCACAGAAGTCATATTTAGCCAGTCATATGCGTACTCACACTGGTGAGAAACCCTATTCTTGTGAAGTTTGTGGATCTGCATTTTCACGGAAGTCAAATTTGGTGACTCATAAGCAAACACATACCGGAGAAAAAGCATATTCTTGTGAAGTTTGTGGAACTGCATTTTCATTGAAGTTAAGTTTGGTAGTTCATATGCGTACTCACACTGTAGAGAAACCTTATTCATGTGAAGTTTGTCAGTCAGCATTTTCTTCAAAGTCAAATTTAATCAATCATATGCGTACTCACACTGGAGAGAAACCTTATTCTTGTGAAATTTGTGGATCTGCATTTTCACGGAAGTCAAATATGGTGAATCATGTGCGGAAACATATTGTAGATAAACCATATGCTTGTGAAATTTGTGGATATGCATTTTCATGTAAAATAAATTTGGTGAGACACATGCGAACACACACTGGAGAGAAACCATATTCTTGTGAAGTTTGTGGAACTGCATTTTCATTGAAGTCAAATTTGGTCATTCATATGCGTATTCACACTGGAGAAAAACCTTATTCTTGTGATATTTGTGGATCTGCATTTCCAAAGAAGTCAAATTTGGTCATTCATATGCGTACTCACACTGGTGAGAAACCTTATTCTTGTGAAGTTTGTGGATCTAAATTTTCATTGAAGTCAAATTTGGTGTGTCATATGAGTATTCACACTGGTGAGAAACCATATTCCTGTGATGTTTGTGGATCTGCATTTTCAGGGAAATCAGTTTTAGTCATTCACATGCGTACTCACACTGGAGAAAAACCTTATTCTTGTGAAGTCTGTGGCTCTGAATTTTCTTTGAAATCAAATATGAGGAGACATATGCGAACACATACTGTAGAATAACTATATTCTTGTGAAGTTTGTTGATTGCCATTTTCACAGAATTCACCTTTGGTGTACCATATGCAAATACAGATTGGAGAGAAACCATATGCTTTTGATGTTTATTGGTCTGCATTTACAGACACATCAAATTTAGTGCACTATATGTGAATACACACTGTACAGTAAACATATTCTTGTGATGTTGTGGATTTGCATTTTCAAAGTTTTCACATTTGGTGTGGTGTATGCAAACACTTGTGAGGAATCATATTCTTTGAAATTTGTGTATGTACATTTTAATGAAACTGAAACTTGGTAATCATTATGTGTCATGAAAAATAACTGGAGAGAGCCCATATTCTTGTGAATTTGTAGGTTTGCATTTTCATGGAAATCATATTTGGTGAGGCATCTGTGAATACACACTGGAAAAAACAAATATTTTTGTGATGTTTGCTTATGTGAACTTTCAGAAAGATGAATGATGGCAATACACAGTAGATAGAAATGTTATCTTTGAGCATATTTAATTTCTGCAGAAAATTCAATTTTAGTGCATCATGTTTAAACCCACACATATGCAAAACATATTCTTGACAGTTTCGTGTATATACCTTTTCTGCCTAGTCCAGTTTCCTTCTGTTTTTTTTTTTTATATTCTTATCAAAACTGTAATGCATTATTTTCAAATATTGCAAAATTCAGTAGACATGAATTTCCACTTGGAAACAAACCATATTTTTGTGTAATAAAAAAAAGCACTTGGATACACATTCCTTATAAATTTAGGCCATGTGAAGCAACATCTTTACAAAATTCTCATTTCAAGATAAATATGCTGACGTAGACACCAATACTTTATCATATTTGTGTATTATTGTGTTCACAAAATGTAAGTCTACAACATGTGTGAAATCACAAAGGCAATGAAAGAATCTGTATTTTCAATGAAAACAAGACATAAACAAAATAGAAGAGAAAATATATGTTAATTTCATGCAGGTCAGTCAAAAATTTATGCCTACAAATGCAATAAGGACAATTCAGTGTATGAAAATTTGGGATGCATTTGCTGTGTATTTTTTAATGGATGAATGAAACAAAACCATCTATATTTTAAAGAATCATGTCTATTATGAATTGATTTATTCCATATAAAGAAAATACTTTCTAAGAAGAATTCAGCATACAAATGGAAAAAGAAGAAATCAGTGTATGAAAATTTTGCCTTGTATTTTTATATTGATGAATGAAATAAACACATCAATATTTTCTTGAGTCATGTCAGTTTGATTTCATGTAAACAATATATTTTGGAATGAAGTAAGTTAAAATATTGAAACAGTCAAGTTTATAAATTGTTTCCTATCAGTAATGAGATGTATTAGTAAATATTCAAACTTTTTATGATTATATATATATATAAAACATGTCTGTGTGTGTGTATTCATTATACATTTCCACATTTTTCAACCTCTCTCACTCAAACTTGACACACTGATAGCTTATGCTCCAAATACGTTCAAGGTCAGCTTTATTTTTTCTGGATTCCCCCCTCCCACATATAATGAAAAACCATAAAAAACTGTTTAGAAATCCAGTTTTCTGTCCATAACTCCCTGATTTTTAAAGCAATTTTCTTCAAATTTGACAGGACAATTACTTATGACACAACAATTCTTTTGATTAAATTTTTTTAAGGTCAATTGCATTAATCTCAGAAAGTTTGCAAATCACTGTGTAAAATTTTTTTTTTTACCATTAATTTATGCAGTTTCTGACTGATTTGCTCCAGATTTTGCATGAATATTACTTATGCTTCAGTGTCTTATATGGTGTAAGCTACTGCTTTAATCATGTCCTTATTGTTTACTCACTTCCTCTTCCCCTATATTACTGTCCATGATCATAATACTCACTTTTTCACCGCTATATTCATTTTGCACATTGTAGTCTTCCCCTTATTATCAGACAAAAACAACCTTTGACCTGTGCATGTAAACACTAATAATGCCCCCTTTCAGTCTCTTAATTCATGTGAACCACATACCATAGTTTTTACTCACTTACCCACTCTATGCCCAATGCTTGACAATAAGGGGTGAACTGCGAACATGACCTTTGATCTGTTCATATGAACACTACTAATTATTCTTTGACAATTTAATTGGTTCAGTCCCTTATATACTATCAAATACCATCATACTACACTTGGAAAGACAAAAGATGGACATAAAGAAATGCAAGAGAAACTGTTGATTGACATCCAGACATCAAGTTTGACCACGGCAATCTGTCCCAGTGCCTCTAGCTTCAGCTTCTATTACATGAGGTAAGAGGGCCAAAGTGTTTTGATGACTTAAAAAAGTTTAATGGGTACATTTGCAACACATACCATGAGGCCTGCTTCAAATATGGGCTATTAGTGCTCAGTGGGATGCAACTCTTGTGGATGCTTCTGCAATGCAAACAGCAAGAAGTCTCTGACAACTTTTTGCTGTGTTATTGCACACGTGTGATCTCAGTGATCCTGTATCTTTATGGAAAAAATACAAAATGCCTTTCTGTCAACTTCAAACACCATGGGTAACTAATGCTTTGTGACATTGATGCAGGATTCAGTGATGAATTTATAAATAGAGTGCTTACTGACATTGAACTTAGGATTGTTTCTATGGGCAGAAATTAATTGTAAACTTACGGCCTACTCTAAGTTCACTGAATAAGTTCAAATACTCTTCCAACAAGCATAATCCAGGAAACTTTCTACACTCTTGAACTGTATGTCAGTGAAAATGAGCCGAAGTTACTTAAGAACCAACAGTTGGCTTCAGTATCATTTTTGACTCCATTTGCCTTCAGAAAGGTTGTTTGTTTCTGGATGCACCTGGTGAGACAGGTAAAACATTCTTTATGAAGCTCCTCCTTACAAAAGTACAGCAAAAGAAGGGGATCGCCTTAGCTCTGGCATCCTCTAGAATTGCTGCAACCCTTCTGCCCAGTGGTAGGACTGTGCACTTCGCCTTTAAGCTGCCAATTAATTTGACTTTGTCTGATTCAGCATACCTGCAATATCAGCAATGTTTTGGATAAAGCTGACATTCTGAAAAGGTGTGACCTGTTCAGGGATCAAATGTCAGTGCAATTTTCAAAGGACCATCTAACAGTCAGTGATGCTAATGTGTCATCGGATGAAGCTGGAGATATCTCAGTTTCACAAATATGCTCCGTTGTAAATACTATTCACAACCTCAAAGCTGCTGCCTTTCCAGATCTGGCTAACAATTTTGGAAACCCCAGCTGGTTGTGCCAGAGGGCAATATTGGCTCCCAAAAACACCATTGTTGCTAAAATCAGTAAAGAACTGCAGAAATGTCTACCAGGAAGCCTTCAAACCTACAAGTCAATTGACACCATTGCCAATCCACAAGTGGTGTTTCACTATCCAGTAGAGTTTCTAAACTCTTTGACCCCCTCCCCCCACAGACTACTGCCCAAAGCATTGTACCTCAAAATTGGAGCCCCAGTAATGTTGCTGAGGAATCTGGAACTGCCAAGGCTCTGCAATGGAACCCACATTGTGGTTAAGAAACTGCTGCCACACTTTATTGAAGCCACTATTCTCACAGGATGTGGTATGAGAGAGGATGTATTCATACTCAAGTGAATATATTTTAATTACTTCTCATTATGCATCACTTTTGTTTGAACTCCCACTTTCATAAATTTCTCAAATTGCACCCCCCCGCACACACACATACACACACTCTTTATTTATACTGACCTTATTTGGCAGCCAGGAAAACAGCTACAGGAGGTATAGACTCCTCTGAGTTAGGCCTCATCATTTTGTATGTGTGTTCATATTCTGTCATATTTCTCATCTTAATTATTTCTATGATTTTATGTAGTTAATGAAGAAAAAAATTCAATCTCTGGGTTTATTAGGAATCTCTTCCTTTCTCAATATAATCTTCAATTTTTCATTTTTCTTAGTCAATACTCATTTCCTAAGAAATTTCTTTGCATTTTCTAGAAAATAGCACTCCAAAAATGACTGATTTTTTTCTTTCTTTAGTAAAGCCATCTTCCCAATTATGAAGAAAACTTAGGCAATGGTTTGATAGGATATAAAGAAGACAACATTAGTTCTCCAGATTAAATTAGATATCAATGACAGTTCATTTTCCTACATTGTATTTTGAGGACTATGATAGTATATTTGTAGTCATATTTATTATTATTTAGATTTTGTAGATTTTTTTTGTAAAGATTTTTCAACAATTCAACACCTTCAAATAAAGCTGATTAAGTTCCACCTTGTTTCCAGTTAGCTTTACCTTAATCACAAATCCTTTTTCCTGATTTACCTATTCAAGCTTCTGCTACTTCAAGACTCAACTTGGTCATCTTTCAGTTCTTTCAGTTCCTGTCTCTTCTGATGTTCCTGATAACGCCTGATTTTCTGCCAAATATTTTCAATTTGCCATTAAATCCAACTTTGCAATTCTAAACCAAGTATACTAATTCTTCCTCTCATTTTCTTCCAATGTGCTGTCCTCCCAAGAAAATGGTGAGTTCCAAGAAAAAATCTTTTAGCTTCCTGGTTTGTGACATTATTAGAGACAATACCTAAAGAGTATGTTTTAAAAATGAACTAAAATTCTATGCCAGACAATCTTTTCAGTGCCATCATATGTATGTATGTGCATTTCTGACAATGGACATGTACATATGTTTATTTGCTTTTGATCAGTCTGCTTTAGTCTATTGCTAATCATATTGAATCTTTCAATGAAATAAAACACTCTCCACATCTTAGATATTGTATCATTGACTTTAACAATTACAGGCTGAAGCAAGCGACCTTCTCCGACTTCCCTAATTTTATTCAGCCAATCTATTTATTAAAATTCTATAATAGTGTAAAAATTCATGATTTTAATTATTTCTTATCACACATGACATTTGTTTAACCCCCTCTTTATAACATATGTGAAAATTGCAACACCCACACCTCTTACTTGATACTATCCTTATTTGGGAGGCAGAAAAACAGCTATGTGTGTTGTATACATACTTTATCAAGGCCTCATCTATTCAATAATGACCATTATGCTTTTGTGTTAGTATGTATGTTGATTCACTCATATTTCTCATATAACTTTTTGTATGCCTTTATGTAATTTATGATAACACCAGAAAATTATTTTGTGCTCTTTTGGTTCAGGAACCTATTAACAATAAATAGGTATTCTTTGAAATTTTGATTGGAGATAGTTATCATTAGGTTGTTTTAGTACTTTTTTCCTCTTAATATGATCATGTTATTGTTTTTTTGTAGAAAGCAGCATCCCAAAATATATTGTGAATTTTTTGGTAAAGCCATCATCCTAATTATGAGGGAAAATTAGGCAATGATAAGGTAGAATATAAAGAAGATGACATTAATATTTTTCCAGAATAAATTCAATAGCGATAATATAGTTCACCTACCTCCATCGTGTTTGGGTGGCTGTTGTAGAATATTTATATTGATATGACAATTTTTTTTATTATTTTATTTTACTATTTGAAGCTCATGGTAGTTGGTGTCACCATCCATTTTTTTATACCTTGGCAAGGTAAAGTGAATTATAATAGATTAGTAGGCCTACTGAGGAGGATGTTAGCCTAGCATATTCAACAATTCTTTCAGGCATCTGTCTCTCCAGTGTTCCTCTTTGTCCAGTATTTTTACTTGATTCCACATTGCACTTTTCCCTCCAAACATTCCTGATTTAATTATCTCACTTCTGAATACAACTTCTTCATGTACTTCCAGCCTATTCTGAAGGGCCTGTTCAATGTTGATCATTTCCTGTTGGTAAGTGTCTGGATCATCACTTTTTGAACAGTGTTTTAGGCACCAGACTATCTGTTTCTTTACACTGGTTGGATGGTGGCAGGGCTGGTGCAAGGACCTTGTGCCCTGCTATGACATCAAGGATACAGGGCCCCCCACTCTACTACATTTTAATTTTGATTAGGTAGTATTCATGTAAAATACAAATTTTATTGTAAGTTAAAGATGTACAATAATGGCTCATATGCAATGTAGGTGAACAATTCAAAAAAAAAAAAAATTGAAAATAAATACAATGTATCTAAATGCAAATTAGAGACATGTTATAACAGATCATTCCATTTTAAATAAATCTACAATGTTTTGCAGCAATAACATCAACTCAAGATTTTTCTTGTTAAAAAGTTGAATAATTGTAATTCATTCAACATTATGGATAAAGAATTGTGACTTTTATATAGAATTTTTTGAGACTTAGCATGAGCAAAACAATGGATTTGAACAAAAAAAAGACCCTCAGAATGAGAATTCAAGGAGCTGAGTTTGAATTTGAGTCGATTTTGTTACATTCACTTAAATACATTGCATTGGGAAAAATATTAATCTATGGGTTGAAAAGCAGGACATGTTGGATTCTATAAGGTTTGGTTGGCAACTGGTCTACCACAGAAAAAATTAGCAACCTACTGTTGGAAAATCTTCAAAACACTCCCTTTAAACATATTTTGAGCTAGCTTTAAAATTAACAATGAGAATAATATCTCATGTTGATGTGCAGTCTGCAACAAGTGGAGTAAGCACCTGATTATTATTTTTTTTTTTTTTTGCTTAGTTTAATTTGTTACATATATAAAAGTAGGTGGCATAAAGCTAATGTTGATAAAATAGAGAGGATCACAAAGCACTGTCCAGGGCTCCAAAGGTTGGGGGCAGTATGTTCTGACCTTGTTGAAAAAATTACTTTGCAACAAATCACTAAAACTAATATTGGATTTTGAAAAGATTTTTAAATTGTTTTTCATTTTCATGTTGAAGTTAGATAAATGATGAATAACCGTGCCAATGTTTTAAAAATATCTAAAAACTGTATTTAAATTTTAATATATATATCATTCATTTTCTGTTCTTTTTACAGATTAAACTTATTATTTTTGCTGTCTTAATGAAAAAGTAGATTCAAAAATAAAATACAAACACCAGTGACTTGTTATATTTAATAACTTACATTAACATTGGACAGGGGTAGAATTACACAGTTTTTATATTATCCTTTGACCTCAGATTGACTATGACATGTAAATAAAACATTAATTTCATTCTGTCTTAAGTAAAAAGTATACATTATTACTTACAGAAAAATTTAGTTAATTAATCCTTAAATTTATTAAGAGACCCCAAAACACTTTTTTTCTAAAACTAGTATTTTAGTTTTTTTAAAGAGATTTTAAAATTTACTGTCTTCATTTTCGTTTTTGATCCAAAGCTCTGGGTCAATGAATAAACACTTTAAATAGAATAATAATAAAAGAGAGATGTCCCAAACAAAAGAGAGAAAAAGATATAAAAAGAATAATAAACGATTGAACAGTATTTTATTTTTAAAACAACTTTATAGAAAAATCCATAAACCTGGATATTTGAGCGACTATATATAGTCATTAAGTGACTATATATGGATTGAAAATAAAATAAAATTAGCTATAAAAACGATTTTTAAGATAGTATCAGTAAACTAGGTAATTTGAAAAATGAATGAAAAAAATTTAAATATTTCATTTTTATTTTCAAGAGATGTTTCGTAATAATAGTGATAGGAAGCAAGAGAAGCAACTCTTGCTTCCTCCTTGCACATGTATAATTCGCGGTTTTTGTGTGTAAAAAAAATAAATAAACAGTTATTAAAATATTGTCGAGTGAATAAGTTGTCTTTCTGTTTTGGAATTTTGTGAGACGCTTCGGCTTCATGCTTTAATTAATTACTTTGGTATGCCACTGTTATCAACGATCTTCGTCTTAGCCCACAGACGAAATAAATCTTCGTCTTAGCCCACAGACGAAATAAATAATGAATTGAAATAACGAACCAGACAAAAATATTTTAAAAAATAAACAATTACTTTTTCTTTATTATTGCAGTGCTGTTGTTTCTTTTGTTTTTCTTATTTTTTGCTTTCTATTGTGTGAGAAAATTAATAATGGCGTTGATTTCACAGGCTTCCGTGCGTAAATAAATGTTATTTTCATTGTTTGTGATAAACACGCGTAGGGTAGCATGAAAGAGCAAACAAAACAAGTACCGCCGATGAGTGAAAGAAAATGAAGGTAAGAATTTTTAATATGAAATTTTAGAACCTCCGAAACTTTGGCTAAAAATTTTGTTTTCCTTGCATCAGTGGGTGACCATAAATTAGTATGGGAAAAATGTTAGCGTCTTTTTGCGGTCCAAAAAAACATTGAGTTTTGGAAAATCTTGCAAAAATCAAATAATAGTTGGATTTTAATGAAATTTCACAAATGAATGAAATTAATTTTTAAAGGTTTCTTTTTCAAAAAAATCTTTGTAAATATATCAGGTTCCACTTATTTAATTCGATGAAATTTGGGTTTATCTTTTTTGGGTCGCTTTTTTAATTAAGTTTAGCTTTTGAAAGTGAAGATGTTATTGAATATTTTTTTATATTTAAGTTATTTAAAAAAGCAATGACAACTGTTTTTTTTTTTAAAGAAAAGCTGTAATAATGAATTCTTGTTTAAAACAAATGATAAAATTTTTTTTACGCAATTGTATTTGCTATTTTTTTTTTTTTTGTAAATAATCATTCTTAAATAATATTGCTTTAACTTGTTTCTGTTATTATATTATTTTGGTAAATAATCATGCTTTTTAAAACCCCAAATTTAAAAAAAAAAAAAAATGAACCTTTTGTAAATAATCACGCTTTTTTTAAAAACCCCCAAAATTTAATAACCTAGGTCCTAAACTTGGGTTACAAGTTTAGTTTTTAAAAAGTGTTATCTTCGAAATAAGCATGCAAATTTACACCAAAATGGAAATTTTTACAATTGGTTTGGGGGGGCTTAATCTGCAAATTTACCACTTTTCTTTGAAGGTACCTATAGGGCGGTTGCTCCACTGATTCATTTTTTTTTAAATTTTTACACGTGAGAATTTCTAATTTCTTCTTTACATTGAGAGGCAGTATTAGGTGAAGGCTCGCTAGATTCAGAAGTCGGACACTAACGGCGCCGTCTTCGATTGCAGGGTGGAAACCGAAACGTCAGGCCTGAATTCTTTTCTGTAACTGTTCCTTTTTAAACACAAGGAACCAAATCTTGTCTAACACTGCTCAACTTTTGCCTGACATAATGATACGGAAGATTTTCTCAAAAATAATTTCCTGTTTGTATCCTGTTTATCAATTTCCTTATTTTGTTTTTGTCATACGTTTCAACTTTCACATAATCTGAACGAACAATACAAAAAACAGAAAAATCCCAACAAAATTATTTTAAGCACAAAGAAATCATCTCGTTTTCTTTTTCTCATTGCATTTTCTGATTTGAAAGGTAAGTGCAAGAAGATAAATATTTTCAGTAAAAAAAAGAAATCGTTATTTACTGACGTGCCTCACCATTTTTTTATTTGTTAACTAGTTAACAAAACAAAAAAATGAAATTAAATTCAGGTATCGTTTCATCCTCATTCCATTTTGAAGAAATAATATTTTTAAACAGCACTAAAAAGAAATTAGTTGGATTTTGTTATTTCGCTTTGAAGCTTTTTATTTTGTTTTAATTCTTAATACTGAGTAACATAACGTGAATTTTGGACATATCGATAACAAAATAGTACGTAAACTTGTCTTCTGGATTTTTAATACACTGGTGGTCTGTTGATTGCAATCAGCGTTACAATTTATAATCTATAAAGACAGACTTACTTAATAACACCATTGACTAAACTGTACAGTTTCAATTTTTTTAGAATATTTAACAACTTTAATGTAATAAAATAACTTTTTTAGAAATTTATTTTTCATCTGAAAGTTTGTTTTGTTTTTTTTTGCTTTCAGACAATATTATCCATATTCATAAAAACAACTAAAAGCATTTGAAATTAAATAATATCTTTGTTTTATTGAGTTTTGTATGTTACAATTCAGAGCTGATTTTCAGGTAGAGGTGGCCTGATTTAAGAAAAAAAAAACATGATTTGCTTTCCTCAAATCCTTGTGCTTTTAACAATTATAATCACTAAATTGTACAGTAAGGAATTTTTTTCCAGAGTTTTTATAAAATTAGTTGGTGGGGGTGGGGGTTTAATAAATATAAAAAAAATATTTTTGCCATGACTTTAAAAAAGGAAAAAAATATAATAATTTCCATCATTTGTGAATAATTTCTGAAAATTTCATAAATATTCAACAATTATTTTTATTTTTGCAAGATTTTATAAATTAATGTCTGTCATACAAAAAAAAAAAAAACACTAAAATTTTGTTGTATAATTTTGTTACACTGATACAAAGAGAAGCAAGTTTTGTTTTAATCAAAAGTTAGAATGTTCTAAAAAGAAGGAAATAATAAACATTTTGATAAAATTTTATTTTCGTCAAGTTTGATGTCTTTTTCATCATGCTATGCTCTTTTTTTTTAGTGATCACATCAAGGTACCCAAGTGAAATGTAAGTGGAAGAACCTTAGTAACACCAAAAATCTGATAAAAATGAGAACACTATGAGGAAAAAGACCCCAAAGTTGATGAAAATAAAGTTTCATTGTCAAAACATAGGTATTTCCACCAATTCACCAATAAAACAGCATAGCATGATGAAAAAGGCCCCAAGCTTAATAAAAAAGAAGTTTTATCATCAAAACTTTTTGTTATTGTAGGGTAGGTACGTTCACCGAATTTTTGGTACCTAAGGTTTAAAAGGAATTTTTGAAAATGAAAAAGCATTCTTGAAGATTTCATTTTCACTTTAATTGAAAGCTTTACGATTCAATTTATTATTTCCAGTAAGTAAAATATTCTGGTACATAGATTGGAATGTCAAATATTTGCTTGATTTTAAAAAATTTTTCCTAAAAGCAGCCATTTTCATAATTTTAAGATTTTTGTAAACAAAACAAAATTATTGGTTTTAAAAATCTTCCAAAAATAAAATAGTAAAAATTAATATACAAGCTTTTCTTAATGATGGGTTGTATTTTTCTTGATATTTATTGATGTATCAATAAGTTCTGAGGTGATGACAGCTGGTATGGATGACCAAAATGACATCAATTTATAAAATCTAAGTGATGATTTGTAAAGATGTTAATGATGAAACAGAACTGAATAATGAAATTGAATAAATTACAGAGTGCCAGATGACTAAAATCATATGACCTTTTAAAGAATAATATAATTTATGGCTTACCATACTAAATTAAAAATTTTTTTTAGAAAATATTTGAGTACAAACAGTTGTTATGAGCTTTTCAATATTTGTTTTGTAAATGTACATTTCACTTAACAATATCACCAAACTGCTGCCTTGAAACTGCAGAATTAAACGATTTTTTAAAATTTTAAGTTATTTAAAATTTTTACAAAATGAAAGTACTCTTTGTCGGAAAAATTTATCGGAAAAAATTTTTTTCTGAAGACAATAGTGTCCTTAATAAATCTTACTTATCAAAGCAATTAAAATCTTTTCTAATTAAATAATGTCATAGTTTTATTGCATTTTTTATTTTACAATTCGGAGCAGATTTTCAGTGGAAAGGTGAACTGTTTTACAAAAAAAAAATAATGATTTACTTTCCCCAAGGAGTCCTGCCTTTTAACTAATAAAAAATCCCTAGCCTAAAAATTGAATTTCTCAAAATTTCATGAAATAAAGTGGATGGTAACATATAGATAAAAATATTTTTTACCAAGATTTTCTAAAAAAATAAAAAATAAAAAAAATAAAAAGTAAAATAATTTCATTCATTTCTGAATATGTCATGAAAGTTTCATTAAAATCTGACAATTATTGGATTTTTGCAAGAATTTCTAAGTCAGTGTTTTTTCACCAGGGAAAAAAAAAAACAAAAAGCAACAACAATCATTATTATTACATCAGCTGCTGGTATAACCAAAATAGGAAAAAATCCTATTTTGGTTATACCAGCAGCTGATGTAATAATAATGATTGTTGTTGTTTTTTGAACCAAAATTTGGAATCTGCTAGAAAGGATTAAAAAAAAATTCGAGAAATAATAAAAAAAAATACTTTGGTCTTTTCCTTTAATAATAACAAACTTTTTGATGATAAAACTGTTTTTATTAAGTTTGGTGCCTTTTTCATCACACTGCTGTTTTTTGGTGAATTATTGAAGATAGCTATGTTATTATTAAGAAGAAAGACCAATTATTTTTTATTAAATTTTTTCATCCTTTCAAGCATGTTTGAAAAAAATTTCATTTTTTTTTTTTTTTATCAGTGGTCTATGTAAGATTTACAAGTAGTGGAAAACATTAATTTGGAAATTCTTGTGCAAAAATCAATTGCCAGATTTTAATGAAACTTTTAGAACTTATTCACAAATGAATGAAATTAGTTTTGACATTTTTTTGGTTTTAGAAAGTCATGGTAAAAATTTTTTTTTTTTACATCTGTTCCTCCTACTTAATTTATGAAAACTTGAGAAATTTGATGGTGTGCCTTTTAGTGATTACATTAGTTAAAAACAGAAGACTTTGAAGAATATAAATCATCAATGCTTTTGTAAAATTGAAATATACAGCTACCCAAAATTCAGTTCTGAATTGCAACATACAAAACCCAATAAATTTAAAATGTTATTTAATTAGAAAAGCTTTTAATGGATTTTATAAATAATATATGTTAAGGACAATATTGTCTGAAACCAAAATATTTTTTTCAATGAAAAATTAATTTTTAAAAGAAGTTTTTTTTTTCCAATTTTTAAATACAAATGTGTTTAATATTTTAGAATTATTTTCAATCCATGTCCTTTCAGGAATGCTGTTATTAAGTAGATCTATTTTTAAAGAACATAAATTTGAAAACTTATTGCAATCTGCAACACACATAATATATGGATGGACGTGCTTGTTATAATTTCAAGTGTTTTAAGAGTTGTTTCTCCTGACAGCAAACTTACATTAGAAAATTTTGTGTTACGTTCTGTGAGCAAGTGTTGAATTCTCTAACATTTTTGACCATCATCCTCACGTTTTCAAAATTTTTAATTTTCTTTTTTACATTCCATTTCACTAAATATTTTAATTTTTTTTAAATATAATTAATTTATTGTTTTTCAGTCAGAGACATACTGCCATTATTTTCTTTATTAGTTTCAATTTTAGGGACCGAAACAGTACAGGCTTTGAACATACCTTTGTTGAATAAAAGTACCTAAAAAAATTAATAAAATATTAGATTTTTGAAAGTATTTAATTTTATTTTTCCAGAAATCCTCTTCAGATATAAGGTGGTAAAGTTGAAGTATCTAAAAAAAACAAAAACAAATATTAAATTGTTGAAAGTATTTAATGTTTTAAAATTACTGTACAGTTAAGCTGGTTCACTTAAAATTTCAAAGTATACTCACTTCTGATGTAATCTGTTGATACATTGATGTAAGCATCAATTCACACCTCCAAAACAAATCACTATGGTTGGACCAAAGATACAGGTTAGCTTTTTCTGGTGAAAAACACATTAATTTGGAAATTCTTTCAAAAATTCAAATAATTGTGTGATTTTAATGAAACTTTCAGGACATATTCATAAATGAATGAAATTTTTTTTTTTTTTTTTTGTAAAATATTTGGCTCTTTTTTTTCGGTGAATAATTAATTTTTACAAGAATTTTCATTTTTTTTTTTTTTTTTTTTTAATTCAACAATTTATAACATTAAGAAATCGTTTAAAATTCCTCATTAGTTTCAAAGTGGTGGTTTGGTGATATTGTTAAGTGAAAATGAATTTTACAAATCAAAAATTGGAAAGCTCATAACAATCATTTAAACCAATATATTTTTAAAAGAATTTAAAAAAATAATTTTTGGTGTATAGAGCATTCACACTTTCTACCTATGCACTACATAATCCTTAAAAAGGTCACATGATTTAAGTGTCATCTGACATTTTCCTTTAACAGTTCTGCTTCATCATTAATGTCTTTACAAATCATCCCTTCAAAATTTTAAAGTAAGTTTTAAATTTGAAGTACTATAAAAATTTAATAATAAAATAGCCATCATGATAACAATAATAAATAAAATACCATAACATTTCAAAAATTGACTTCTATTATATGTCAGTTATTAAATTTTATATTATTTTAAATTTTATCATTTTTTCATAAAGCATCTTCAAACATGACTAAAAGTCAATAAAATATTAGATAATTGCTGAAAATGTTAATTTGTAAAAATTACTAGGTTGTTAAAATCAAAAAATGCATTCATTTAGATTTCATAAATTTGTCAATTCTGGTCATCCATACTAGATGTCATCACCTTGTCATCAGTGATGTCAATAAAGACATGATCAAAAGACCTGTTGTTAAGAAATGCTTGTATACTATATTTTTATGATATAACTAAGTAATATTTGTTTCAGATCAGATTTAAATTTGCTAATATTGTTCAAATAACGTGTCATAAATATAAGTTTATTTTTAGAAGATTTTAAAAGTTGATATTTTTGTTTTGTTTACAAATTTCTTAAAATTACGAAATGGCTGCTTTTAAGAAAATTTTCTTAAATTGTCTGAAAAGTTGATATTCGAATCTATATAAGTTTTACTTAAAATATACCAGAATATTTTAATTACTAGAAATAGTAAATTTAATCATTTAGCTTTCATTTAAAGCTAAAATGAAATCTTCAAGAATGCTTTTTTAGTTTTAAAAATTAATTTTGAACATTAAGCATCAAAACTTCAGTGGAGGTAACTAATTTTATGGCAATTTTGCTGACTTACAAAAACCAAGATTTTTAACTATGATTTCGGATGTGGTAGGAAAAAAAAAAATGTAAAAATTAATCAAAAAGTACTTTGGTCTTTCATCTCAATAACATAAACATTTAGCCTATAAAAAAAATGTTTTCATCAAGTTTGGGGCTTTTTTTCATTAGGGTATGCTCTTTATTAGCAAATTAGTGGAGATACCTAATTAAGAAGAAAGTATTTATTTGATTATTAAATTTTTCAATCCTTTCTTGCCATTTTGAAATTTTTGTTCAGAATCTTGTTTTTATTTTTTTGTGTCAATTGTCAGTTAACAATAGTGTCCTTAATGTATCTTATTTCAAATAGAAATTATATTGATTGCAATAGCAACATTTTCAGAAACTGGGCCACTCTTTTAACATTTTGAGTAATATTAACTGATTTAAAGCATAATTAATCTGATTTGAAAAAACATTATTTTAAGTTTAAAATAACAGAGAAATGGATTCTTAAAACAAACAGTAGCAGTGGTTACACACTTATTACTGTCACTTGTAGATCATATAACAAGTGATGATAAAATATGTCAACACTTTTACTGTTGTTCTACAGAGATTTTATCTGATTAAATATAATTTTAAAAAATGATGGGTGAGCACCTTTTCTATATATAATTTTTTTAAGTACTCTGCACTCTTAAAAATGTTGGAAAATATTCTCTGTAAACTAATTTTAAGAATGTTGACTTTAAATTTACTACAGTCATTGCTTTTATTTTCTGGTAATGTTGTGTATGGTTGACTATACTTTCAAAAATGAGCACATTTATATACATAAAAAGATTCAAACTTCTTTTAAAAATTTTGGAGCTTGAACATTGGTATTAAGCTTGAACATATATGGTTAGTAAATATAGTTTTCACTTAATGATAATATAATCTAAATGGCTAAATTAATACAAAATTTTAAAATATTTAAAACTTAATAAATTTTTCTAATTAAAATTTAAAAAAATGAAAACAATTCTTGTAAAAATTCATTATTGATCTAAAAAGTTTTTCCTTAAGGAAATAGTGTCCTTAAGGTATCTTATTTATAAAAGCTATGAATATATACAGTAATACATATTGGTGGTCCTCAATTGCTGTGTTGAACCCAGTTGAAATGTCAACACACAATGGAATTGGGCCATTAGCTTTTTTAACCACTACAATGGGTGCTGCCCACTCTGAAAATGCTACTGGTGTGATAACTTTCATTTCTTTCAGATGTTTTAATTCCTTGTCTACCAGGCAAGGCAGCATATGGCATTTGTTGTTTGGGTCAGAAGACAGGTCTAGCAGATGGTTTGAGTGTGAATGTAGCTTCTGCCTGAGTGCAGCATCCCATGTCATTGGTGAGAACTGCAGAAAATTTACTGATCAGTAATGGTGCCTTGGGATGAAGGTCTGGATACTACATTGCACACAGTATTGAATGGA
Source organism: Acanthosepion pharaonis (assembly GCA_903632075.3). Classification (NCBI taxonomy): domain Eukaryota; kingdom Metazoa; phylum Mollusca; class Cephalopoda; order Sepiida; family Sepiidae; genus Acanthosepion; species Acanthosepion pharaonis. The sequence goes on from CAHIKZ030005070.1 coordinate 43,689, forward strand.
GTGTCTGAATGACCCGGTGACTCAAAATCAAGTCCCAATAAGTTGTGACTAAAGTCTGAAATGTAAATTATTCCAGACACCCTTTTGTCCTTGAGTGTGATGGTTGATGATAATTCACTCATGATATAGGCACACTCTCCAAACGCACTTTGCACTGCATAACTGATTGGTGTTAGTGAAGGCTGGCCTCTAGTGTTCCATAGTTTTTGAGATCTCAGTATTAAATCCAAGGCTATATCAATTTGTAGATGAACAGGACAGCCATTCATTTCTACTGCCACATATTTGCAGTTTGACTTAGAGCTTGGTGGAAAATTTGCTTTTCCTACACTGTTATATGGCTGTTGAGTATTGGTTTGCATCATGGTGGGGTGCAGAATCCCTATTTTTGTCCCATTCAGTTACATTCTCTACAGTGATATAACTTGAATGGACAATGCCAAACAAAATACCAGCCAGTAGATGGATGTTTCTTGTCTGTTGAACCTGGTGATGTAGTACTGCATTGTCTTTGAACAGTGTTTCCTGCGGCCATTGTTGAATGTACTGACTGTTGTATCATAGTTGAATTGTATTTAAGATTCCCCAGTCATTGACACTCCACTGCATCTTGCTGCTGAGTAATGTCAGGATTTTGTTAAATTTTTGATGGAATCCTTGTGCGGGTGTCTGCATCACATGCCAATTTCAAGCCACATATAAAGATTAAACACTTAAACTGTTCATCAGTGATTGTAGTGATTTTATATCTCTCACATTCTTTGTTCTTGATGCCAGCATATGTAATCAAATCAAATGAGTCACACTTTGTAATATTAAAGCAATTAAACCGCATATTAGAAAGAGAAGTTTTCTTACCAAATATCTGATGTAGTGTCTCAACTGATTCGCCAAAATTGTTGTTGCATGTGTGTTTTTGTAAAATGTAATTTGCATAGTGATCATGTCAGGAGGGTCCAATTTTCAGTAAAAGGAGCCTAACTTTCCAATCATCTTCGTGTTCTTTAAATTCCACCTGGAAAAGATCCTCAAATCATGCAAACCATGTACAGAAAGTCTGTTTATCAGCCAGGTCATAGTGGAACTCCATGATTGAAAACATTGATGTGAATATTTTTGTTTCAAAAGTCACTGATGCGGATATAGAAAATCTCTCTGAGAATAATTCCATCAATTGTAGGTTATTGTAAGAGTTGCTGAAATGTTGAATCCATCCTTGTTTATGTGTCCATGTTGTTCAGATGTTCCTCATTGCCAATTTTGTTAAGTTCCTGGGGGTGAAATGTGGTTATGTGGAGAAAGATAAAAAGATGGAACAAAAGGATGAACTATTAACAAAACTTTATTAATTGAAATACAGTTTGGATGATGAGTGGACCCACTGGATGTATAAAGATAAGATGTGGGCTCAGAGATCTCTCTAGCTTGCCTTGGTGTTATGACCAAACTCCCTATACTCAGAATGCTTGTCCTTAAACAGGGGAGGTTACAAAAACACTTATTTTTCATCTCTCTGGCCTAAGAGGGATAACTTTTCTTAAAATTTTTTGTTAGGACCAACTGTGCCCTAACACTGGCTCTGGCTACACCATTGACCAAACTATATATCAATTTACTTACGTCAAATTAGCTTCTAAATTAGGTCTTCAAAAGTCACATATGTCAGTATATACAGTACTTTAAGTTCAGAAATATTACAGAAATGCAGTTTTTAACACTATTTATGCTGTTGACATGTTTGACAGCATGATGACAGATTAATGTTTATCTAATGTTCATCTATGGGAGGGGTGGTATGCTTCCCTTAGTTGCCCCCCCACCACGGACCAGTTATAAAAGGAATAATCTCCACCCTGTTGCTAGAATTGTTTCTCATTATGGGGTGGAGGCTTTAGCCATAAAAGTATAAATTGAATATAACATGAATGCCCTTCATATATAATTTTTAAATACTTGGTAATCTTAAATTAAGAAAAGGTTCTCCGTAATCTGTTTTAGTGAATTTTAAATATTTTCGGGCTTTAAATTTACTATAGTTATTGCTCTTATTTTCTGATATTGATCATCTGTATCTACAAAAATGAGCACAAAATTCTTTTTAAAGATACTGGGTGTCCTCACATTGTAATAAGCTGTACAATTTACTTTAATTTTACTGTAACAATCTTCCTTAATAGTTACACCATTGAAACTGAATTTTGCAAGATTTAAAAACTTTATAAATTAGTCTAATTAAAATGTAAAAATTCATTATTTATTGAAAATAAATTAACACATATCTATTATTCATATAAGCAATTAAAAACTCTCCCAATTAAATAATGTATTGATTTTATTGAATTTTTAATTTTATGTTTCAGAGCAGATTTTTGTAAGACTGGGTCGAATTTCACAAAAAAAAAAATTGATGATTTAAATTTTTCAAAGAGTCCTGCCTTTAATCTAATATAGTCACTAAAAATTATCTTGTTGAATTTCTCAAGTTTTCCTGAAATTAAGTAATATTTTTACCAAGATTTGCTAAAACAATATTTTTAAAATAATTTCATTCATTTGTGAATAAGTCCTGAAAGTTTCATTAGAATCCAGTGATTTGATTTTTCAAGAACTTCCAAATCAGTGTGTCTTTTCACTGCAAAAAACATGCTAAACATTAATATGCTAATTTATAGTCCATCTGCTTATACAAGAAAAGCAAGATTTTTCATTCACATTTCAAATCTTCTAAAAAAGATTAACAAAATGAATTCAGTATTCAAAAAATACTTTGGCTTTTCCTCTTAATAATAACAAAGACTTTCATGATAAAACTTTCTTCTAGTTTGTAACATTTTTTATCATAGTATTTTTTTTTATTTTTTTTTTTTTTGTCTTTTTTGCCAAATTAGAAAAGGTACCTAAGTTTGATATGAAAAATATAATTTTTTAATTTTTTGCAAAGAACAGCAAATAAAAATTCTTTTGGGATTTTATCTTATAAACTATATTAGGCAGATTATATAGCTTTTTTTTTTCTCAGTTAAAAACTTCCATGTTACACTTTAAATTATTTTGAAAACACACAAATACAAAATGAAAGAAATTGATGGCATGGTGATAGTATGACGACAGTCTTGCTAAAATATGTTTTCAGGTAAAAAGAAAAATATAATATATTTATCTTTTTAGTCAAGGTACTTTCTTATGAATAAGAGTGATAGCTGCAATACATTTAATGCCAAAATACCTAAAATTAAAAACAACATCAGACTATAGAAAATATTTTCTAACATTTTTAAGATTGCTGTGTAGTTAAAAATAATATTGAAAGGACATTGACATTATATTCCTCAAGTAATTTTTATAGATTTCCGCTTTAGAAAAATATTTGATAATGTTCCAGCTATCAGTCAAACTCTCAGCAGTTTAATATAAACATTGATGTCTTTGTAAAAAAACAAAATGATTATGTATTTCTGCAATATTTTAAAGAAGTTGATTTTTTTTTTTCACATTACATTAATCGAACATGAGAACATCTAATATTCCTCAAATAAAATTTCAAAAAGGCTATCTTATTTTTGAAAGAAGTTTTAATAAAGAGTATTGCAATGTGCTGAAACATGACTGAAAATAGTTAAAAGAATTTTTTAGCAATCTTGGAAAGTGCCATTCCAGTCAATTTCAATTTGTTTTGAAAAACAGCAAAAGTATTTTGCTTATGGGAAATTTTAAATTTGATTGATTATCTTCAAAATTAAAACTAAAATAACAGCTTCAACAAATATTTTTCTTTTTAATTTTAAATTTTGATTAAACAAATTTGAAATAAATATTTCTTACTCTTAGTGTAAAAAGAAGAAAATCATTTTTAAGATGTAGATAAGTGTAGTCATCAAACATCTTTCACTATATTGATATATAAGGAATAAAACAAATCATTGAAAAAAGGAAAATGCTTATATTTACTATTATACATCTTTGTGAATATAGAACCATTTATACTATATATACTATATTTATGCTAATAAATTGTGATGGTATAGCAATCTTAATATATAACTACATGTATCTATTCTAATATAGACTGCATTTATATATCATTCCCTACCTAAATTGTATCATTACTTTTTGTTATTCACAGATGTTCTGGCAGTACAAAAATTGCAATGGTTATTACTGAGAATTTGAATGAAGGAAAAGACATCTCGCTTTCCAAGAAGAAAATAAATTTCTCTACTCCTCATGTAAAAGTCATGGATTTACATTTTCAAAAACAAAACTATGAACTTTAAGTGGTAAGGAGGGTTTTTCTTTTGAAATAGTTGGTTTGTCTTCAATAAAACACATTGCGTGTTATATATAATTAAGCAGAAAAGATAGGCCATATTCATGTGACCTTTACTGATCGCAGTAGTGAATTCAGACTTAATAGTCCAGATGGAAACACACATTACAAAGAAACCATATTCTTGTGATGTTTGTGGATCTGCATTTTCACGAAAGTCAGATTTGATAGTTCATATGCGTATTCATACTGGAGAAAAACCTTATTCTTGTGAAGTTTGTGGATCTGCATTTTCTCAGAAATCAAGTCTGGTGAAACATAAGCGAACACACACTGGAGAGAAACCATATTCATGTGATGTCTGTGGATCTGTATTTTCACAGAAATCATATTTGGCCAGTCATTTGCGTACTCACACTGGAAAGAAACCATATTCTTGTGAAATTTGTGGATCTGCATTTTCTTCAGAGTCAACTTTGGTGAAACATAAGCGAATACACACGGGAGAGAAACCATATTCATGTGATGTTTGTAAATCTGCGTTTTCACAGAAATCATATTTGGTCAGTCATTTGCGTACTCACACTGGAGAGAAACCATATTCTTGTGAAGTTTGTGGATCTGCATTCTCACAGAAGTCAAGTTTGGTGAATCATAAGCAAACACACACTGGAGAGAAAGCATATTCTTGTCTGATTTGTGGAACTGCGTTTTCATTGAAGTCAGGTTTGGTAGTTCATATGCGCACTCACACTGGAGAGAAACCTTATTCTTGTGAAGTTTGTGGATTTGCATTTTCTACAAAGTCAAATATGTTAGTTCATTTGCGTACTCATACTGGAGAGAAACCTTATTCTTGTGAAATTTGTGGATCTGCATTTTCACGGAAGTCAAATATGGTGAATCATATGCGAACACACATTGTAGATAAACCTTATTCTTGTGAAGTTTGTGGATTTGCATTTTCATGCAAGTTAAATTTGGTTCGCCATATACGAACACACACTGGAGAGAAACCATATTCTTGTGAAGTTTGCAGATCTGCATTTTCATTGAAGTCAAATTTGGTCATTCATATGCGTACTCACACTGGAGAGAAACCTTATTCTTGTGATATTTGTAAATCTGCATTTCCAAAGAAGTCAAATTTGGTCAATCATATGCGTACCCACACTGGAGAGAAACCTTATTCTTGTGATGTTTGTGGATTGGCATTTTCATATAAGTCAAATTTAGTGATCCATATGCGAAAACACACTGGTGAGAAACCATATTCCTGTGATGTTTGTGGAACTGCATTTACAGGGAAATCAGATATGGTCAGTCATATGCGTACTCATACAGGAGAAAAACCTTATTCTTGTGAAGTCTGTGGATCCAAATTTTCTTGGAAGTCAAATATGACCAAACACATGCGAACACATACTGTAGAGTAACCACTTTCTTGTGAAGTTTGTTGATCACTATTTTCACAGAATTCATATTTAGGATAGCATAAGCAAACAGATTAGAGTGAAACCATATACTTTTGATGTTTGTGAATCTACATTTACAGACAAGTTAAGATTAGTACTCTATCTATGAATACTCGTTGGTAAGAAATTATTTTCCTGGAAGTCATATTTAGCATGTTGTATACAAATCATAGAGGCAAGAAACTACATTCTTTTGATGTTTGTTGATCTGCATTTACGGACATTTTTGATTTGGGATTTTCACTGTTTACGCATTTGGTGAGGTATATGCAATATGAAAAAACAAACACTGGTGAGAAACTATATTCTTGAGATGATTGTGGATATGCAGTTTCAGATAATTTAACTTTAGTGGGCTATATGCAAATACACACTGGATAGGGACCATATTCTTATGATTTTCAGTGTCTGCATTTTCATATAAATCATTTAGTGAGGTGTCTGTCCATACACACTGGAGAAACCAAATATTCTTGTGATCTTTGCTCATGTAAATTTTTAGAGAGATGCATTATGTGAATACACAGTAGATGGAAATGTTATCTTTGAGCATATATAATTTCTGTATTAGTAGAAAATTCAGTTTTAGTGCATGATGTCTCTAAAACCACACATATGCAAAACACATATTCTTGACAGTTTTATACCTTTTCTGCCTTGTCCAATTTCCTTTTTGCTATGCAATATATTCTTATCAAAACTGTACTGCATTATTTTCAAATATTGCAAAATTCAGTAGACATGAGATATACACTTGGAAACAAACCATATTTTTGTGTAATGTGTTCAGAATTTCAGGGAAAAATCACTGAAAAAGCACTTGGAGACGCACCTTCCTTATAAATTTAGGACATATGAAGCAATATCTTTACAAAATTCTCATTTCAAGATAAACATGCTGATATAGACACAAATATTTTATCATATTTGTGTATTATTTTGTTCACAAAATGTAAATAACATCTGTGGAATCACAAATGCAATGTAAGAATCTGCATTTTTAATGAAAACATAAGAGAGAAACAAAATAGACGAAAAACTATATTTTTATTTCATTCAGGTTATTCAAAAGTTTATACAAACACAAACAGGACAATTCAATCTCTGAAAATTTGTGATGCCTTGTTTGCTTAATTTCCAGTGTATTTCTTTATGGGTGAATGAAAGAAAACTGTCTATATTTTAAAGAATCAAGTCAAAATGAATTGATTAATTCCATATAAAGAAAATACATTCAGGAAAGCATTTAGCATACAAATAGAAAAAAAGAAGTCAATGTATGAAATTTTGGATTGTATTTTATATTGATAAATGAAATAAAAATGTTTGCTTGGATTATGTCAATATGATTTCTGTTTTTCTATAAACAATATATGTTTGAATGAAGTAATTAAAACTTTTAAATACTTATATAAATTGTTACTTGACTGTCATGAGATATATTATATTAAATATTTTATTATGATTATATAAATATCAAAGAAAGCCATGGCAAAGAATTTTTCAGTTGTGTCGTAACCCATGGCTTCAAAAATAATCTTTAATCTTTTCAGATGAAACGCCATTATTGTTAGATTTTTAATTTTTTCCATTGTATTTAATATATTTTTATCATAAAAATCATATCTTTATATTCTCCAACTATAGAAAAGAAACAAATTAATATCTTTTGAAGCCTAAGAAATGATTTTAAATATTTCATTTTGTTTGCACTCTGTGTACTCTTTTTATAGAAATAATTGCCATAAAATGTTTTTCTTCAAGCTTGGTAGGTCTGTGATGCTAATATTACATCATGTAATAATACAATATCATAGTATCAAGTGAATATATTTTAATTACTTCTCATTATGCATCACTTTTGTTTGAACTCCCACTTTCATAAATTTCTCAAATTGCACCCCCCCCACACACACATACACACACTCTTTATTTATACTGACCTTATTTGGCAGCCAGGAAAACAGCTACAGGAGGTATAGACTCCTCTGAGTGAGGCCTCATCATTTTGTATGTGTGTTCATATTCTGTCATATTTCTCATCTTAATTATTTCTATGATTTTATGTAGTTAATGAAGAAAAAAATTCAATTCAATCTCTGGGTTTCTTAGGAATCTCTTCCTTTCTCAATATAATCTTCAATTTTTCATTTTTCTTAGTCAATACTCATTTCCTAAGAAATTTCTTTGCATTTTCTAGAAAATAGCACTCCAAAAATGACTGAATTTTTCTTTCTTTAGTAAAGCCATCTTCCCAATTATGAAGAAAACTTAGGCAATGGTTCGATAGGATATAAAGAAGACAACATTAGTTCTCCAGATTAAATTAGATATCAATGACAGTTCATTTTCCTACATTGTATTTTGAGGACTATGATAGTATATTTGTAGTCATATTTATTATTATTTAGATTTTGTAGATTTTTTTGTAAAGATTTTTCAACAATTCAACACTTTCAAATAAAGCTGATTAAGTTCCACCTTGTTTCCAGTTAGCTTTACCTTAATCACAAATTCTTTTTTCTGATTTACCTATTCAAGCTTCTGCTACTTCAAGACTCAACTTGGTCATCTGCTCTTATTTGGTAGTCAGGAAAATGGCTGTATGAGTTGTATACATCTTTGACACCTCACCTATTCAATGATCAATATTTGTGTGTGTGTGTATTTGCAGTCACAATTCTTATCTTAATTATTTGCATGATTTTCTGTAATCTGTGCATGTTTCGCTCCTGAAACCATTTAAAAAATAACAAAGAAAACCAAATAATTAGTAATTACTATTATGTATATCTGTCGATTCACTCATATTCTTCATATAAGTTATTTGTATGTATTTTATGTAGTTTATGATGACAACAGAAAATCATTTTTTCCTCTTTTGGTTCGAAAACCTATATGTATAAAAGATACATCTTAAATTTGGATTGATCTATATATATGCAATTCTGCGTTTGGTTAGGAATCTTTTCCTGCCTCAATATAAATCTTCAGTTTTGTATTTTTAGTTTGCCCTTTTTCAACTATTCAACACCTTCAAATAAAGCTTGTTTCCAGTTTGCTTTACTTTAATCACAAATCCTTTCTCTTGATTTATCTTTTGAAACTTCTACTGCTTCAAGATTCAACTTGGTCATCTTTCAGTTTCTGTCTCTTTTGATGTTTCTGATAACACCCGACTTCCTGCCAAATATTTTCAATTTGCCATTAAAACTAACTTTGCAATTTTAAACCTAGTAGTATACTTTACCTTCTTCCTCTCCTTTACCTCCCAAGAGAATGGTGAATTTCAAGAGAAAGATCTTTTAGCTTCCAGGTTTGTGACATTATTAGAGACATTAACTTAAAGAGTGTTTTAAAAATGGACTAAAATTCTATGCCATACAATCTTTTCAATGCTATCATGTGTATGTATGTGCATTTCTGACAGTGTACATGCACATATGTTTATTTGCTTTTGATCAGTCTGCTTTAGGTTTGTCTATTGCTAATCATATTGAATCTTTCAATGAAATAAAACACTCTCCACATCTTATACATTGTATCATTGACTTTAACAATTACAGGCTGAAGCAAGCGACCTTCTCTGACTTCCTTAGTTTTATTCAACCAATCTATTTATTAAAATTCTATAATAGTGTAAAAATTCATGATTTTAATTATTTCTTATCACACATGACATTTGTTTAACTCCCTCTTTATAACATTTGTGAAAATTGCAACACTCACACCTCTTATTTGATACTATCCTTATTTGGGAGGCAGGAAAACAGCTATGTGTGTTGTATACATACTTTATCAAGGCCTCATCTATTCAATAATGACCATTATGCTTTTGTGTTAGTATGTATGTTGATTCACTCATATTTCTCATGTAATTTATGACAACACCAGAAAATTATTTTGTGCTATTTTAGCTTTATTCAACTAATATATTTATGAAAATTCTATAATAGTGTAAAAATTCATGTGAATATATTTTAAATATTTCTTATGGCACATCACATTTCGTTAACTCCCTCTTTATTACATTTGTGTATATCTGTTGATTCACTCATATTCTTCATATAAATTATTTGTATCCTTTCATGTAGTTTATGATGACAATAGAAAATTATTTTTTCCTCTGTTTGAAAACCTATATATAGAAAATAGATATACCTTAAATTTGGATTGATCTATATATGAACAATTCTATAATCTGCTAACAAAAAATAGGCATTCTATGAAATTTTGATAGATTTATATTCAACCAATCCTATCGTTATGTTGGTTAGGACTCTTTTCCTCTCAATATAATCATCTGATTTTTTTTCCATTCCAAATTTCATAAGAAATTTCTTTCTAGAAAGTAGCACTCCAAAATTTATTGTAAATTTTTATTCTTTGGTAAAGCCATCATCCTAATCATGAGGTAAAATTAGACATTGATTAGGTAAGATATAAAAGAAAATAAATTTGATAACATAGTTCATTTTCCTCCATTGTGTTTATGTAACTGTAATAGCATATTTATTTTGATGACAATTTTTTTTTTTATTCCACTATGTGAAGGTTGTGGTAGTTGGTGTCACCATCCATTTTTTTATACCTTGGCAAGGTAAAGTGAATTATAATAGATTAGTAGGCCTACTGAGGAGGATGTTAGCCTAGCATATTCAACAATTCTTTCAGGCATCTGTCTCTCCAGTGTTCCTCTTTGTCCAGTATTTTTACTTGATTCCACATTGCACTTTTCCCTCCAAACATTCCTGATTTAATTATCTCACTTCTGAATACAACTTCTTCATGTACTTCCAGCCTATTCTGAAGGGCCTGTTCAATGTTGATCATTTCCTGTTGGTAAGTGTCTGGATCATCACTTTTTGAACAGTGTTTTAGGCACCAGACTATCTGTTTCTTTACACTGGTTGAATGGTGGTAGGGCTGGTGCAACAGTCTTGCCCCCCCCCGAAATCAATGATACAAGGACCCCGCTCTATTACATCTCAATTTTTATAAGGTAATATTTATATAAAATATGAATTTTATTATAAACTAATTATGTGCAATAATGAATCATGCAACATAGGTAAATAATTCAACTAGAACAACTGAAAATACACTGTATCTAAATGCAAATTAGAGACATGTCATCTTAAATCAACAATGTTTTGCAGCAATTTTTAACATCAACTCAAGATTTTTCTTGTAAGAAAAGTTGAATAATTGTAATACATTTGTTATAAAATAAAATAAGACATATCTCAGCTGATTTGCAGGCAAATAAACTTATATACTCAAGATTGAGAGCCGGAAGTGAACGGGACAAGGCCTCATCACAAAATGACCATTATCGTCATTTACACATATGCTCGATGCATGAGTTCTTGTCGAAAAATAAAATAATATTTTAAAGTGTTTCTATTTTTTGACCAATAAAAATGCTTCCATCCTAATTATACTTGCGTCATTTTACGAGCCTGTTAAGCCATAAAAAATGCCTTAAAAGGGGTCACACAGAGAAGTACAACAGCATCAACAGGAGGCCAGGGAAGACGCCTGTCACAGTCAGTCTGGGCAGTCAGCAGGAGGAGCACCACGCCAACCAGTGTGAACTACTAAGACAGATCAACCCAGACCGGGAGCCGGCTTATGAACTATACCACAAGGTAGCTGTCCCAAAACCACACGTTCCTATTGAAATAAATCACGTAAATCTATTTCTACTGTTGTCGTATTTCTTTCTTGCAACCATACGCTTGTCTATAACACATTCAACATTATGGATAAGAAATAGTGAATTTTATATAGCATTTTTTGAGACTTAGCATGAGCAAAAGAAGTTTATAAGTTTCAACAACAAAGAAAAAGGCACCAGAATAATGTCAAAATCTGCAAAAAAAATTTCATTGTTTAATGATCAGTTTTTCAGAAATATGTCGTGGTGTGATGGATATCAGCTTGGAATAAGAAATTGTGGATTCGAGCTCATTACATTCGCTTATATACAAATACCCTTGGGAAAGATATGAATCCATCTTTTCTCCCTCCATCTATGGGTTGTATAGCAGGACAGGCTGGTTTCTATAGCCTTGGTTGGCAACCAGTCTGCAACAAGTAGTGTAAGCGACTCATTATTTTTTTGCTTAGTTTAAATTTGTTATGTAAGGAAAAAAAGCTAATGTTTATAAGATTAGAGAGGGTCACAAAGCACTGGCTTGGAGCAATAAATTAAAAATTATCATTTAATTTGTTGACAATTCTCAAGCATAAAAAAAATGTAGAAATTCACTTTTATGTCTAGGTTTTATTACAATGGTAATCATCGCTTTTTAAAACAATAAATGTCGTCGAATACTAGTGAAGAAGATATCTGTGGTATCCAAAAACGAGCACTGTCCTTTTGTGTTTTTTTTTTTTTTTTTGTTTTTTCTGCCTATTTTCATTTTTGAAAATGAATTTAAAACTTTATGTATATAGCTTTTCCTAGGATGTAACTGTATTTTTTAATCATTTAAAATGCATGTATTTATTTTTTTTTTTTTTTAGCTTTTGTTAGGAAGTCTAGGGCGATGCCTATCTCTTTCCGTTTTCGCATTGCTCCATTGATACCCATGTCAAAAATAATAATAGATCTTTCTCTGCATGCAAATAACATTTCTATTTTTTATGAATTTCTGCTTTATAAAAAAATAATATGCAGTGGAGGGTCGCTGGGTACTTAACGCTGTTGTCGATTGTAGGGCAGGACTGAATTCTTTTTGTAACCTTATTCCTTAAAACACAGGGAACCCAATCTTGTCTAACACCGCTTAACTATTTTGCCTGATATAATCACACGGAAGATTTTTTTCAAAAATAGTCTTCTTTTGTATCGTGTTTTTTCTTTCAATTTCTTAATTGTTTTGTTTTTGACATAAGTTTCAACTTCGGCATTATTATAATCTGAACGAAAACTACAAAAATTGTGTAAGTTAACAGAAATCGCAACAATCATTTGAACACAAAGAAATCGTCCCGTTTTTTTCTTTTTCCCCATTGCATTTTCTGGTTTGAAAGGTAAGTGGAAGAAAAATGAAGACAAATAATTTTTATGAAATCTTTTTTTTACTGACTGACGTGTATCACCATTTTTTATTTACTAGACTGCTAGCTTTCATCTTTTTTTCATTTTGCTATCATTTCGTCATGAAGAAATAATATTTTTATTTTTATCATATTTTTCCACACTAAAAGAAAATTAGTTGGATTTTGTTATTTCGCTTTGAAATTTTTATTTTATTTTAATACAATCACAGTTAAACTAAAAAGTGAATTTCGACATTTGGCTTAGTTCTGTTATGACCTTTTTAATTTTAAATAAATATAATTTCCATGTTACTCTCTTAGGTTAAAAATTGGAAAGATTATGCATCCAAAATTCGTTCGCTAAAAAACAGCATCATGATGAGAAAAGGCCCCAAACTTAATAAAAACAAAGTTTTATCGTGAAAAAAGTTTGTTATTAATAATAAGAAGAAAGACCAAAGTATTTTTAATTATTGAAAAAAAAAAAAAAAATTCCTTTTTAGCACGTTTGAAATTTTAGTTGAATTTTTTTTTCTTTTTTAAGTCAGCGGTCGCGTAATCTGTCCCATAACGCTAAAAAGTGGTATACCCTGGAGAAAAAGATCCCCAAATTGATAAACAGTTACACGTTAAATTTTTTTTTTTTTTATGTTAGTATTAAAGAGAGAAGACCAAAAAGTATTTTCTGAATATTTTTTCAGATTTTTAAATCCTTCCTATAAATGTTAAAAATTTTACTTTAAAAATCTTGTTTTCTCGAATCAAAAAATTTCGTAAATTCAATCTTATTAAATTTCTGCCCACGTTTGTAAACAAAAAAATCAAATGTATCAAACAAAAATCATAAAATTCAGTTACACATTTTTCTTTTGTTATCTTAGGAAATTTAGAATGATTAAAGTAATGTAATTTGAAACAAACATAATTTATTTTAAGAAAATAATCAGAAAATTTGAAATCGATTGCATAGCATTTCAATGTTAATTCTATTCATAAATATGTATAAAACTTCCATGACTGCCATATCACAAGTATTAATAAATAGAAAAAAAGCCTGCCTTAATAAAAAGAAATAAAATCTCATTTCATTAAGTTAACATGTTTCAATTAAGTAATGTTTGTTTCAAATTACATTAAGTATACTTTAATCATTCTAAATTTCCTAAGATAACAAAAGAAAAATGTGTAACTGAATTTTACATGATTTTTGTTTGATACATTTGATTTTTGTTGACAAACGTGGGCAGAAATGGCCGATAAGATTGAATTTACGAAATTTTTTTTATTCGAGAAAAACAAGATTTTTAAGTAAAATTTTTAACATTTATAGGAAGGATTAAAAAATCTGAAAAATTATTCAGAAAATACTTTGGTCTTCCCTCTTTAATAATACCATAAACATTTATATGTTAAGATTTTTTTTTATCAATTTGGGGACCTTTTTCTCCAGGGTATACCACTTTTTAGTGTTATATTGGACAGACCTAATTGGTTTTGTTTCTCGAGCGTTAATATCCCTTAGAATTTTTCCAAAATTTTGCTATTCAAAACGGAAAAAAAGGTTCTGTTGTAATATTTAATTTGTTTTTGTTATAAATAAAACTACTTACCAAAAAAAAAAAAAAAAAATTACATTTCTTTACTGTAGTGTGTAGTGATTTTCTGCAAGGAGAGTCTGTAAAAGAAGTAAATAAGCCAAATTTTCTGATTACGTCTGCGTAGGTACTATGCAGTTAATGAGTAATCATGATGGCCGTAATGAGGGACGAATGACCAACAAGAAGTCCGATGTTTTTTCTTGTCGATAACTCTAAAATTATGAAGGTTTCTTCATAATTTAATTGTTAATTTGAGTTCAGCATGTACATTTGCACAGAATTATGACGATTTTGGAAAAATTTTAAGTGATATTAGTGCTCGGGGAAACAAAACCAAAATTTACCAATTTTTCAATCCTTTTCAGCCTGTTTGAAATTTTGGTTAAAAAATCATATTTTTTGTTTGTTTGTTTTTACATCTGCTGTCGGCCAGAGATTGTGTGTGTTTTAGTGCCTTTTGCCAAAACAAAAAAAAACTGATTTGGAAATTCTTGCAAAAATCAAATAATTGTTGTATTTTTTATGAAACTTTTAGCACTTATTCAGAAATTAAGGGAATTTATTTAAAAATTATTTTTTTTTTTTTTTAAATTTTTGTTGTTTTCAGAAAAACATGGTAAAAATATTTTCTTTTAGATCCGTTACCTCTACAACCTAATTTTATGAAATTTCGAGAAATTAAAATGTCAGCCACTTTATATCTATTAGCTGCTTAATGAATTTTAGTAATCATTTGGTTTTGTCAGGCAGGAATACCATTTACCAAAAACCTACTCTGATTCATAAAATAAAAATAAAAAAATGCAATAAAACTATGATAAGGAAAGCTTTTAATTCCTTTTATAAATAAGATATATTAAAGGATAATGTTGCCTTCAAAAAAAAAAAAACTTTTAGATTAATAATAAATTTTTTACAAGAACTGTTTTCATTTTTTTAAATTTTTATTAGAAAAATTTATTAAGTTCTTTTAAAATCCTGTATTAATTTCAGCCATTTACATTATATTATTAAGTGAAACATCAGTGTGTTCATGACACATCTTTCACTATATTAATATATATAAAGGATAAAACAAGTCACTGAAAGAAGAAAAAAATGCTTATATCTATGCAACTTTGTGAATATTGAATCATTTATACTATATGTACTATATTTATACTAATAAATTGGGATGGTATAGCAATCTTAATATATAACTACATGTATCTATTCTAATATAGACTGCCTTTATATATTATTCACTACCTAATTTATTACTTTTTGTTATTCACAGATGTTCTGGCAGTACAAAAATTGCAATGGTTATTATTGAGAATTTGAATGAAGGAAAAGACATCTCGCTTTCCAAGAAGAAAATAGATTTATTCTCTACTTCTCATGTAAAATTTATGGATTTATATTTTCAAAAGCATAACAATGAACTTTAACTGGCAAGGAATGATATACTTTGAAATGTTTGGTTTGTCTTTTCTGCAAAACACTTTTAATGTTATATATGATTAAGCAGAACAGATAGGTCATATTCATGTGATCTTTTCTAATCCCAGTTGTGAAGTCAGACTCAGTTGGCCAGATGGAAACACACATTAAAAAGAAACCATATCCTTGTGCTGTTTGCGAATCTGCATTTTCACGCAAATCAGATTTGTTTGTTCATATACGTATTCATACTGGAGAGAAACCTTATTCTTGTGATGTTTGTGAATCTGCATTTTCTCAGAAGTCAAGTTTGGTGAAACATAAGCGAATACACACTGGAGAGAAACCATATTCTTGTGATGTTTGTGGATCTGCATTTTCACAGAAAGCAGGTCTGCTTCATCATATGCGTATTCATACTGGAGAGAAACCATTTTCTTGTGAAGTTTGCGGATCTGCTTTTTCACGGAAATCTGATTTGACCATTCATATGCGTATTCATACTGGAGAAAAACCATATTCTTGTGAAGTTTGTGAGTATGCATTTTCACAGGCGTCAAGTTTGGCAAAACATAAGCGGACACACACTGGTGAGAAACCATATTCTTGTGATGTTTGCGGATCTGTATTTTCACAGAAATCAGGTTTGCTTTTTCATATGCGTATACACACTGGAGAAAAACCTTATTCTTGTGAAGTTTGTGGATTTGCATTTTCACAGAAGTCAAGTTTGGTAAAACATAAGCGGACACACACTGGTGAGAAACCATTTTCTTGTGATGTCTGCAGATCTGCATTTTCACAAAAATCAGGTTTACATTTTCATATGCGCACTCACACTGGAGAGAAACCTTATTCTTGTGAAGTTTGTGGATCTGCATTTTCTTCAAAAACAACTTTGGTGAAACATAAGCGAATACACACAGAAGAGAAACCATATTCTTGTGATGTTTGCAAATCTGCATTTTCACAGAAGACATATTTGGTCAGTCATTTGTGTCCTCAGACAGGAGAGAAAACTTAAACTCATGAAGAGAAAGCATATTCTTGCCTCCTGCTTTTTTATGGAAGTCAGGTTTGGTAGTTCATATGCACACTCACACTCTGGTGACACCTTTTTCTTTTGAAGTTTATGGATTCTTCGGAATCAAATAGGTTCATTCATTTGCAACTCACCCTGGAGATAAAACGTATTCCTGCAACATTTGTGGATTTTAATTTTCACAGAAGTCAAATATGGTGGATCATGTGCAAACACACATAGTAGATAAAGCATGTTCTTGTGAAGTTTGCAGATCTACATTTTCATTGAAGTTAAATTTGGTGATCACACTGATGAGAAACCAGATTCCTGTAATGTTTCCACTGCAATTTCAGGGAAATCAGATTTGATTAGTCATGTGTATTCACACTGGAGAAAAACCTTATTCTTGTGAAATCTCTGGATGTGGATTTTTTTGGAAGTCAAATATATCAAAACATATGCAAGCACATACTGTAGAGTAACTGTTTTCTTGTGAAGTTTGTTGATCTCTATTTTCACAAATCACATTTGGTGTACGATATACAAACACAAATTGGTGGAAAACCATATGCTTTTGATGTTTATGAATCTGCATTTACAGACAAAACAAGATTAGTACTCTATATGTGAATACAAACTTGTAAGAAACTATATTACTGTGAAGTTTACTGATCTACATTTTCACACACGTCACATTTGGCATATTCATAAACATACAGCAAAGAAACCATATTTGATCTGCATTTACAGACACATCAAATTTAGTGTGCCATATGCGAATACACTGTACAGCAAACATATTCTTGTGATAGTTATGGATTTGTATTTTCACAGTTTTCACGTATGGTGAGGTATATGCAAATTCTTGTGAGAAGCTACATCTTTTGAATTTTGTGCATGTACATTGTTATGAAATAGAAATTTTGTGGTTCATATATGTGTTATGAAAAAACATGCTGAAGAGAAACTATATTCTTGAGATGCTTGTGGATATGCAGTTTCAGATAAGTCAACTTTAGTGGGCCATATGCAAAACACACTGGAGAGAGACCATATTCTTATGAATTTGTATGCCTGCATTTTCATGGAAATCATATTCTGTGAGGCATATTTGCATATACACCAGAGAAACTAAATATTCTTGTGATGTTTACTTCTATTAATTTTCAAAGAAAAGACTTGGTGCATCATGTGAATACACAGTAGATAGAAATGTTATCTTTGAGCATATAGAAAATTCAATTTTAGTGCATAATGTGTAAACCCACACATATGCAAAACACATATTCTTGACAGTTTTGTGTATATACCTTTTCTGCCTTGTCCAATTTCCTTTTTGCTATGCAATATATTCTTATCAAAACTGTAATGCATTATTTTCAAATATTGCAAAATTCCGTAGACATGAATTTCCACTTGGAAACACACCTTCCTTATAAATTTAGGCCATGTGAAGCAACATCTTCACAAAATTCTCATTTCAAGATAAACATGCTGATATAGACACTAATATTTTATCATATTTGTGAATTATTGTGTTCACAAAATGTAACTAAACAACATCTGTGGAATCAGACATAAAATGTGAGAATCTGCATTTTTAATGAAAACATAAGAGAGAAACAAAATAGACGAAAAACTATATTTTATTTCATTCAGGTTATTCAAAAGTTTATACAAACACAAACAGGACAATTCAATCTCTGAAAATTTGTGATGCCTTGTTTGCTTAATTTCCAGTGTATTTCTTTATGGATGAATGAAAGAAAACTGTCTATATTTTAAAGAATCAAGTCAAAATGAATTGATTAATTCCATATAAAGAAAATACATTCAGGAAAGCATTTAGCATACAAATAGAAAAAAAGAAGTCAATGTATGAAATTTTGGATTGTATTTTATATTGATGAATGAATTAAAAATATCTTGGATTATGTCAATATGATTTCTGTTTTCATATAAACAATATCTTTTTGAATGACATAGATTACGACATTTGGAATGTTAGATGTTAATGAACTGGATACAAACTATGTCAGCTTAAATTTGGCTGTGATTTCTGATTCTCTTTTCTGTATCGTTTACTAATGTCCATGATGGTTTGCTTTATTGAGTGTAATGAAGATTCTGCAGTTAGTAATTTTTGTCAAAATGAATCCAACAGGAGTGTATTTTTTAAACAATAGTAAAAACATTTTGTTTTTCCTTTTTGATTTTGTTTTTTACACGTGAAGGCTTTAAATAGTCAAGTTTATAAATTGTTACATATTGGTAATGAGATATTCTATTCCTCCCTCAAAGCAAACTTGATATTTTTATACAATTTTCATTTTCTAAGAAATTTGTTAGCATTTTCTGGATACAGGCACTCAAAGATTTGGTTTATAGTGAATGCACTTAGCAAGAATGGAAAAGAATGTAGTGGTCAGTTAAGATATAAATATAACACTAATATTTCTCTAGGTTAAATTGGATAAACCAAATACAGTTCAATTTCATCCATTCTGTTTGCGTCACCATAACCACTTTGAGATACTGGTATGATGTACATATATCCTGGTGTGAAAAAGTTTTGGACCAACTACGTAAATTTATTATACACCTTTATTTTACTAAGAAATTAAGATAACTTACACTAATTATATTTGTGTAACCATGTAATCATCTTAGGAAAGCCATTTTATTAAGACATGAGGTAGTAGGCTTAAAAGCCTCAATATGGTGGATGTGAAGAAAAGAGAGTGTGATGCTAAACTGCATATAATATATAATTTTGGAAAGAAGTGACTATTGAAAATCAAGAATAAATTTTAAAATTCCTAACTGAAACTATGAGAATTTGAAACTGAGAATCCTAAGTAAAAGAGGTTAGAAAGGGTGATACTGACATTACATGAAGCTTGAGTGAATTTCCAACAAAGAAAGTTCAGCTTATTTTCACTGACCTAGATTATACTATTCTCTGATCTTGTCATATTCATGCATAATTTTTTGGACAAACAAAAGAATTTATCTAATCCTTGACATCTTTTGTCAGTTCTGATTGTGCAAGACACACGAGCGGGATCCATCATAAATACAAGTTGCTGGAATTTAAGCGCAGTTCCTGTTGCCAGCTGTGTCAATTAGCTCATCAAGCACACCAGTAAAGTAATTTTCTTCCTACAAATTTCCTAGCAGCATTAAACAACAGAATTAAAGAAAGGCAAAAGCCAGCACACATTTTTCTTTACCTTCCCATACCTACTTCCTGTGTTGAAATAATGCACTTCCACCAGGCAATTTTGGCTGTTCTTTTTAATAAGTCATTATTATGGAAGATAATTTTGTTTGGGAAGTCATTTATTTCTATGAAAATTGACTGCACTGAATGCAAAGCCACCTTCACTGATGTATAGGCTTTGCCTGTATGATATTTGAAACATTGACATGGGTGTTGTTTGTATTTGGTGACTAACACAAGTATGGGTTAAGTCTATTGATTACAGTCAACAGTCAGGTTATATTATTAAACAACTATTATGCAAATTTGGCAGTGATGCCATCTATTTTGCTAGTTTATCTTCTTTAAACCGCTATTTATACAAAGGGGACACAACTCTTAAGACCATCAGACATAACCTAGTCAAGGTCTTTTTCATGTTTTAGCATTTATTTTGCACTGGAATGATGTTTTTTTTTTAATGTTGAAAAAATATTACTTGATTAATGTTAATGAATATATTAGATTATGTGTTAAGTCGAAAAAGCAATTTTATTAAAACATGAGATGATAGCATGTATATTGTGAGAGTGGAGAGGCAAAGAAAGATGGTTATGTTGAATATATATATATATATATATATATATATAGAGAGAGAGAGAGAGAAAGAGATAATATTAGTGGAAAATATACATACATATGCAAAATATATAAATACCCATACATGTATATTTTCAGAAAAAAATTTTTCCAAGAGGAGGAATCCAGGTCGAACTCAATGTCTAGGACAGAGTAAGGATATAATAAAAAGGCTTAAACACTAATACTCCATGGGCATAATTTATTCCATTGGAATCGTAAATACAATCCAATTCATCAGACCTACAAATTCTTGGATCGTATTAGTGTTTAAGACTTTTTATTATATATATATATATATATATATATATATATATATATATATATATATATACTTGCGCATCATGCAACTTTTGAAGCTAATTTTAAGGGGGTTGTGTTATACGTAAGATATAAAATTAGTATATGTACTACTTGCCATAGCTACGCTTTTGACCAAACTATATATCCATTTATTGTAGTCAAATTAGCTTCAAAATTAGGTCTTTAAAGATTGGATGATATGGTGAGTGCATGCAGTAATTTTGGGAAGAAGTGAAGATTGAAAATCAGTTTTGAAAGTAAGGATAAGTTTAAAAATTTCTAATTGAAGCTGAGAATCCTAACTAAAGTGGTCAGAAAGGATAATACCTGAATTTATGTGCGAGTGTGTCACATCACATGTGTATCATATGGAGTTAGACTGAAATTCCAATGGGAATTTTATTTTATTTTCATTTACCTACATCATACTCAAATATACTCATATTCATACATAATTTTGGGGAAAAACAAAGGAATTTATCTGGCCCTGCAAGATACACAAGCAGAATCCTCCATAAGTACAAGTTGCTGGAGTGCACAGACAGTTTGAACCCAGTTCCAATTACCAGCTGTGTGTCAATTAGCTCATTGTGTCAAGCACACTTGATAGAATTGAAGAACAGCAAGAGTTTTACTTTCCTGTACCTACCGCTGGTGTTGAAATAATGTAATTCTACCATACAATTTTCATTTTTTTAATAAATCTTTATTATTGAAAATAATTCATCAAGTCTTGTACTCCAACAATGGCATTATTCACCCAGTCTCAGGACCAAAAGAACATTTCAGCTCGGCAAGAAAAGAAGAAAGTAATGTGAATCACACAATCACAATCCATGGTGACCCACCCAGAAAAGTTACCTTAGATGTATGTCAATCTGGGTAATCTACAGACAATTTTGCATTCCTTAGATGTATTTTGATCTGGGTAATCTACAGAGAATTTTGAACTGAACTCTGTATTTAATCTTTAATGGTAGACTGTTCTCATTACACTGATCATGTCTATATATATTTTCTAGTTCTTATTTTATTTAGTATTGTTCAGTTATTGCTTGCCCATTTCTACTTAGTGCAAGTACACAGTACCTGACCCAGTGATTGAACTTGCAACCACTATGTCATAACAACAAAACAGCAGCAGTCAAAATATGGCAAACAACAGCAGTAGCAGTCAGGTTAGGTAATTCCAAGTAAATTGTCCTCCAGGACAATGGCCTAGTGGATAAAAACTTGGTTTGTGAATTTGAATTTTTAAATATGATACTCACTGCCTGCTTAGCCTGCCTTTAATGATTCTTGTGAGTATTAAATTCTCATTGTTTCTCGCCAGAATTTCAACTGTCTTTTGTTGATTGTCAGAAACAGTTTCATTGTATTTCCTGTTTTCTTTAAGACTTCCTCATTTGTTACATATTCTGTTCATGGTATTCTCAACATTTGCCTGTAAAAAAAAAAACAAACAAAAAAACATGTCAGTCATTTCAAATTGTACAGCATTTACTGTCATCCTGGAGGGATGGTGGAGTAATGGCTTGGATTGAGGAATTGGAGAGCTGAGTTTGAATTCCAGTCAAGTTCATTACATTCACTTACAAGCGAATATCCTTGGGAAAAGTATGAATCCATCTCTTCTCTCCTCCCCACCAGCTGACCAGATCCTCTAACCTTAGGTGGCAACCAGTCTAGGAGAAAGACAACTCTGAATTAAAAACTTCCAACTATGGGATAAATAGCCTCACCAACCCACAATTGGTTAAGCAATTGGTGAGTACAATCACACTCCTGAAGACATGGTTAATCAGGGAGGAGATACTCCAAGGAGTGAGAAGACTTGGGATCTAGATCTAATTTAATGAGCTTTCATCCCTAATATGTTTACTTTCATATAGGAAATTATACATTACACATTGCACTATAGACTAGTACCCTTTTCATTATTTCTTGTAGAGATTATTTCATCTTGTCTGTCTGGATGCTTGCTAAATATGGCATCCTATTCAGGACTATAAGAAGAAATGCCTCTTTTTCCTCTGGAATCTACGAGTGTCTCAAAATTCATTTCCTTTGAAAGTGTTTATCATAATCATGCAAAATTTATAATCCCCCCCAAACTTCTGCTACAAACTTTTGACTAAGAGAAATCTTGTCCATTAAAATCCTTTAGGCACCTCATTATTTGAACATGCAGACACTACAATAAAAATTCACTTCATTATAAAGGATTTTTTATTTGGTATGAAAAAATAGTTCAAACAAACATTTAATATATAAGGCACACAACAAAGAAAAATGACATGAGCTGAGTTTAAAAAAAGATGATAACACAATAATGAAAAAATTACACCAAGTTCTTTGTGTGCCAAATGATGGCCAATAACGTGTATTTAAAAATAACATTGGCCTGCGTTAAAAATATTTTTTCCAAAGGTGAAAAGTTTATCAAATGATATATGATTGCCATTTTATGCTGAATTCAAGAATATTATTCATTGTGTTTGGTCAGGTCTGGTTTTTGGTGCTTAAATACTTCACAACAAGTTCTACACAATAATAACACTTATTCAAAAGCCTGTGGACTCTACATGTCACAGCTGATCGTGGGTGTCTGATGTTCAGTATAGCATATAATGTTGTATGTGTACCTAACTACAGTGTACCACCCTACTCACTAACATTCACATACCTAGAGGAGGCAAGGCTTATCCCTCAGCTTAAAATGATTTTAATGTACTGTGTCAAGTGTCAATGATGAGCTGAGTGCTGATTTATTTTTTTATTTTTTTTAGTTTGACATTTGTATTTCTGTAAGAATGGATTGCAAGTGTGAGAGTAATCCTGACAGGTGCTGTTATATCTGTGGTAAAGCAAAAATCACTGACTTTGTGAAGAAGGCATATTGTGATTACTTTGGAGTTAAACGAGGGGATCAGGATAAGCCATTCACTCCTCATGTTTGCTCTAAAACGTGTGGAGAACTTGAGGGATTAGAGGAATGGTAAAAAGAAGAGTATGCCATTTGCCATTCCAATTGTCTGGAGGGAAGGAAAAGAACAAGAACCATTTCCAATACCCTGATGTTCCTTCTGCCATAAGACCAATCTCTCTTTCTTGTTCCTGAGTCAGATGGTAACATGGAATATAGCCCTGATTCCGAACATAGTGACATGACTGTTGCAGCTGGGGATGATGCATACAAGCCAGAAGAGGATGACCAGCCAGTACCCTTGACACAAGCAGAACTCAACAACCTGACATGAGACCTGGGCCTTTCAAAAGAGTCTGCTCAGCTGCTGGGTTCACATCTCAAAGAGAAACATCTGTTGGCACCAGGAACAATGTTCTACTGGTATTGAGACCATGAGAAAGAATTAAGACTGTTTTTCCCATTCCAGAATATGTCATCATTGGTTTATTGCAACAACATTGCTGGATTGATCAAATCAATGGGCTTCGGGCATGATGCTATGGAATGGAGACTTTTTATTGACTCATCTAGCAGAAGTCTCAAAGCAGTTGTTTTACATAATGGGAATAGTTTTTCATCTATCCTTCTTGGGCATTCAGTACAAATGAAAGAATCTCACAACAGCATGGATCATTTGTTGTCTGCTGTTAACTACCAGGAGCACAAATGGTTGATTTGTGGAGATCTTAAGCTGGTTGGACTAGTCCTAGGGCTCCAAAGTATCCTTGTTTTCTGTGTCTCTGGGACAGCCAGGCTGATGACCAACATTATGTCATTAAGACAAGGATTAAAACCTGGCTTGCATAGTGTTCAGTCTCACACTCTCATTAAACCAAACAAAACACTGTTTCCAGCTTTACATATCAAGTTAAGAATAACAAAGAACTTTGTGAAGGAAATCGACAGGGAAGGCAGCTTCCAGGAGAAGTTCCCACCAATAAGCACAGAGAAACTCAAAACTGGTATATTTGATGGCCCTCAAATAAGATAACTCATGAAGGACCCAATGTTTGATGAAGCACTGAGCAAAGCTGAACTGTCTGCATTGCAGTCACTGAAGTCAGTAGTTACAAACTTCCTGTGTGGAATACGAGAAGGAAATTGAAGAACTACTGAAGAATTTCCACTAACTCTGGATATGAATGTCAGTTAAACTGCACTTTCTGCTGTCACACTTGGACTATTTTCCAAAGAACTGTGGAGATTTGAGTGAAGAGCAAGGTGAGTGCTTTCACCAAGACATTTGCATTATAGAAGAGTGCTATCAAGGCTGGTGAGATGTAAACTATCTTGCTGAATACTGCTGGTGCTTGAAATGGGATGCCAAGCACAGGAGGAAATCCCTGAAAAGACTTTTCATCCATACATAGCTAGTTTTGTGTATTTCTCAGTTTACTTTGGCACAATGTGAGCTTTCTGTGAATATATCAGTCCTAAATTTAGCATTATTTGTTTAATTCAACAAGAAAATAAATAATGTTATAATACTGTTTTATACATTTCAAGTAAGAACTTGTATCTTAAAAATTTGATCAAATTAGAAAAAAATGAGTATGATTTCTGGAATCAGCATAAAAAACTGCCTTAAAATCAGCTATTATATATTCAACCTTGAAAACATTGCAGGCCAGTGAATCAATGAAAATGAAATATGCCTCTTTTACAATAAAAGTTACAATGCTGTATAAGGTCCTCAGAAAAGATAGACAGGAGAAAATACTTCTCTGAATAGTTTCTAAAGAATAGGTATAATTTTCAAAGCAAGGTCCATGGTAACAGGGAAGAATAGAACAATGACACCAGCTGAAGAATTTTCTTTGACATGGGAGCAACTTTGATGTTCCTTTCAATTCTCATTTGATAGTTGTCAAATTTCTTCTCTGTTGTTTTTCATCCTGGATGGGGGTGATCTGGGTTCATGCAGCAGCTGTTAGTCGACTCCTCAAATTCAATACAAGGCCCCCTTTTATTACAACATGTAGGCTCTGAATTCACTTAACTCAGAATTTGGTGAAAAACGTTTTGACTGATTTCAGATGAAAACAAACTCAGCTGTTTTCTCACAAATCAAAATGTACCAAAAATACTTTTGAAATTCAAAAGTTTAAGCAATAGTCCAATGCAGCATTTGTTTTCTCTCAGAAAAGCAGACAATACACAATACACTCAAGCAGCTTAAATCTCTTATATTTACAACTGTTGAACTTGCAAAGAATACATAAATCTTCTGATGTTGCAATGATGACAAAGCAAAATTTTCTACAAAATTCAATACACCTTCCACAGTGCTTCAACAATTACCTTCTTTTTTGTTGATGGAAGGTGGCCATAGATAAGATGAGACCCAAAATCTAGGTAAATTTTTGTGATTTTATCTGATATCTGTAGTATAAGACAACTAATGACTCTGACAATGAAAACAAAGCTGATTTGCCGGATATGATGAAACTGTAAATGACAATGTTTACAATGAGCTTTTTTTTATTAAATGTTGATGATCATAGTAATTTTGAAGAGTTTTAAATTATCTATGCAGGTGTTTTTTATTCTGTAATGAGAAATAAAGATTTTATGGCATCAAAGGTTTTGTTGCTTCACACCACAAAAAAACAACTCATGTGTGTTATTGAAAAATAAAGTTTGCATGTTATGTTAAATGTTTTTGCTAACACAACAATGATAATAAATTTTAATTAGAAATATAGATTTATGTTATCTTACTTAAATGTTGTTTTGTAACATTACTATGAGAAATAATGATTGGTGTGAATGCACCCATAACTCTACAAATCAAGAACAAAAGATGTTACATGCTGAGCGGAACTTTTGAAAATTGTGTAATCGTCACTTAAATATTGAATTGTAATGTGAAATCAAGAAGTAAAAGTAGTTTTATTACATTGAAAATGTAATACAGCATTATAATGTGAATTGTTTCAACTAGAAATATATACATAGGTAGTTACCATACCAAGTCTGTTGTTAGCCTACTACAATCTATGGCACAAGCATACTAGCCTATTTACTAGTACTCATACACCATGGTATTTAAGGTTTGTTTTTTGTAACTGTTGTATGAGCCAATTCCCTATTTTTTTATGGTGGTGGTGTGGGGGTAATTTTTAAGATTTAAAGGTTGCCTTATATGCAGAAATATAAGGTAATTTGCATCACAACTTGACAGGTCAAATCTTTCTTCATTATACTATGAAGAATAGAATACATTCAAACATTTTTACATATTGGTAAAATATATTTTTTCCAGTATGGTGGGGAGGTATTGTAGGGGTTACCTCACTTTGTCTCCCAGGGTGGCTATTAGGTGGCATTCCATTTCAGACAATAAAAGGATTCTTCATTTTTCATCATTAGCAATAACATTCAGACTTCTCCTTTCAAAAGATTTCTTTTCCCCAGCAAATCAACTACTTCATTTCAAACAAACCATGTAGACTTCACATGGATATGTGCACAGACACTACAACTAGGTAGGTAAATATTTTTGTTCTCTTTTTTTTTTTTTTTTTAAACTTATGGATGTATCATATTAAAACACCAGTTCTCATACAATCACTGATGTTAAGCAACATTAAGCATGATCAGAAACTAGATGGGTGACCACTTGGGAATACCAGGTGCTGTAAGCTTGGATGTGTGGGTGGTGTAATGGATAATCACTTGGAATTGTTAACTGGAGAGCCAAGTTCCAATTCCCATTTGGTTTGTTATATTCACTGACATGAAAATACCCTTGGAAATGTTATGAATCCACCTTTTCTTGCCCAGCTATAGGTTTAATTAGTAAGACTTGTATCAGTAAAATCATTACTCTCTAAAAAACAAAATAAACAAAATTGCATACAAAATATTTACATTTCAGCATTAATTAACCTATAGAAGTTGATATGTCGTTAAACCAACCAAAAAAAAAACTTGTATAAATGTCAATTTTCTCTTCCATTGTGATCTATGTTATCCATCTTATAAATAGATATGTTAAATTCTCCCACATACTGAAAATCATTGAAAATGTTGAATTCAGTAACTTTGAATATCTTTATCCTAATCTGTAATAAGTTGTAACTCCTGCTACAAAATGGGGGCCAACCGCAACTTTGTTCATTACAATCCTGTAGTAACTCACTGTTACATATTATTTTTTGTTATTTTAATACCATGTTCATTTTATGAAAAAATATTTTGACGTTATTCAAAATGTATATAAGGGTGACAGTGTGTGTGCATCACTCACATTTTAACCAGAAGTAGTTAGAGAAATTTATGGAGGTGGGTTTAGGCTAGACATTGTTACACAACACTATTACAAAATAATATAGCAACTCTGTTACAAGCTCCATTTTTTTTAAAGTCATTAACTAATTTACCCATCTGACTACTTAACCAGGACATCACACATAGTAGCACTAAGTGCATGAATATTTTCTGTTTTTTTTAATTATCTGTATTCCCATCAATATATTTTTTTCTTTCACTTCTTTTGTGAGCTATATTTTTCTTTATATATTTGTAAAATCCCTACACATGTTGAAATTCATTTGTTTTTACATGTCTTCATCCTCATCAGCTGTAGGAACTGGTAACTAACAGCAAACTCATTCATTACAAACCTGTAGCAAGTCATCACTATATATGATTTTTTGTTACTTTAAAACCTTGCTCAGTTTCCCAAAAATGTGCATGGATAGGCCTCATTTTTACAGGAAACAAAAAGAGAAGTTTATGGAAATGGGTTCAGGATAAGCACAGTTATGGGACACTGCTCACAAATTAATATTTACAGCATCTCTGTCACAAGTTCTATTTTTGCAAAGATATCAACTCATTTAATTTTCTGTTTACCACTGTGGCAAATGGCAAAATCACCTGCCTCTCACCCTAAAAAATGTTCTGTACAATCATAGATAATTACTGCCTCACACATGGTAATTTTTTTTATCATCTCCTCCACCTATCACAACCAATCAAAAAAATAGTAATTAGTATAGAGAAATAGTATAGTGAATAGAATAAAAATGGTGATCAGTATAGATAGAGGATAGACTAGAGCTGGTGATCGTCTAGACATCATGCTACTTTCTACTTATGCATTTCCTCTATGGTCATGTGGTCTACTTAATTCAATAATTGGATCGCCTGTGTTTCCTCACCAGCAATCCATGTTCAAACTCAAGTGTCAGCAGTGACACTTTATTCCCATATAACAATATATTTATTCTCTGACTACATTTCCCAAAGAGTTGAATTGAATTTATGGGTCTCAATATCTCACTATAATACAATCTCTCCTTACAAGGTGTTAAATTTAAACATCACAGTCTTTAGCCTCATTTCAAGATCTTTTCCTAAATGAATCTTCTCTTTATTATATGTAATGCTTTTTGCATGATGTCACAGTCTTTTGTTTCAGCCATTGAAATCAGAATTCATTTCAGGGTCGCTGACCTTCCCATAGCACCTTTGATATTAAGTCCAAATCACTCTGTTCATAAAAATGGCTATTTTAAATCTTGTTAAAAAAAACTGAACCAATATTTACTTTTTTATTGTCCTTTATTTTTCTCTACTGGTATTAATTAAAAATTTTTACCTTCAGCTAACTGGTAAGTTATAACTTTGGACCAAGACTAACTGCATATTTACTATTTCAAATTGGTGCTGAAAACTTGATGTGGCAAGATTGAATTAATTTTTCCCTGTCCAACTTTTAGTTTGTAGGAGACATCAAAATTTATACCAAGTTACAACTTGTTATGGGACCTTACCGATAATAACATAATGGACTATTCCATACATAATAAATACTGTGCCTCAAGAGGAAGCAGGGAGTTCCATCTGAAGTCTAGAGTTCAGTCTGGAGTGAAGTCCGTCACGAGTCAGTCAGTCGAGTCAGAGGCAGTCTGAAACAGAGTTGCATTCAGACAATTACTACTAAACCTGATTGTTCGTACTAACACTTTCTACTTCTCTGTATATATTCCTGTTTGTAATATATCTGTGTTATTCCATATTCGTATTCGAGTTCTTCTTTATTGGTTCTACCTTAGACTATCACCGTGGTACAAGGAACCGAAACATAACACAACTTAATGTGATCTATCTTTTCATAGTTTAGTCATATCATAATTCTTTTCCCTAAAGTCATTCTTGATAGACTCTTGATTCCTCTAGAATATTAATCATGCATCAATCTCCCCCCAGGCCTGGTTGGGGTTTACAGGCTTATTTGGAAACCTTCTTAGAGTTGATGTCTCCCAGTGTTGTGAACAGGTTAATAGAAGTAGATAGGCTCACCTATCATTTGGCCACAGTCATTTCCATGTTTATTGAACAGTGGTAGATGATCATCCTTTGTTCACTGTTCAGATATGGTTTACCAGTCCTTTTTTTCTACCAAGTTCACAATGATTTAACTGTCTTAACATTTTGGTGAATTGTCTGCATTTAGTGGCTGCAACTTTCCATTATGAGGGTACTGGTTTGGCAGTTTGCTGTTTCATACTGGTTGTTAGGAACTCAAAACTCTTAAAGAGGCTGCTTTGATTAACAGCTGCATAAGATTGGGGTAATTCTGGTGGATTATGTGAACATTGAAAATAATTGTTTAAAAACAATTATTCAAATTGTAAATTGAATGAAAATTAATCAAAAGGACAATTATACTAAATGATAATTATTCAAAATGCAAAATTATTTATAGCAATAAAAATGTAAAAATTAAAAGAGAAAATACACAAAGATAATTATTTGAAATACAAATATTGTTAATAATTTCGTAAGAAAAAATCTTTATAACCTTAAGTTAAATGATACTGCATGCAAATAGTCAATTACTGAACAGTACTCATTAAAGGATGCCACTAATTTTTTAAGTTCTCCATTTACATCACAGTATTTCTTGGTGCTATTGATATCTTGGCAACCTGCTTTTGCAATATGAATTACTTGCAAGTCCTGTTCTCTTTTAAGAGCACCTAAGAATTTCCATATTTTGGGATGATACTTGCTGCTGCAAAAGCCCTATGCTATACTTCAAGGGTGTTGTTAGTTTTAGGTACATCTGGATTGACTCTCTCAAAGACTAGATATGTATCTCAAACAATTATCATTTAGTATAATTGGCCTTTCAATTAATTTTCATTCAAACAATTTACAATTCAAATAAATATTTTTCAAATAATTGTTTTCAAACAATTTTCTTGATACATTTGTGGTGCAACATTATGTAGGTACCCCTGCATGTATTTTTGGTTGGTAACCCTGAGGCCACTTTATGCTCTGATCTATCAAATCATAAAATGAAAGTTATCCTGAATAGCCACTTAGCTCCTTTTGTACTAAGGCAGGTGTCCCCAGGGCTCTATATTTTGTCCTACTTTGTTTTTAATTTTCATTAATATCCTTCCCAACAGCATCTGCTCTCAACTTGGTATTTATACAGATGACACAAGCATTTACTCCTGTCTCGATAGTCTGATCAGTTTGATAAGGTCAAATAGCAGCTGATGTCCAAAATGACCTTCAGTCTGTTGGTAATTGGGGAAAAATATGGCTTATTAATTTTAAAACCTACAAAACTAAACTGCTCTCTATTAATCATCTAAGAGACTATCTTTTATCAGCATGGATAACCACCAGGAAAGTGACTTGTTGCACCTTCTTCAGCTAATATTCTAAGCTGACATGTAGTGGAAAGACTCTATTGAATCCATTGCTAGGACAGCTGCTAAGAAAGTTGGTTCGCTGTGTTGTGCAAGATAATTTTTCTCTCCAGAATCTATCCTACATATCTATAAGTTTACCATTCATCCATACTTAGAATATTTCTGCCACATATGGTCCAGTGCTCCTAATATTTATCTAGAACTCCAAAGAAGAATCAGCAATATCGGTCCTGATCTGGCATCTCATTTCAGTCACTTTCCCACCAACATAAAATTGTCTTTTCTATAATTTCATAGTAAATGTTCAGATGAACTCTTTGCTATGGTAACTAGATTTTTTGAATTTAAGCAAAGTACTAGACTGGCATCAAGATCTCATCAATTTACAGTTGAGTTGACTAGTGTAACCATAAATTCTATGCTAACACTTTCTTGCACTTATAAACAAATATTTTTTATTGTATCTAATGTTTTTTGTATGATGTCGCAGTCTTTAGCCACATTTCAAGGTTCATAAATAAATCTTCTTTTTTGTTATATTTAATGCCCTTATTTATAATTGCCATGTAACCCAAACTTTATTCACTCTCTTCACTCCAGTCTCTTCTTCCTCATTGAGTAATACTGACCTTATGTGTCATCTGGTTTTCTTTTGCCACCTTGGTTAGAGCCGGTATGTTTTCTTCATAGGGTTGATTTACAATTTAGGGAAATTCAAATCAACCCTATCAAGACAATGTCTAGTGCGGAGCCATCTGTAGTTAAAAATGAATAATTCTCAACTTATGGCTGTGATAACTTTTGCCACTTTGCATCCAAGGACAATGTTGGAAATCAGCACTGGAATAAGAACTCTTTCAATAAAATACATAACGCAGTTAATAACTCTAACAACAGATTTCTTGAATATAAAAAAACTGGTTGAATAAAATGTCTCTTATTTACCACGAGATCAAGTTCTCTACTGCCAGATGTTGATTCAAAACATCTAGTAACATATGCTAAAGTAATAATCAGCCAGTTGACTCTCACTTGTGTCTGTGTGGTCATGGGTAATGTGGCCTCAGGGTTGCCAACCAAAAATACATGCAGTGGCACCTACATAATGTTGCACCACAAATGTTTTAAAAGGAATTCTGGGCATCTCTGAGCCAACTTCCTCCTAGGCCTGTCAAGCTCTAGTTTATATAGTTGACTTCCCTTACTGCCCCTCAAAAATTTGACAATGATATATCTATTTTTTTCCATCTCAATCTTAAAAGGTTTGTTAATAACCACATCGTGTTCCTTTGTTTTTAAAATTCTCTGTTCTCTCTTTTTATAAAGATAATGGTGTTATTAGGCAGACAGCATCAACAAATCCCAAGCTTGAGAATTAAGCAAAAAAAACAAATGCCTTATCTTTGTCTAGAATAATTTGGGTCCATCCCTTCAGTAAGAACACACACATTTTGGACAGATGGCATAATGTAAAAAAAAAAAAAATTCTGAATTTAATTTCTCAAGATCAAAGATATTCGGAAAACACATTAATCATGTTGTCTTCTTATCAGCAGGAAGATGATAGGGTGGGGAACCTTAGTTTTGCTCAATTTTACTGAATTTGGGGTTTACTTCTACTTGGAACTGTTCTTAAATTCATTTTGTTATTTGAAAATATAATTTTTAAACTGTCTTTTTCATCTTTTTTTTCAACCATTCAAACAACTCTGCTGAGATATTTGATAATCATTATTATCCAATTAGTAGTCCATCCAAATCACCATCCTGCAATTAAAAGTTTAAACAGAGCTAGCACCCTGTTACACTACCATCAAGACAGTGTCATCTGCATCATGTTTGTTGTTAATGTAATGTCTGCTGATAAATCCTGGCAGGTCCTCTAATTCTCTTAGTCCTTTTCTCTTGCTGACATCAACTATCCTCTCTAGAATTACTTTTCACTTTTACATCTGAATCTGCCACCAAGACAGTGTCATCTGCATCATGTTTGTTGTTAATGTAATGTCTGCTGATAACAAATCCTAGAAGGTCTTCTAATTTTTTAGAAGTATTTTGCTGTACAAGTTAAATAAATCTGATAAGAAAGCACACCCTCACCACACTCCTCTTTCTATTTGAGTGTACTCACTCAATTTATTATTTATCTACATACACATTGTTTTGATTTTGTGGATCATTCCTGTATCCTTTCTCTATAAAACAGTTGGGCATTTTACAAGTCAATGAATCTGTGCCTGGTGCCAGGGCTGGTGCAAATGTCTCATGCCTCATCAATCTATGAATAGGGGATCCCTCAATCTATAATAGGAAAACCCCAACTCTATGTCAATTTACATAAAATAATTAGGTTACACTAAAATTTGTATGTACAATAATGGATCATATACAATATATATGAACAATTCAACTAGAAAAATTGAAAATAAATAAAATGTATTGAAATGTAAATTACAGAAATTGTCATAATAGATCATTCCATCTTAAATAAAGACCGTGTTTTAAGGCAATTTTAAAATCAGCTTGAGATTTTTCATGTTGAATAATTTACCACATTCAACATTATGGGGAAAAAAAAATGATTCATTTTATGATTTTTTTAAACTTAGTATGAGCAAAAAACAAATGTATAGATTTGGAAGGCCCAGAATGCCATCAAAATCTGCAAAACTTTTTCATCCTTTTCAGCCAGTTTTGCTTAGTTTAATTTGTAACATATATAAATGTAGATAGAAAAAAAGCAAATGTTGATAAGATAGCAAAGGTCCCAAGGCTCTGCCTGGGGTCCCCAATCAGACTCCCCACTCCCATCAAAGGGTTTAGGGGTAGTATCCACCAACCATGCCTGATGGTGTTTGTAATCAGAATTAACTTGAAAAGTTAATATTTAAAATTGAGGAAGCCAGACTTTGAAATTTGGATTTTACTAGCATACCAGAAGTACCCTGGAGTATACTTTTCCTAGTGGGCTGTGGGAAAAACAATAATCTTTTAACTGCAATAAATCAAATTAGCACTTGGATTTGTTTGGATTTGAACTTCAATTTTAGGATAGAACAAAAGTTTTACTGCCACAAATATGACAACTGAGTTCAATTAGGTGGGATGTTGACCACAATTCAATAATGGATTATTGTTATGATCCGGTTCCTTGTACCACGGTGATAGTCCAAGGTAGAACCAATAAAGAAGAACTCAAACACAGGTATGGAATAACACAGATATATTACAAGCAGGAAGAAGTAGAAGTGTTAGTATGAACAATCAGGTTTAGTAGAGAGAACAATGTAGTCTCGACCAGTATCACTATTCCAATGTCTTGCAGTAATTCTCTGAACGCGACTCTGTTTTGGACTGCCTCTGACTCGACTCTTGACTCGACTTGAACTACTGACTCTTGCCTACTGACTGAGTCGCAGTATTTATTAAGTATGGAAGAGTCCATTATTATTATTATTATGGGTAAGATCCCATAACAGTTATTTTTTTTTAATCCTACCCTCACTTCTGCTTTGATGATAAATGAAATCAAAATTCAGTATACAAGTGCAGGATCATATCATCAAACCACATCTACTGACTCTGTTACTATACACACATGCAAATTGATTTGTTATTTGACACCTGAAATAGAGAGACCAGTCAACTGTAAGTGATAGTGACATATGGAATGAGGCAGTCTTTCACATTTGTAGCAGAGAAGCTGTCATTCACAGATATTCAGCGAGTCAAGACAGGCAGTAGAAGTCAGCTGTCATCCACAGAAAGTCAAGTAGTTGGCATCATCTTAAGATGAAGAATTTAACCTACTGAGATTAAGGTGATTTTCTTTGAAGAATCACATGCATTTTGTTTGGCTGTTTCCTGTATGGATTGTGAATTACCCATGTATCCTTTCTGTGGTAAAAAGAGTTACCCAGTACTGGTTGGAATAGGAACTAACTTGAGAAGTTGATGTGAAAAGCCAAGAGAGCTAAGCTTCTTGTGATGAATACATATCAATACTGATGGAAAAGTATCCCCCAAGTCATGTACTGATATCTCTGTTAGCAGAACAGCTTGGCATATCCAGATCTGGGTCTTTGTCAACCATCTCATGTCAATAAAAGCAACAGGAAAAATGTCAGTCTGCTTTTGGCAAGACTTGTTTTACAATGGGAATTAACTTGAGAAATTAATGGAAAAGCATAAGGATCCAAGCTATCCTTTTGGGATTTTACTAACATACCTGCCAGAACATACTTTTTCTAGTGTGTTGTTGGAGAAATGTATAAATTGAATTAGGGTATCTGAAATTACCTGGGTCTGCACTCCACACTTAAGATAGCTTTAAATGGATGACTGGATAAAACAAAGAACACTCACTACCACGTGCTAGAGAAATGACAATGGAGATAAAATAACTTGCACCCACCATGAAAGGTGGGATCTTAACCCCAATTCAGCAATGAAATATTGTTATTGTTTAATATTCTCCTCAATTCTGACTTGATTATATATGAAGTCAAAATTCAGTATATGATTGGAGGATGATATGACCAACTCACATATCCAGAGCCTAGTTTCTGTTGTTGCTGAATGGGAAAATTATCATTTTTATGACTCCTGGTAGTATTTGTCCTGCAAACAAGTTTTGGCTGACTCATATGAGTCCAGGTAAAAAAAAAAGGACAAAAATTAATAAATGTATTAAGACATGTTACAAAAACATAAAGAAAAAGAATGAAGTTAAAAAAAGTGAAGAGAAGGCCAAGCTACAAAATTTGAATTTGACTTTTTTTTTAACAGAAGTAATCTGCACTTTAGTTTTTCTAGTGATTGTTGTAAAAATGAAAAGCTTTTAAGTACAATAGATGGAATTAGATCAGCTGGAATTATCTGTGTTTGACCTCAAGTCTTAACAGAGGTCAAACTCTTAGGACTGGACTAAGCAAGAAGCACTTTACTCACCACTCACTGCCATGTGCTTCAGAAATGACAATTGATATTGTTTAATATTCTCTTTAATTCTGCCTTGGTTATATATGAAGTCAAATTTCAGTATATGATTGAAGGATGACCTAACAACACCATATCTATAGAGCCTGTTTCTATTCACACATGAAAACTGACTTGTTATTTGACACCTGAAAGGAAAGTGTTTCGCATAATTACAGGAATGCAGTGGGCAGTCATCCAGTGACCTTGGCAGATGCAATGAAACAGTCTCCCACAGAAACAAGAGACAGAATATATTGTAACTGTAAAACAATTTAGAAAAAAACAGTCTCTAGAAAGTTTTTAAAAAAATAAAGAACACTAAGCGGTGATCCATTGGTAATCCAAATTTTTTTTATAAGAAATGTTGTCACAAGTGAAATAACTTTGATTTTAATAAATCAGCAAATTTTTATTATTCTGTTAACTGAGAGATGTTACCTTTTTATTGTACTAGAAGATGCTTTTTTTTCCCAAGAGATTGAAGCATTTTTAAACAGTATGTTAGCACATAAGTGATGTCTTTCTGTACATCTCTTAATCTTTGAACCTCATCTTTCTTTTTCTTAGCAATTATATAAATTCCTGATTCAGATTTTACGTTATTTTTATTTTAAGTCCCTTATCCTTTGTTTTTGAAGTAGTTGTAACAAATTTTATATTAAATTTAGATAAATTATTTTCAATTTGCTAATCAGTAGTTTTATCAAGATTATTATTCACATTATAAACCTATGAATATAACAGGCTTTCCTTTTCACATTACATTTGAAATAAGTGGAATATGGGATGAATATGTCAATGCATTTGTCTTCATTATGTCAATATCGTGGGTTACAAATTCTAAATGCTCTTCATGCTGATAATTATTGTATTGCTATAGTGCAAATAGAAATTTATGAAATCATTTTTATTAGTGGAATTTCAATAGACACTTTGTTTTAGATTATTATCAGTGTTTCATAAGTAAATTTGATTATTTAGTTTATTTCTGTCTATATTTCTAAGATGAGGTAATGTAACTGTTGAGGTAATGTAATTATTTACACTATTTCCATTGTTCAGACTGTTGCCATATTCACAAAGATTCTTCTGTACAGCCTTCTTCTGAAACCTTTATTTCATTAACCTGGACTCTTCCAGTATCAGTTATCTTCCTTTAATTCAACTCTCCTAGTTTTTGATCACCTGCAGGTACTGAACTCACAATTCTTTGGGTCAAGTCACTGAATTCAACCAACACTTATCCACTGGGCCATATATCTTTGAGAACATCAGTGAATGAATTATTGGGACTTATAAATCTAATGTCTCAGTTATCCTTTTTTAGCAAAGCTCATATTGAAATTTTTGGTTGTTATTATTGTTTTTCTCTAGCTCTCTGTATTACTGGTTTTCATATTGTATTCATTTCTATGCTTAACTGGCTTAGGAGATTTTTGTAGCCTAGCATATGTGCTGATTTCTTAAATTTTCGTATTCTCCAGTGATGCTCTCTATTCTTTCAACCTCATCCCACAGGGGGTGGTGATCTCCCTTTTCCCTCCATATGCCAGATTTTTCTATTTCCCCTTTACAGTGTTCCTGCAGTCTTATCTGAAAGGGAGGGCCTGTTTCTCCTTTATATTTCTTACCACAGCTGCACAGGTCTGCCTACCCACTATGAAGGATGGTGTATACACATTCCTTAATCATGTTCTCCTCTATGGGAGGGTTTAATTGTCTGCAAAATGTTGAACCACTTTTGAAGGCCTTCCTGATATTATAGGAACCACAGTTCTTTAGTATGTTTTTTATAATCCCTTCACATAAGGTAGGCAGACCAAGACTGTTTTCTGAGTGTTGTTACCATCTCGTACTCTTCTATCCCAGTTTGTTGGAGCTGCTGTCATGTACTCAGGGTAGTGTTACATTATAGGGTACTGCTTGTACTGACCATTTCTTGTTCATATATCTCTGGGTTGCCACTTATGACTTTTGCTCGATAATGTAAGCAGTGAATGGTCTCTTTCTTTACACTGTATAGGTGGTGGGAGTTGAGGTAGTGTCTGGTGAATGTCATCTTGCAGTATACAGATAGCTAAACCTCTTTCTGGTGTGGTGAGAGTATGAAGGTCTCATCCATGTATCTTAACCACAGAGTTGGCTTTGGTGATGTGAATTCTAATGCACGTTCTTCAAAGTATTACATATATATGTTAGCCATTGCTGGTGATAATGTTGAGCCCATTGCTAACCCTTCATCCTGCCAATATATGTCTGATCCCATTCCAAAGTGTGTTGCTTGTGTACAGAAAGTCAACATCTCCATCAGTTTATCTATTGGTATACTGGTCTGTTCTCCTAGGGATGAGTCTGTCCCTGACTACCAATAGTGCCTCCTCTTTGGGTACCTTGTTGAACAAACACACCACATCCAAGCTCACCATCTGGTTGGATTGGATGGGAGAATCTTTGATTATTTCCACAAAGTGGGCAGAGTTTCAGACATATGATGATGACTTTCCTATTAATTCTTTTCAATCATCAAAAGAAGGCCAGAGTGTACAATGGCCAAAACATCACAAATATGGCAACAAAGATGAGGACAATAGTCTGAACAAAGTAAATAGTGTAAATAGATCTGGTAAAGTCTTGCAGGGATAACTTAACAATGCATCATCAATATATTAGAATTAGGTAAAATATTTTCTGAGGAACTACTCTAGAAATACTGCAGACAGACAAGCTAAAACACTGCTAAGTGGTGATCCCATTGGTAATCTGAATTCTTCTATAAGAATCATTGTCATAAGGGAAATAACATTGATTTGTAATGAGTCAGCATTTTTTATAATTTTATATGTTGGTAGAGAGTAGTTAATTTATTGTACAGTATTGTGATTCAGAGATTCAAGCATTGGCAAACATGAACTCTTGTGCCCACAAAAACTCGGTGTCAAAAGATGTCTTTTTCATTGACACCACTTTTTTTGAAAACCTTCATTTTTGGCAATGTTTGATTTAAAAAAGAATGATTAAAACTGTAATAAAACCTAAACATATGAAAGTGAATTTGTACATTTTTATTTTCTTGAGAATTTACTACAAAAATAATCAAAAAGTAAATCTTCAAACATATTTTTCTTATTTGTACAAGTATGAAATGAAAACAAGACCCCAAATATTTCAACACTGTCTTGTGTAATGGTTGACAAAACAGTCTTAATTTCTTAGGATTACTTTGAGAAAGGAAAAGAGTCCCATTCAAACCAATGGTAGACTTGATCAAAGAAAATATATCACAAGTTCAGAGGACAGAAAGATATGAAGAAAAATTAGCTAAGAAAAAAGTACAAAATAATTTTTGGTTGCCACTGCTTACAGTGGCATAGCTAGAGGTGGGTGTGATCCTTTTGTGTCTACTATAGGAAGAAACAAAAAGACCACCTGTATTGAAAGTGGTTTTAATGTTGGGACAATACTCACAGTTGAAGGATATTTTTTGATTTCAAATTAAATTATGGCATATTGGCCTATCTACTGTCTATAGAGTGACAATTCACAGATGAAATAGTTTTTGTGACAATGTCATTGAAGAATTTGCCAAAAAAAATGAAGAGAGTCCATTTCAAACCAATGGCAAACTTCATCAGAGGAAATATTTCAAACGTTCAAGTGATAGCAAAATTTTCTTAATAGCTTTCTGAGAAAAAAATACAAAATAGTTGGCAGTGTTGGTGTATACACAATTTTTTATCAGGGAAATAAACATATGAAATTATATATCAATTTCAAAACAGGTAAATCAAATGAAGGGAAAATGGAAGTGCATGTTAACAGCCTTTCATGTTCTGATTGTGTAGTAAGCTGTCCATGCCAAACAGACTACCAAGAATTCATCATTCATTCATTTTATTCAGTTAGCACATTTCTTCATCTCACAATTGGGCTTCATGGTGGCACTCTAAGCAGAATAAGTGCAGTAGCTTACTGGTTTCTTTTCCGCCAGGAATGTTGGGGTTATCCTATCCCTCCTCTCAGAAGTGGATTTTTTTTAAAAGTTACCGCCTGAAGAAGCAGAACCTACAAAGCAGCAGGTGGCTTGAATTCAGAGTTTCCTTCTCCTCGACTGGTTGTCACCCGAGGCTAAAGGACCCAGTCTGTTCTGTTATTTTACCCATATTTTTACCAAGAATACAAGATCAAATTTTGTCAGAGACGATTTCAACATTTTCGATATTAGCAGATTACATAATGATTGCCATGTAAAAAGACCAAGTAAAATAAACTATTTTGCTTTCATCTGACAGGTTTCCTCAAAATAGATGAAGAGCCAAAGCTTCATGAAATTAATTATCAAAAAAATATTGTAACTTTTTCTTAAAGATAACTCAACCCTTCAAATGAAATTCCCTTAAATAATACAATCATTATTTGATATACAAATTTAAGGATTGCACCTAATTGATTGTTATTTTGTAAATTTTCTCAATTGATAATATATACTAGCAGAATAAATTACATTGTTTTAAAAGAGAATAAATGAAAATATATCTTATTTCCATAATATATTGAAGGAATTTAATATCTTATAACCTTCCAGTCCTATGTAAATAACGTGTGACAAAAAATTTCAAGAAATGAGTTGTTTTTAAAAAGGATTCTATCAAGCCCACTCAGCATTCAGACATGGGAAATATAGGGTTAGAAAATTATTTAAACTTTTATCAAAAATACATATGACAGTAAAAAGTAAAAAAAAATAAGTATAAGTCATTTTTAATTTTTTTAATTTCACCTTAAGCAAGGCAATAAAGCCACTAAGACACAAGGGGTTACTGGGTGTGAGAGAATATGAGAAAATAAAAAGAAGACTAAACAAATGAGTTAAAAGGTTTTTTATTCATTCAAATTATGTGCCTTGAATTAAATGCAAAAAGAGCAGAACAAGAATTTTGGAAACTTTTATTTATACTTACATAATAATCAGAAGTGGTAAGTTGAACTAGGCTAAATGGTGGCTCCCTCTGACTTAAGAGACACAGGTTTGATTTCTGCCAAAAGGCACAAATTTTTCTTTAATAAGATTTCTCAAATATTTAGGCTGGTATGTGAAATATGCTTTTTAATAAATAAACAGAGTGCCTACTCAAATATGACTATCCACTAAAAATAACATTTATAATGATACAAATCTGTCGGATTAATAAAAATCAATTCTAAAAATTCTATTTGTATAGGTTTGGATACAAAATTATGTACAAATATGAAAAAACTTAGAGATCTATGTCGAGAGAAATTTTACTTAAAAGCTTAAAATTGGCATTGTCTGACTATCCGTTCTTTTGTGGCAAAGTGCACTGGGCTAAACAGTGTCTCCCTCCGGCCTAAGGGATGCAAGTTCAATTTCTGTTGAAGAGCACAAATTTTTCTTTAATAAGATTTCTTAAACATTCAGGCTGGTAGGTATAAATAAATGGAGTGTTTACTCAAATATTTATATCCACTAAAAATAACATTTAAAGTGATATATACTGGTAAGTAACAATTTCTTCATGGTAATATTTAAACTCAACTTCAAAAGAAAAATCAATTGCCAATTGTTTAAATTTTAAAAATTCAAGGCAAGATATTGCCAAAAGAGATTTAATCAAAATATACATGTAGATAATGCCACTGACTAGAGCGACCTTCATGAACTAGAACTACATAGAATAAACAAGTCAGATTACTGCGCTGAAGTCACTGCAAAAATAAAAACATAGGTGCCAGGAAAAGAACAACATGTAAAATTACTGGTAAAAGTTGACACTGGAATAGAAATGGAATTATCACTCCAAATATATAGAGAAAAAATAATGAAGAAGTCAAATACCATTTTAGCTCTCTAATTCCTCAATCTGAGGTGCAATCCATTACACCACCATTTTTCTATAATAAGACCGTCATCCCACAAATTGGTACTATTTGTCTCCAATGTAGATATGACCAAGGTTCATGTTCAGAGTAAAGATTTTTCATTGCAGACACAGACTAACGATAATAGGGCTGCCAAGCTGTGAATGATAACACCACATGAAAAGGGAGACAAACAAACAAATACGAGGCATGGAAAGACAATACCCAATACCACATCACCTCCTCACTGAAATATGCCCCATCTAATGGACTTAATGAAAGATATAGACAGTCTGCAAAAAACACAATGAAAAAAGCCAAAGAAAGTGGATCAGATATAGACATGCCATTGCTATATCTAAAAACAACTCCAGTTGATTAACAACTACCAAGTCCAGTGGAGATATTATATAACAAAATGATAAAAGGGAATCTCCCAGTAAAGATCAGGGAAAACTCAATATGAAAAAGATAAGATCCATGAAGGACTGTGCACTGGGGAAGAGTGATTTTTTTTTTCACTTTTTTTGGTCTGAAAGCAGCAGCAAAAATTAGATTCATAGCTCTTTGAACATTTAGTTTTAAAGATCAGTTGAAAAAATGTACAGAAATACCTAATTTCTGTAGGTTTTTGTTGGCAAATGAACTTCAAAATGTTACTATTTCAAGAATAAATCCAAATAAAGTTAATATCTATTGTATTAGATACATTGAATGGAAAATAAAGGCCATTCCAATAATTTGGACCGATTTTAAATGTGAATTAAGTTTAAGTGTCTAATGATTTTTTCTTTTTCTTTCAGATTTAACAACTTAAGTCTTTGACAATTTCAGCTAT
Organism: Acanthosepion pharaonis; assembly: GCA_903632075.3. Taxonomy (NCBI): domain Eukaryota; kingdom Metazoa; phylum Mollusca; class Cephalopoda; order Sepiida; family Sepiidae; genus Acanthosepion; species Acanthosepion pharaonis. The sequence continues at coordinate 87,014 of CAHIKZ030005070.1, forward strand.
AGAAAGATTAACAATCAAACAACGTGTTAAAGTTTCAAGAGTTCAGTTGGAAACATTGTTCATAAATTCAAACAAACTGGGTCGGTGGCAGATGTGAAAACACCATTGTGGGCTCATTCACACAGTTCAGCTGAAAACATTGCTGCAGTGCTATATGGCTTTCACTGATCACGAGAATGAAATTGCAATGCTATGATTTTGAACCTAAACTTAATCTTTAAACTGGTTTCCTCGGATGATTTAAAGAGATCAGTTTCATTTTGTAGGCATATATAAACAAGTTTAACAATCCATTCCTTTCCCCAGTTAACAACAGAATTGAGACTACAAAAAAACAAACAAACCAAAAATGAATATATAGATACATGTATACAGGCATAAAAAAGAAAAGATATCACAGACCAACAAAACATAAATAAGTATATAAAAATAAAATAAACACATAAATTGACCCATGTTGATACAACATGGAAATATCTCATTAAAGATAATCCATTACCCCCTCCACATCAAGCTCCAGATTGCAGAAAATGAGATGAGAGAGTTTGTCTCTTCCCATACCCACACTACCAACAGCAGGAACAAACTTCAAAGGTTACTTCCAACCAGCTCTTCCTGAAAATTATACTGTATGTACTCATTGTGGAGATAGGAGTTCACAAAATAAACATGTATAAAATTAATGCTACAGCATATTCCAATTTATTAAAATATCCAGATGATTACAAACACTAGTAGACAACACTAGTGCCTATGTAGAAGTTTAATTGTACTGTACTATATTTCTACCATTATACAATTCAAAATATAACATGTTTTATGAAAAACCCACCAATAATTAATAAATTTATAAACAAGTTTAAATATAGAATTTCTTTTCCATCCACCTTATATGTCATATTTTCTCTCTTTGCCTTTTTGTTTTCAATAAAAATTTCTTACATTCCAGAGAAAATGCTGACACACATACTTGACAAATATGATTTGTATGTAAGCAAGTTTATTTTTAAATCATATATTTGTAAAAATATTGATTCACATGACAAAAGCCTATAACCAGATTGCATTTTTATGTTCTTTTTCAGTTGTGAATTCTTAGAAAATTCAGATCTACCCATTTTACAAGAATATGATTATTCTCCAGTGTGAAGTCGTATATGTTTTTTTAAACTTGAAGTATATGCAAATGATTCATTGCAAATTTTACAAGTATATGGTTTCTCTCCCGTGTGAGATCGCATATGGGATACTAAATTTGACTTCCGTGAAAATGCACATTGACAAACTTCACAAGAATGTGGTTTCTCTCCTGTGTGTATTTGTATGTGGCTCACTAAAGTTTCTTTACGTGAAAATGTAGAAGAACAAACTTCACAAGAATAGGGTTTCTCTCCAGTGTGTATTCGCACATGGCGCTTTCAAACGTGACTTGATTGAAAATGCAGATCCGCAAACTTCACAGGAATATGGTTTCTCTCCACTGTGTGTTTGCATGTGACTCACCAAATCTGACATGTTTGAAAATACAGCTGTGCAAACTTCACAAGAATGTACATTCTCTCTAGCATGTGTTTGCTCGTGATCCACTAAACTTGATTGATCTCTAAATGCAAATGTACAGAATTTACAGGAATAAGGCTTCTCTTCCATGTGTATTAGCATATGGCGCAGCATCTGTGATTTGAGTAAAAATGCAGATCCACAATCTTTGCAGGAATATGGGTTCTCTCTAGTGTGGATATGCATATGGCGCACCAAAGTGGATTTCTGTGAAAAAGCAGATTCACAAACATTACAAGAATATGGATTCTCACCAGTGTGAGTTCGTATATGGCTTACTAAATGTGATCTGTCTGAAAATGCAAGTGAACAAACTTCACATGAATATGGTTTCTCCCCAGTATGTGTACGCATATGACGCACCAAACTTGACTTCCGTGAAAATGCAGAACCACAAACTTCACAAGAATATGGTTTCTCACCAGTGTGTGTTCGTATATGGCGAACCAAACGTGACTTCTGTGAAAATGTAGATTCACACTGTTCACAAGAATATGGTTTCTCACTAGTGTGTGTATGCATATGATTCACCAAATATGCCTTGACTGAAAATGCAGACCCACATACTTCACAAGAATATGGTTTCTCTCCAGTATGTGTACGCATATGCTGCACCAAACCTGACTTCCGTGTAAATGTAGATCCACAAACTTCACATGAGTATGGTTTCTCTTTCGATTGTGTAGACATATTGCTAGACAAATGTGACTTGATGGAAAATGCAGATCCAGAATCTTCTGAAGATGATGACTCCTTACCAGTGTGTGTATGCATGTGTTCCATAAGAAGAATCTTGTTATTCTTGAAAAAATACACTTTCTCTCCAGTGTATGCTTCCCTATGATATACTAAATCTGATTTCACAATAAAAGATTTCCAAATTTCACAAGAATATATCTACTCTCATACATTTACTTATACGTAATATTTTATTTAGTAAAGTCAAATGATAGATTTAAAATTAAAGGACTTCTTTACTTTAATAATTACTGTGAAGCTATGGAAAGTGTAAATGCACATCTTTCATGTGAAGATTGTTGCATACATTTATCTGTTCCAATAACAATTTTCTCAATATCATGATGTTTTGTGCAGCTGAAACATCTGTGAATGAAATAAAAGATATATTAACAGAGACAGTGAATAATATATGAAAACACTATATATTGTCATATATACAGGTAGTTTTATTACTTAAACATTATTTTTAGTGGATAACCCTATTTGAGTAGATGCTCAGTATATTAATTCATTAACATCTACCAGCCTGAATATTAGAGAAATCTTATTAGAAAAATATGCATTCTCCAGCAGGACTTTAAGTGCATTCCCCTAGGGGAACTGTCATTAGGTGTGATACTCTTTGACTTCTCAGCTATAGAGAAGCTGATGGCCATGCAAAGCCTAAATAATGCTTTTAAACACAGACTTTCCCAATTCTTGCAATATACATCTTTGCTCAATTTCATATCCTAACATAAACAAAGCAATTTTTAAGAATTAATTTTTTATTTATTAACCTATTTTATACTAAAAATATAAATAAATAAGTAATAAAATATGTCAGATTAATAAATAAAAGATCCATTTCTAAAAATTGCTTTGTTTATGTTCGGATATGAATCTGAGCATAAAGGTAGTTATATAATCAATTAAATTTATTTTCAAGCCTGAATAATGCTTTTAAGCACAATTTTTTTCCGATTCTTGAAATATACATGGATTTTTTATTTACTAATCTGATATATTTTATATGAAAAATAACAGTTAAGTAATAAAATATGTCAGATTAATAAATAAAAGATCCATTCCTAAAAATTGCTTTGTTTACATTAGTATATGATACTTAGCATACAGGTAGTTATATAATGAAATAAATTTACTCTCAGATTGGAACACAATAATGCAGGATTTTTTAATTGATGGGATTTAAACTTGTGACTTTCACACATAACTGAAATTTAGGACATATATATATCTTCTATAAAGTGATATTTCAATGTGTCTTTTTATAAGATCTATGTGTGGATTATGAATTTTAAATGTTTGTATGTTAAAATTGAAAATGGTGGAAGATGTGACACATTTTCATTATTTCACTGTCATTTATTCCACAAAAGAAATATGATGTAGAAATTCATACAAAACTATGTGCTGTTTATAATGCTATGGCCAAAAGCAATATTTTTAAGTGGTTTTCTAGGTTCAAAAAAGGAAATTTTGATCTGGAAGACCAAGAATAATCCAGCGGGCCTGCAATCCTTGATGATGATCAAATTGAATGCTGATTAAAAATAATGGACATGAGACACTGCAGACATACTCCACAGATTTAAGATGAATGTTGTAAGATATTTGAAAACAATTGGATAAAACCTACACTCATAGGCCAGTGTGGTAAATATAAATAAGGCCATTAACAATAATAAAATAAAAATTGGACATAAATCTAGAAAGCAGGCAAAAGTCTATGTCATCATAACCATATGAAGCTTTGTGCTTGACTTTAAAGAAGAGAGAATAAAAAATAAATTTAAAATATAAGGTAATAAAATAAAATGAAAAACACTGAAATAAATAAAATGCTCTGGGAGGTTTGAATCATAAAGCTGCCTCAAAAATGGTGAAAGGTCAGTCAGTCTGTTATGTGCCATGCGTGATACATGCTTAGGTGATCATGTCTTTTGATACATGACTGACAAAGCAGATTTTTTTCTGTAGTAGGTTGCCATTTCTTTCTGTGGTAGACCACTTGCCATCGAAGGCTATAGAACCTGGTCTGTCCTGGATAAACAGAGGAGGAGGAGAAGAGGATTCATACCTTTCCCAAGGGTATTAGCACGTAAGTGAATGCAATGGATTCAACTGGAATTTGAACTCAGTTCTCCAATTCCTCAATCTAAGCTGCTATCCATTACTCCACGGTACCTCACAGGTAGTGGAAGCAAATGGTAGATATGTCACTGAATAAATTTATGTGCACATATATAAACATTGTCTTTGAAACTTCCTTAAAAAAAATTTTGCTTTTCATTTGAGTTAAAAAAAAATACACAATATAAATGGGCAACAATTTAAAAAAAAGAAAATCCCACTGAAATATCTGAAATGATGTTATTGCTTTGTATTTATAAACAAACTGTTTTGACAAAATCCACTCATACAAAAGAATGGCAATTATAAGTAAAGCTATTAAAAATAATAGTAAAAAAAACAATGAATATCTGAAATGATGTTATCGTTTTAGAGATATTTTTCTACATCTATTTTTTTTCTACTCAGTTTTGACAAAATCCACTCATACAACAGGATGAAGGAATGAGGAATCAAATTAAAATTTAAATCAATAAAGTATGTTTGTTATTCCACAAACTGTAGAAAAAAAGATGAGAATCAGAATCTGGTAATTATGTTGATATGAACTGAGCATTTACAATAAAGATTAAAACAAGACAAAACATAGTTAATTTGCATATGTGATTTTTTTTATGAAAGACCTTATGCTAAGAAGAATACTGAAGCAACTGATATAAAAAAAAAACAAAATGTATATTCTATGGAATCATATTCTTGCAAAGAGATAGAGTGAAAAGCTGTTTTCCACTAGTAAAGTGTTGTAATTTGCATTACTAAATTTTTAGGTAAAAACTATGGCAGACTGTATAAAGCAACTAGTCTAAAATGGCAAAAACCAATCCTTTTCAGATTGGTTTTTGCCATTTTAGACTGGATTGATTGATTTTCTACAGCTTATCAATCAGCTTATTTAAAGCCAGAAAATATTTTTAGGTTGTAAGAATTTTTTATTTTTGAAATAATGGTTTAGTGATACAAGTCTTATATGGTGGTGGAGGTGGGGTTGGTGGATTCATACCTTTCCCAAGGGTATTTGCTACTAAGTGAACATAATGAACCCAACTCCATTACTCCATGTGCATATCGAAGTTTATAGCAATTGGAATTCCGAATTGGTCAACCATCTAGGTACAGACCAGCTTCGATGTTGCTTAACTTCAGCTGGAAGAGAAAAGTAAACAAAGTATGAATCAGTAGAAAAATTTTTCTTTTGTTATTTTTTTTTTATTTATCTGAATCTAAGAGATTTTGAATTCCATTTGTTTTGTTTCTTCATTGATACTAGTAGAAAAAGACAGTAGTAAACTGAGGTGCTACTGACAGTGTGGCTAGAAGTAGTGAGACTGTGAAACTAGTAGAGAGTCAATAACTGATCATGTTACAGAGAATCACATTGCTGTCTCTTTACAGGTGGATTATTTGCATAATAATATACATCTGATGGAGATGGACACAATGGCCAAAGATAAGGACAATAATAGGTATGTTTACCTTCTGAGATAAAGATAGCAGAGTTTGGCCACAATTCGGCCCTTTGATGGTGAAACTGGAGTGATCTCTCCAGGATGCTAGCCTGGGTGATGGTATATGGAGGCTGTGCACCACCCAGACTACATGCCCCTCTCCCCATCTTGGCCATACCAACAAGATCTAAAGTAATACATTTAGGGACGGCTTGACTTCAGGAGTTGCAAGGAATGTTGCCAGTGTTAACAAGCAACTTTCTTTGGGATTTCTGTCTGGATTTACTTCCATACCCTTTTCTGTGTTTGTATATGATTGCAAGGCAGCAGAGGTTTAAAATCAGTTTTTCATCACCTAGATGGACTGTCTTCCTAGGCTGTTGAGTTCCATCTACCCAAAGTAGCTGGTTATGAGGCGCTAGTTTTCCATCTTTGCCCATTCTTCGGCTTGGAGCTGGACTTAGTTGTCAAAGTCTATTTGAGATGCATGCCACAGAAACATTTTATAGACAGTGGGAGCTTGTCCCCACTATCATCCCCCCAGCTATGATAACCTTTGGAACATATATAATGCATGTATGTATCTATATAAGCATTATATATGTTACACATTTCAGTCCAAATAAATAGTGTAAATAATATATATATCAATTTATTAATTATTTAATACTAAACAGTAGGTAGCCCAAACTATAAATTTTCAATATATCTTTAAAAACTTTTAATACAAAATATAAAAATGATACCAAATTTATCTTGATCAATCAATTTACAACGATATTATGACCATCAAAAGTTCATCTCGTGATTCTGTGAGAGAAGCCAAATTTAACAATAATAATAAATAATTTAATAATAAATGAAGATGCTGGCTTTAAACTACTTTAAAAATCACTATAAATGTAATGTGATAATAGATAATCCTGAAGTAAAAGAAATAGAATATTAACAGAATCAACAGTTATTAGATCAAACCTGCTGAAACATTGGCGAAAGTTATGTTCTTAAAAAATGAAAGAGTTAAGAGTTTCTACTGTCTGGCTCACATGCCTTACACATCTTTTTGAACAAAGTAGATGTTTATTCCTTGTTTCCTGTTTAGGATAGGGTTTACAGTTATTTCTGAAGTGATACAATTTTAAACAGTAATGACTACAAATTTTAGAAATTTGTTTCATGAAATGAATCATAGGTCAAGCCTTCATTGACTAACATGCTTACTGTAAAGTTTTAAATTTATTTATCACCAAACTAAAAAAAAAACTAATATGAATAAAAATACATTTCTTGGAACTGACAAAAATTACTTTCTGGATAGTTTGAATGCTTCACCTGTCATTCTTCTTCTAATGGTGATTTGCAGTCTGATCTCAGTGTCACACTTTCCATTCTGTTGGAACACTTCCCAGATATTAAAATTTTTGTAGTTTGTTTTTAGTATCCCTGATTTGTAATTTGCATTTTGAGCTCATCCTTTTGCTAACAACCATGCATTCTGTTTTCTTGTAGTTTATTTTTAGTCCTTTGCTCATGCTTTCCTTCACTACCTTCTGTAGAAGCTTTTGTAGTTTCATTTCCAAGTCTGCTATCAACACTGTGTCATCTGCATATTTTATGTGGTTAAAATTGTGACTGACAACAACTAATCCCGGCAGGACATCTAATTCTCACAGAATTGTCATGCTGCAGAGGTTGAACAAGTCCGGTGAGAAGACACATCCTTGTCTTACACCCCTTTTCTATTTTTGTGTATCTGTTGAACTCATTTTTTTTAATTCGTTTGTAGGCGGTTTGCTGCCACTATAGGTTCTTGATTATTCTAATTATTTCTTCTGTGATGGTACCTAGTTTTATTGAATTATTTTTGGTAAGGTTTAGGGCAAAATTTTCGTATGCTCACATTTTATATTACACAAACATTTTACTGAATCATCTTTGGGAATTTTGGGGGGAAAGTTTTGTTTTAAATAACTGTATTAAAAAATCCTCCCATTTAAAAGGTATCGAAAGAGGGGGTAACATACCCCCAAAAATGTTCCCACAAAGTTTTCTAATAAAATAATCTGCTCAGTATACAATTCCGTCACTAATGAATAAGTACTAAAAATTTCATTTCAATTGGATAATTCTCTGATTTTTGACAATTTTTAAAAACGGGATAGAGATGTTTTTTGTTTTCATTTCGGGGGAAAAAAAAGAAGCGAATCCACATTTTTTGTGGTACAGTGTCACCCGGATATAAGAGAGTTGTCGGGACCGGAGAAGAAGTCTCTTATATCCGGGTTTCTCTTATATCGGGATTTGGTCTATTTTGTTTAGGTAAGTATGGGCTCTAATTTGGGACCAGAGAAAATCTCTCTTATATCCGGGTTACACTGTATCTATAACTAACACAGATGTTGATAAAATGTGGTCTTTATCATTTTTCATCACTTTTTTTTTTAGCAAACTTTAGGACTGACCTACGTTGTATCTCCTTTTTTATTAAAATTATTTGTATTTTTACACTTACCTTTCAGATCAAAAAATGCAACGAGTAAAACAGAACGGGATGATTTCTTTGTTCAAATGATTTGGGGATTTCTCTGTCAACCTACCAGTTTTCTTCTTTCAGTTCATAAAATAATAGCCGAAGTTGAAACAAAAGATACAAAACAAACAAACAAAAAAAAACAAAGAAAAAATGTACAAACAATACAAACGTGAAATTACTGCCGAGAAAATACTTTACTTGATAATGTTATTGTAAGGCGTGAAAAACTGAAACGGTGTTAGATAATATTTGGTTCCTTGTGTTTGATTGTAAATCTTGGCATTTAGACTATAGAGGCAAGATTTGTGTATGTTCAATTCACCCTAAGCAAAATGCCACTAAGTGGCAAAGAAATTGCCGGATAAGCGGACTGTGACCACAAACGAGGGCATATGTGAGGCTTTTCGTGAGTACTTTCAGAAACTTTTCGCTGGGGAGCGCGGTCTGAGCCTTGCTCAGTTCGACGCCTATTTAGCTGACTTTCCCTGCCTTGAGGCAGCTCAAGTGGTTAGGTGCGAGGATCCCATTACAGAGTCGGAAATCTGAGAAGCGCTGAAACAGGTTGGCCTGAACAAATCTCCGGGATTATGGTCTTCCGTACGAAGTGTACTTGAGGCAGTCGCCCGTTTTTGTTCCCTTGCTGGCACTGATTTTCTGCAACTAGAGATGAAGCAGGGGTCTATACCCCAACGCTTCACCAGGTACGTAATCAAGGTGTTACGTAAGGATAAAAACGGTGGGGATGGGTTAGGTAACTTTTGTCCTTTGACTATGTTAAACACAGAGTTAAAGATTTTGGCTAAGGTCTTAGCGAATTGCTTTCAGGCTGCTGATTGGCTCCGAATAGACTTGTACTGTGAAGGGCAGGACTATTCAGGACAACCTTCATATGTTACGCTTGATCATCGAGCAAGTCGACAGTGAAGCCGCGCTGATCAATCAGTCCAAGGCCTTTGATAGGGTTGACCATCGGTTTCTGGAGTCTGTCCTTTCGGCGGTCGGTTTCGGGCCGTACTTTCGCACTTGGATCTTACCCCCGGTGCGCTGGTGGAGGTGAATGGAGTACGATCGAAGCCTTTCGTATTGTCTCGCTCCATTCGTCAAGGTTGTCCGCTTTCGCATCTGCTTTACGTTCTTGCGTTGGAACCTTTCCTTCGCAAGTTAAAGACGAATCCGGTCCTACGAGGAATTTCCCTGCCGGGTGCTACCACCTCGGCCAGGTATCCCGCCTATGCTGATGATGTTTCGGTTCTTGTGTCGAGCAGGGCCGAGATTGACGAAGTCAGCAAAGAAATCAGTGGTTATGAGATGATGACAGGGGCCAAGATCAACCGCGATAAGTCTGTTGGATTGCGGTTGGGTGCGTGGAAGGGAGTTTCTCTTCCCGGACCTTTCCTCTGGACAAATGGGCCGGTCAAAATTTTCGGCGTCTGGTTCGGTCCTGATCTACAGTTGGAAATGAATTGGTCGGAGGTGCAAGGGAAGGCCGAGTTCGCAATTAATTTGTGGTCGCGGAGGAATCTTTCCTTAAAAGGGGAGGGCGGAAGTATGTTTCACACATCTACCCGATTCTCCTTTACCGACTCTCTGTGCTTCCACTTCCGTCTGACACTTTATTGGCGTTAGTGAGGCTATTGTTCTCCTTCTTGTGGGGTGGGGAGGCGAGGCCGCCAGAGTCTCTCGGGAGATCTGTTGCCTCCATCCATCTGAAGGCGGTCTAGGTATGCCTATTCGTCAATATATGCTTCGCATCGGGTTCCTGGATCGAATGTGTCACGAACCGGATGAGGTGGGCGCCTTCTGGAAGGAAGACCCCCGTAAGAACTTCCTATCCCTGAGAAGCGTGCACTCGTCCGAGGAGGAGGCCCACCGTTTACCCAAAGCCGAGTGCTCCTTCTACCATGAATGTCGTCGTGCTCTGAAACGACTCTTAGGGGCGTTGGATGGCCTCTCCAAGGTCCAGGTATTGTCTCGTAAAGCATTATATCAGTTAGGGGGCCGTTCGTGATGAACTGATTGACGAGTTCGGTCTTACGAAGCAGGAGGCTCGATCGATATGGCCTTTGGCGCCCGGGTTGAAATGTTTCAATAACAATGAGGTATCACTCACCTGGCTCATGATGCGTGGGGCCCTCTGGGTCGCCAAGAGATTTTGCACAGCGGGCTTGGAGAAATATCCAAACTGACGCCGCTGTAGTGGGGAAGTCGAGACCATTGGTCACGCCTTCTTTCATTGCAGGGTGGTAGCGCCGTTGTGCAGGTTTTGTTGAAGGCCTCATTGTTCGCATGCTGCCTGGAAAGTTCTTTGTCCTTGAGGCCGCTTCTGTTTGTAGCAATGTGGCTCCGTAGTTGATGAAAGGCTGAACATTATGTGTTCTAATGCTTTCTAGATGAGAGTCGTAATTTGGACGACACGTCAGAAGGGATTCTATGAAGGCGAGAATTTCACTTCTTCCCAACTTATGTTAAACTTTAAGTATCAGCTTAAGGTTAAGATTAGAACGGAAAGGCGGCGACTCTCTCCATCAGAATTCGGCAAAAGGTGGGTGAATCTTGCGCGTTTGTGTCGTGTGAAAGGGGCTGACCTGGAGTGGCACTTTGATACCGGTTAGGCATCAGAATATTACTTGCCTGGGTTGAACACGGGTAATCCATCCCAAAATGAGATTAGCTAGTTTTTGATTCTTTAGTTTCCTTTTTCATTTAAACTTAGCTAGGGTAGGTATGCTCATTGGCCCCTTTTATTTCTGTCCCTATTTTCTTTAATTCCCCATCCCCTCCCTCGTTAGGTGGTTCGTATTTGTTGTAGTGTCTGAATGAGTGCGTGTCTGTGTGAGTGCTTGGGATGAACGTTTTGTTATATATTATTATAGTCCCGCCTTAATTTCGTCTAGTTTAACTGATGTTTCTGCCACATTTAGTGTTGGGGGGCATTACTAATATGATTTTGTTTAGTTTTCTTGTAAATAGTTATTAGTTAATACTGTAAATACTCATTGGGGCTAGTTTTTAAAACTTTTAAATTGGTGTTTTATTCCACTCCCCACCCCAGACGATATATTGTACATATTGTTATAAAATAAAATAAGACATATCTCGGCTGATTTACAGGCAAATACTCAAGAGCGAGAACCGGATGTGAACGGGACAAAGCCCCGTCACAAAATGACCATTATCCTTCTTTACAAATGTTCCCGACAAACGTGTTCCGGTTGAAAAATAAAATAATATTTAAAGTGCTCTATTTTTCGTCCAATAAAAATGCTTCCCTCCTAATTATATTCGCTTCGTTTCTCGAGCCTGTTAAGCCATAAAAAACGCTATAAAAGGGGTCACAGGGAAGTTCAACAGGCAGTCCACAGGTGGCCGCAAACAGACCTGTCACGGTCAGGCCGAGCGATCAGCAGCAGGAGAGCATCAACCACCGTCAACATGTGTGAACTACTATGAGAGATCGACCTAGATCCGAAAGCCGGCTTATGAACTTTACCACAAGGTAGCTGTCCCAAACCCAGACGTTCCTGTTGAAATAAACCACGTAAATCTATTTCTGCTGTTGTCGTATTTCTTTCTTGCAACCATACGCTTGTCTATAACAATATGGAGTCTAGTTAATATTTTCATGGAGACATTGAGGTATTATGGTAGGTGTGGTGAGAAAGGTAAGTAAGAATGTGTTGTTTTGGTGCAAGAAATATTGTTAGTATGATTGGGTCAGCGTTTGTGGCTAGCTAAGTTTAGAAGTTAAGACAGAAGACCGACCTCTTTCCCATTCCCCATTTCAGCCTTGTGCCACATTTTCTGTTTTTACGGAAATAAATATTCTAAGTGGCAAAGAGAAGGAAAAGACTTGAAACAAGAAATGAACTTCTACAACTGTTCCAAAGAGTGGGTGGGGAGTGTGAAACGGGCCATAGTCGAACCGGAAAAAAAAATATATCGGAGTGTCAAAAAAACTAAAAAATTCGGTTTTTCCACTGACAACTTTTTAAATTAAACTGCCAACATGTAATCTTGGCAATGTTTATTGTTTTAAAAAGCGATGATTAGAATTCTATACATAATGATTTAATGTAATGATGAAAGTGAATTTATATACATTTTTTTTTATTGAGAATTTACAATAAAAATATTAAGCACTATTTTTCTTTATTTATTTGAATAATTACAAGAATAATTTTATTTTTATATTTACATTTATTTACATTTTACAACTCTAACTAAACAGAATTCAAAATTATGCAATACAACTAAACTAAATTTATAAAAAAAATAAATAGGAAAAAAATTTTATTCATAAATTTATAAACATTTACTAAATTATTTATATGTGACCAAATTATTATCCTAAATTAGCGCAGCAAATTTTATCCATGTCTTTTTTTTTTGGAAGGGATGGGTGAAAAACATTACTTTGGAAATTATTTCAAAAATCAAATAATTGTTGGATTTTAATAAAATTTTCAAGATGTATTCACAAATGAATGAAATTATTTTAGAAATGCTTTTTTTAGAAAATCTTTTAAAGACTAATTTATAAGAATTTTTTTTCTTTTTACATCTGTTAACTTCCACTTGACTTATTTAATTTTATGAAATTTTGAGAAATTAAATTTTGTGCTTCTTAAATGTTTATATTACCCTACATGCAAGTCACCAATCTGCCACTGGTGGCCTGCTGTCGGACCATCGGTGTGTTCATCTCAGCAATGTTACCACTGGCAGACCGCTAGAGGCTCACAGGTGACTGCCACTAGAAAATTGATGATGCTGCCATCGGCGGCCTGCCAGTGGGTGACTAGTGGTTTGTGTGTAATATAGTTTAAAGCAGAATTCCTTGGAGAATTTAAATCAACTATTTTTTTTTTTTAACTGAACTCCCAGTTGCTGAAAATTTGCTCTGAATCATAAAATTAAAAATGCAATATACAGGGTGGTCTGAAAGTTTTGTCACCTCCTACCAAAAAGTAATGAGAACAATAGAAGAACAAGTAATACAGCAATACAAAGCACATGTACTGGATTCAATTTATTCACGTTCATTCACACTGTCACACATCAACAAGATCTGTATGAACACCATCATTTTCATATCAGCTATCTGAAATAGAAAATTATATTATGTAGGGGGTGATGAAACTTTCGGACCACCCTGTAGAACTGAGATGTTATTTAATTAGAACAGCTTTTAAATTGTTTTTATGAATAACATATATTAAGGACACTATTGTCTTAAGAGAAAAAATTTTTTCAATGCATAATAAATTTTTACAAGGACTGTTTTCCATTTTATAAAAGTTTTAAATCTTTTAAAATTTTGTATTAATTTGTAATGGTTACATGATATTATTAAGTAAAAACTATCATGAATTACTTATTACAATCTAGTCTTTTAAAAAGAATTTTGAATTTTTTGTATGCGTATGAACATGCTGATTTTTGTCGATAGCTGGCTGTGAGAAGACAGAAAACAAAAAGGTACTGCCTTTCACAGACGTGAGTCATTAGCAGCTCAGAAAGCAAAAGGGTTTTGGTATTTATAAGAACTGAGGACAGCTAGTATTACAATAACAAAAAGGAAGAAGAATCCAACCACACTACTGCGCCTGCAACAAGAGAAAGTAAATGAAAAAAAAAAATCAAAGAAGCTGAAAGATTAAGAAAGTTAGAGGTATTAATACGGATTTTTTTAAAAATAAATAAAAAACGAGATTTATCTCAATATTGAATTTAAGCTTAAAAACTCAACTATTAAATATAACTGAATTATATTGATGTTTCCAAATTTGCCAGCCTTCTCAAAGATTTTTAATTGTGGAATGTATGAAAGTATGTGAATATATATTTTAAAAACTATAAATGTTTTTACTTTAAATTGGGATTTTGTAACTTATGTTGCCTAATTCTAAGGTGTACAAAAGAAAAACTTTTGCAAACTTGTATCAATATTTCAAATATTGAGATGTGTATGATTTTGCCTCTCCAGGTGATGTGTTTCAAGCAGCACAGGTGAAAGCAGTTCAATCTCTTCTCTTGATGTGCATAATGGGATCCAGGACTCACTACTATACAAGAGCTTGCTTATGAAATTGGTAAGATTCTGCACAATCTGCAATTGTCATGCAGTTAACACAAGAAGATGTCCATGGTTGATCTTTCTACTTTGAACCCTGCCTGCAACTATGAGTCTATGCAAGTAGCTGAATCCTTTTCATAATGAAGCTGAGCAGAAATATGAGAGGATAGATATTACAAGCACTTCTTGTCAACCTAGTCTTTGTATATAGTGAGGATTTAAGTATCTTTCATTTCCTATGGAACAGTACCCTCTGTCAAGCATATCTTTTTTAATCATTTCATTCCAAGCAAGGAAATAAAGCCACTAAGATGCAAGGGATTACTGAGTGTTATAGAATATGAGAAAATAAAAAATATTAACCATTAGAACTCTGCACTATTAATATTGCTTCTCTTTCCACTATATTCTTTTCCAAGGCCTCTCAATGGCAGTATCCTTATTGTGAATTTCACTCAAAGTTGTTTTCCGTTGCTATAGCAGTATATGACAACACAGCTATGAAATTCAAGGATAAGAGTCACCTTCAATGAGAAGTGCGATAGAAGAACTATTAGCATAGAAATTAGGGTTACATCTTGCCAATTCAACAATGAGACATTTCCACCAATAAGTACCATCAGAACAATTATTTAAAAAGTATTTATAGAAATGATGCAGGAAAACTACATTACAGCAGTGGGAAAATGACTGAAGCCAAGATGCCAGGACAGGACCAATAACATTGTAGATTCTTCTTTGGATTTTATCAATAATATCTAAATATATCACAGGAGCACCAGACCAGATGTGGCAGCAATATTCAAAGCAAGGATGAATGGTAGACTTATAAATATGTAAGCTAAATCTTGGCAAGAAAAATTGTCTAGCATGATGCAATGAACCAACTTTCCTACCAACAAACCTAGCAATTGATTTAATATAATAGTTCCACTTTGTTATGGAAAACATTAATCCAAGAAGGTCCACAGGGTTACTCCCCTGGAGGTTAGCATCAGCCATGCTGATAGAATGTAAAAATGGTTCCCTCAGACAATTAAAAGAACATCATTTTTATTTTGGAGGTGTTAAAATTAACAAGCCATTCCTTGTTGCAGTTAACAACACATTGTAGGTTATTTTTGAGATCAGCTGCCAATTTGATCTTATTAGACCAATCAAACTTAATAGTAAGTCATAAGTACATAGTTCTGTCATTAGTATAGATACTCAATTGAGAACTGATGACACCAGGAAGGTTGTTGATGAAGATTAGGAAAAATGTAGGTCCAAAGGTAGAGGCCTGGGGAAAATCTCTATCAATACAAAAAGATCTAGAGTGGCCATGCAAAATCCTTTTAATTCCATGATTTGATAAGAAAGACTGAACTAGTTCAAAAATTCTTCCAGAAATTCAAACCAACAGCTTCACCATTCTGTAGACTCTTTTAGCAATAATATATCAGCAGTCAACATAGAGCAGCAAAAGCCATACTGCTTATCTGAAAGACCCTACAAGGTTGGATGCTTAACCAATTCAGAGTTAATTAGAGCATCTAGTAATTTGCCAAAAAGAGGTAGACACCTAATAGGCTAATAGAAGGATCAGATGGTTTGCCTGAGTTCTTAAAGAGTGGAACAACAAAAAGCAACAAGGTATTTATTGTAGAGTTTAGAGAAAGCAGGATACTATTGCAGGGATACAATCACATGTAAGGATCCAGTTTGCAGAAGATAGCAGAAACATGGATGGTATTATATGCATATTGCTCAATACAGACTCCGTTCTAAGTGGAAAGTCAGGCAAATATACTCCAAATGAGTCATGAGTACACTATTTACATTATTTGGACTATTGTCCTCATTTTTGTTGCCATATTTATCACAACATTTCAGCCGTTGTATGCTCTGGCCTTCTTCAGGTGGTTGGAATGTTGAACTGAATCCTTTATTTCGCTCACTGGGGTAGACTGTTCTAATTCCATGTCTAATGGATGTCAGTTATCAGTTATCTCCTGTTAATTTACCTCTCCAAGTTCTCCACTGTCTTAACCACACTGTCACTGGATCTAACCACCTGAAGAAGGCTGGATCATACAATGGCCAAAATGTTGTGATAAATATGGCAACAAAGATGAGAACAATAGTCTGAATAATGTAAATAGTGTACATAATGCTTCATCTAAGAAATATAGACAGATACTGAGTCATGAGTAGAATTTGAATAAAATATATAAGCAAAACATTCTGCTTCATCAGCAGATATTAACACCACAAATTGAATGAAGATAGGAGGAATAGAAAACTTCTTAGTACTCTGCTACAGAGCTATCAGTAGTCATGAAAATCAAACCTGTTAGAGGCTATATAGTGCCTCATTCTATCAGTAAAAAAAAGACTTAGCCACTTTGAGGACATGTTTAGAATTATTTTGAGCAGACACAAACAGGTACCTGTTGTGATCAGAATTATCATGCTGGTATACTGGGGAAAAGTGATTCCTGTGGGCTATAACAGCTGAAAATGCCAATGTGAACCAAAGAGAAGATTGTAGTCTCACCTGATATTTGCAAGAAGTTAGAAAAACATCAATCTTCTTTAACTCAAGAAGTAACCAATGTGGCACAATTTTCAATAGGAAGATTAAGAATACCAATCAAAGAAATGTCTCGAATAAAGTCATGAAAAAGCTGTCTCATTCTATCAGAAAAATACTTAGCATGTTCCTCTGCAGGGCTTTGTTTAAAGACATGCAGAGGAATTTGTATAGTTTGTCAAGGAGTGCAGATTTTCCAAACTTCAAGAAACAATATCATAAGGTGATGCATATGAAAATTGGAAACAATGAAAAACATAAAAATTAATTTTTTTATGTTTCCATTAAAGAAAAACAAATCATTTTTTTACATGTTGTAAGAAAGAAAATAAGAAATATCAGTTCTCATTAAAACCATATTTTCTTTTAATGAAAACAGATACTCAAAAATCAGCTTTTATTTTACACAAAATGTCTGAAATATTAGAATTGGTGGGCTTGTCAGTTTATAAAATAACTGTGTCTACACTGAAACTATTACATTTCATTACAACAAAGCAGTCAATCTACTGATTTTAGTATGACATTCTAATTTTATTACCCTTTTCACCATTTTTATGCACTATTTTAGTTTTATATTTTTTGTCTACACTTCCCTCAGAATTGAATTTAGTGGTCTATTTAATATCTTTATAATAGCTCATTATAATTTACTGATTTTACTATGCAGTTTATCTATTCTTATGCACTTTATATTTCTATCAGTTGTCATCTTCTGTCTTCTTCCTCTACTTTTATTGTTTTCTCTTCTTAAAAGTTTTTTTTTCTCATATTCTCTTACACCTTAGTGGCTTCATTGCCTTGTTTGAGGTGAATAAAAAAAAACAACACATTACAAAATTTTCATACATTGTCTTGTCTTGTTTGCATTTTGAACCATAAACCATTGGACTGACCTGGACAAATATACAGGGTGCGTGGAAAGAAACTCCCTATTGAAAATTACTTATATCACCACATTTGCATGAAACAAAATATATTGTGATCCCTAAAGTGGTAGAATTTAATTGCTAATTTGTTTCTATTTCAGAGTTACATTTTCGGCATGAAATGCCCAAAATAGCATAACACCTGAGAATGCATGAGCATGTGTTCCTAGCATTCCATTATGAAACGTGGCAGTCTGTGGTACAAGTGCAGAGATGATGGTGTAGTACTCATGGGCCTCATGTTTTGATATCATGCTAGATATCAAAACCATCAGAAATTTTCATTTCAAGCTGATGAGTATAGGATCAGTATTGGATACCCACAGAAGTGGTTGTCCAACATCCAGATTGGAAGATGTGTGAAAGACAAATGTACTGAGTTTCTGATGAAGTCAGTCAAGGATATACTTCTGGCAGTTTGCCTCTAGCCCTACCCATGCTATAGGTAGCAGCAACCACAGAGACAAGCTTCAAAGGTTGGGATGAATATATCGTATGTACACCCCATGGAGATAGGAGTCCACAAACATGTAAACACTGGTGGACAACACTAGTGCCTATGTAGAATTTTAATTGTACTGTACTATATTTCTGCCATTATACAATTCAAAATAAAACATGTTTTATGAAAAATGCACCAATAATTAATAAAGTTATAAATAAGTTGGTATATGTTTGCCTTTTTGTTTTCAATAAAAATTTCAATGAAGATGCTGATTCTTACATTCCAGAGAAAATGCTGACACACAAACTTGACAAATATGATTTGTATGTAAGCAAGTTTATTTTTAAATCATATATTTGTAAAAATATTGATTCACATGACAAAAGCTTATGACCAGATTGCATTTTTATGTTCTTTTTCAGTTGTGAATTCTTAGAAAATTCAGATTCACTCATTTTACAAGAATATGATTATTCTCCAGTGTGAAGTCGTATATGTTTTTTTAAACTTGAAGCATATGCAAATGATACATTGCAAATTTTACAAGAATATGGTTTCTCTCCTGTGTGAGATCGCATATGGGATACTAAATTTGACTTCCGTGAAAATGCACATTGACAAACTTCACAAGAATGTGGTTTCTCTCCTGTGTGTATTTGTATGTGGCTCACTAAAGTTTCTTTACGTGAAAATGTAGAAGAACAAACTTCACAAGAATAGGGTTTCTCTCCAGTGTGTATTCGCACATGACGCACCAAACGTGACTTGATTGAAAATGCAGATCCGCAAACTTCACAGGAATATGGTTTCTCTCCACTGTGTGTTTGCATGTGACTCACCAAATCTGACATGTTTGAAAATACAGCTGTGCAAACTGCACAAGAATGTACATTCTCTCTAGCATGTGTTTGCTCGTGATCCACTAAACTTGATTGATCTCTAAATGCAAATGTACAGAATTTACAGGAATAAGGCTTCTCTTCCATGTGTATTAGCATATGGCGCAGCATCTGTGATTTGAGTAAAAATGCAGATCCACAATCTTTGCAGGAATATAGGTTCTCTCTAGTATGTATACGCATATGGCGCACCAAAGTGGACTTCTGTGAAAACGCAGATTCACAAACATTACAAGAATATGGGTTCTCACCAGTGTGAGTTCGTATATGGCTTACTAAATGTGATCTGTCTGAAAATGCAAGTGAACAAACTTCACATGAATATGGTTTCTCCCCAGTGTGTGTACGCATATGACGCACCAAACTCGACTTCCGTGAAAATGCAGAACCACAAACTTCACAAGAATATGGTTTCTCACCAGTGTGTGTTCGTATATGGCGAACCAAATGTGACTTCTGTGAAAATGTAGATTCACACTGTTCACAAGAATATGGTTTCTCACTGGTATGTGTATGCATATGGTTCACCAAATATGACTTGACTGAAAATGCAGATCCACACACTTCACAAGAATATGGTTTCTCTCCAGTGTGTGTACGAATATGTTTCACTAAATTTGACTTTTCTGAAAATGCAGATCCACAAACTTCACAAGAATATGGTTTCTCTCCCGTGTGTGTATGTTTATGACTCACTAAATGTGACTTGACTGAAAATGCAGATCCACAAACTTCACATGAATATGGTTTCTCTCCAGTGTGTGTACGCATATGCTGTACCAAACCTGACTTCCGTGAAAATGTAGATCCACAAACTTCACAAGAATATGGTTTGTCTCCAGTTTGCTTATGCATTTGGCTAACAAAATCAGACTTAGTAAAACATACTGATTCAATAACTTCAGAAGAATATGGCTTCTCTCCAGTATGTGTACACACATGTTCCATCAAAAAAGACATTTGCACAAATGAAGTCCCACATATTCCACAAAAATACAGTTTCTCGTCAGTGTGTATTTCCATATGCTACATTAAATATCAGTTCAGTGCAACAATATGTCAAATTCATAAGAATATGTCTTGTCGCTAATGTCTACTCATGTAATACTGTGTTTCTTTAGTCAAATGACATTTCAAAGTACACAGCTTCTTCATTTTAAGTTTTTAGTGCTTGGGGAAGTTTAGATGCACATCTTTCACATGAAAACTGTTGCATATATTTCTTTGTTCTTGGTGGAAAGAGATGAATCCGTTTTTTTTTTCATTGAAATCCGCAATAGTAATTTTCTCTATATCATGTTTTGTACAGCTGAATCTGTGAATGAAAGCAAGAAAAGATATATGAGCTAAGACAGTGAATAATATATGAAAGAAATTTATATTGTAATATAGTTAGTTTTAAAGGTAGTTTTATTACTTAAATGTTATTTTTAGTGGATAACCCTATTTGAGTTGATGCTCTGTTTATTTATTAAACAGTATACTTATTTATTAACATCTACTGGCCTGAATATTAAAGAAATGCTATTAGAGAAACATGTGCTCTCTGGCAGGATTTGAACCAGTATTTCCTTAGGAAAATAAACATTAGAACTGACATTCTTTGACCTCTCAGATACAGAGAAGCTGATGGCCAGGCAAAGCCGAATAGCAGTTTTAAACAAAGATTTTCCCAACTCTTGAAACATACATCTCTGCTCAGTTTCATATCATAATATAAAGCAATTTTTAGGAATTAATTTTTTATTTATTAATCTAACCTATTTTATACTAAAAATAACATAAGTAATAAAATATGTCAGATTAATAAATAAGAGATTAATTCCTAAAAATTGCTTTGTTTATGCTAGGATATGAATCTGAGCATACAAGTAGTTACATAATGAATTAAATTTAGTTTGGGATAGGGACACAATAATGCAGTATTTTTAATTGATGGGATTTAAAATAGGACTTGGTTTCACACATGACTGAAATTTAGGACAAATATACATCTTCTGCACTGTCACATTCTATAAGATTCCTATGTGGATTATGAATTTTAAATAAAAAGTTCTATACATCTAAACAAAAATGCATGCCAATCATGACAGTGACACTTGAAAAAGTACTAGTAAACTGAAAAACACTAAATCCCGATAGACTAAAGATATACCGATGACCAGACAAAGGAAAATGAAGGAAAAAGAAATTTGTTTTTAATTGAGAAAAGACTAGAAGACCAAAAAACACTAAATTCTGATAGACTGAAGATAAACCAATGACCAGACGAAGGAAAAATCAAAGAAACAGATATTTGCTTTTTTTATTGGAAGGTAATTAAATTTCTCATCAATTGGAGAGATAAATCAAAGAGACCATCTGGTTTCAATTAGAACTGAGATTAAGTGTTGGGCTATTCTGGAGGTCCAAGGACCTCTCAGAAAGAATAGGTAATATTTTTATGACCATTGAGCAATGGAGAGAAAGACGGACACATGGCCACAAGTTCGGACGATTGATAAGGATTAACTTTTAAAAGCAGACAGATTTCCAGCAGAAAATAAATAATAGAATGATAATTAAATTTTTTATCTGCTGAAACATGATAAAACTTTCTAACTCAAGGGATTGTTCCCTTCTTATCACTTGTTGACCAAAGGATTGATAAGAATATAAAAATGATAAATCCCAGATGCAAAAATGACTTCACAATTTTGAATGATAATTAAAATCTGGCCATTGGAACCTACAATATCAGAAAGATTTAGACTATAAAATGCCTAGCTCTTGAGGGACAGGTTTAGTCAGATGGCCAAGGAGGAGAGGGCCCAGGTGGAATTTCAGAGAAGGCAGAAGATTTTCCACACTCCTCAAGCAGTTATTGTGAGTGGTACTTATACAAAGCAAGGAGAAGGCACAGGTAGAATTCCAAGGAGGGAGGAGGGGCACCCTCATATTTGGACATTTGCAGAGAGAGCCCTGATTGGTTGTTTGGGAAGCACTGCCATAACCAGAGCACATCATGTCCCAGCCCAGCACTTATGCATGGGTCCATAAAAACAGAATGCCAAGTAGATGTAGAGACTGAGACTGCAGAGAGAGTAGAGAACTAGCACTTTGCCTGATCTCATGTGACTTGCCACTCTGAAAAAAAAACATCTGATTTAACCTTGTCCTAGAATCTCATTCCAAAATTCTGACAACAGTGTGTCATGATAATTGGGAAGGGTCGAGAGTTATTGCATGTCAAGTATAACCTGATTAAACCATTAATTTTGTATCGAGGAATTGCATATAAATATTTATTATTCTTTATCCAACTTATTTTTTTCTCTTTATGTGACTTTATTCTGAATAGACCAAACCAAATCATTGATTCCAGTCGATCATTCAGACCATATCAGTCTTGTGATGAATTAATCACGACATGGAGTGAGACAGGACTTGGACCAAAGCAGTCAACTGTACAATCAGCCAAGGGGATTGAGCTTGAATGGCCAGGGTAGATGTTATAACAACAGTAGGATGACATTTTTCTCTTACCAGATGTAGAGAAAACAAGGTTAAAAGATCACTATATCAAATGTATTTAAATTGTCCTTCACTAAAACAATAAACAAAATTATTATATCAACATACAACTTTACCATAAAGTAACTACTGCAAAATAACACCAGAAAATATCATTCAATATGAATGCCTTTAGCCTTCACCACATGCCAAAATCTTTTGGGGAAAGTCATTGATGTTGACACAGTTTCATTGGGTATTTTATCACATACTCTCTTCAATTTTACCTTCAGAGCTTCAATATTGTGGTGTGGAATAGAACAAGCCTCACTCTCAAGAACTGCCAATGAAGAACAGTCAAGAGAGTTGATATCTGGTGATGAGAGAGGCCATTTGTCCTTGATGATAAAGCCAGGACTATTATCTCTGCACAACTGTTGTGTTACATGAGGAGTATGGCTCATCAATCCATCTTGTTGAAGTGTTCAATGTTCATCCACATAAGTTATATTGCACCACAGCTTGATGGTATCTTTCAAGATGTCTTCTATGTACACTCCCTTGTTGATCTTTACCATTTCAAGCACAAAAACAAGAGGAGACTTTCCTCTTTCTGAAATAGCTGCCCAAACCATAAATGATGTTGGTTTCTGAGGAATTTTCCTGAAATGGCAGGAAATAATTGATGACTTGTTGAAAGAACACAATCATTTGAATCAGTGAACAGTTTCTCATCAGAGAAGATGATGTTATGTGGCGTGCCATCATGAATCCCTTTCATCAACAACTTACTTCTTTGAAACTTCTTTTTCATTGTAGCTGCCAAAAGAAGCTGTCTTCTGGTTGTCTTGTAGGGTGACATAATTCACTGATGTTCTGACCTCTTCGCTAATTTTCTCAATGACCATCTTGGATTACATTTGATTTTTTAAATAGCTATTAGATCAAACCAGTGTAAAATTTTCAAAAATTGCATTCGTCAAAACGAAAGAGTTAAGACATGACAGAAAAATTTTGACTGTTCATGTTAGTAGGTGATCCTAAACCAAAATTTTATTTTCAAAATATCTAAAACCCTTTAATACGGGCATAGAGACCTTGATAAACCATAAAAAATGGTACCAAATTAATCTTGGTAGCTGAATTATGATCAGTCAAAGTACATAAAACTTTTTCTCATGTGCTATTGGACAAAAAGCTAATAACAGTGTATAACTGAATATGCAGGCTTCAAACAAGGTAAAAATCTGTATAAATATAATATCATATATGTAGACTTGAATTAAAAGAAAGATAATGCTAATGGAATCAATAATTCTTGGATCAGACCAGCCAAAACATTGGGAAAATTTTGTTCTCAAAAACAAAATCATAAAAATGATACAGAAGGACATGTTTGACTGATCATGTCTCATTTCAATAGTTAATGCCTTGAAACTTCTTCCTATACTTTATCGCACAACAGAGATGAAGCTAATGTTTGTTTTCAGTAGTACCTCAATAAAAAGAAAAGAATTTACACTACATAAAAACACCTTGAAGTGCAATTTGGCAGTAGATCAAAAACAGGTCAAAAGTATACTTTACTGAACTTGCCATAAAAGTATCCATGACTGAAATCTTGAAACTTTGGGGATAAGGAATTCAACAAAACAGCTGTTTTCACTGTAATATCAATAATTTTCTTAATATATGTATCTTATTTTAGAAAATCTTGTTAAATTATGTAATTTTTAACACGTCAAAAACAGGGCAATAATGAGTACAAAACTTAGAAATTTGTTTTTATTCCTGGAACACTCCATAACCTATCATCTCTTGAAAGTGGTATCATATCAAAGTCACATCTAAAGACAAATGTTGACGCCACTCGGACAATTACCCAACAAATGCTATCAAAAATAATCGTTTTTGCCTTTGGAAGTAAAATTTTGATTATGTGACTGGATGGAGTGAATTGATTAAAAATATAAGAAAATAGATATAGCGTAGGTATGTCCCATTTAACGCTAAAAAAAAGTGGTATACCCTGGAGAAAAAAGGTCCCCAAATTGATAAAAAAAAATTTTAACATGTAAATGTTTATGTTAATATTAAAGAGGGAAGACCAAAGTATTTTCTGAATATTTTTTTCAGATTTTTTAATCCTTCATGTTAAAAATTTTATTTAAAAATCTTGTTTTTCTCGAATCAAAAAAAAAATTAGTAAATTCGATTTATTGGCCATTTCTGCCCTAGTTTGTAAACAAAAAAAAATCAAAATTAGTTCAAAAATCAATTAAAATTCAGTTACACTTTTTTTTTTTTATTATCTTAGGAAATTTAGAATGATTAAAGTATACTTAAATGTAATTTGAAAGAAACATTACTTACATTTTTAGCAGAAAATTTTTTAATAGAGATATTTCCAACCGTAGTGCTTGCCTATGTGCGTGATTGAGAGGTGTTAATTGATATACATGTCAATATTGAAAACTTTACGTCAAGGGAATTTATTGTACGGTACCATAGAAGTGATGTAATTTGTTCTAATTTTAAGTGAACCTGGTTAGTAAATTTAAAAAAAAAAAAAAAAAATTCACTTTCAAATTTTTTTAACCTTACGCTTGAGGAAAAATTTCTGAAGTAAAAAGAACTTGCTTCTATCAAGAGAAACAAGTCTACCTCATGTGACATTATTTCAAAGCTGTGCATCCATACTTTCGTTGGAGACAATTTTGGAATATTAAAAAATTATTTTAAAAATATCAACGGTTGTCAGATTTTAATAAGCTTTCAAATTTATGATCTTTAAAAAGTAGAGAACATTATGTCATTTCCATAAGGTTGCATAAAGAAACTTAATTTTAAAATATATAAAAACATTTTGTCAAAATGAAAAAATTGTAAAAATTCATTTTTCATCAAAATTTTTTTTTTCTTTCAGATAAAATTTACCTTAGTATATGTTATTCAGAAAAGTCATAAAAAGCTTTTTTAATTAAATATTGTCTTAGTTTTATTGGGTTTTACTTTTGTATTTTTACAATTGAGGTAAAAGTTTGGACAATTTTACACATTTTTTTTACCAAAAAAATCGATGATTTAGAATCTTCAGAGTCTTGTGCATTTAATAAAAAAAAAAAATTCAGGTTGCAAAAATAAATTTTTGAAGTTTTCATAAAATTAAGTTCGAGGTGTGTAACATAAAAAAAATATTTATACCATGACTTTCAAAAAGACAAACATTTCTAAAATAATTTCATTCATTTGTGAATAAGTTCTGAAGGTTTCATTAAAATCCAACAAGTACTTGAATTTTGCAAGATTTTCCAAATTAATGTTTTTCAACTGAAAAAAACAAAAAAAAAAAAAACAACCAAAAGTAGCGGGTGGCAACAGAAGCAAGAAAATATATTTTTACCATGATTTTCTAAAAATAAATTTCCCAAATAATGTCATTCATTTCTAAATAAGTGCTGAAAATTTCATTAAAATCTGACAATTATATTTTTACAAGAATTTCCAAATCAAATCAATACGTTGATAAAGTTTCCTATACTAACATTTGGCCTCCCCACCCCGCTGACGCAAGAAAAACAAGATTTTTAACCAAAAAAAATAATCAGAAAATACTTTGGTCTTTCTTCTTCATAATAAATAACATAAACATGTTGACGATAAAACTTTTATGCTCTTTTTT
Organism: Acanthosepion pharaonis; assembly: GCA_903632075.3. NCBI lineage: Eukaryota > Metazoa > Mollusca > Cephalopoda > Sepiida > Sepiidae > Acanthosepion > Acanthosepion pharaonis. Next base: position 113,524 of record CAHIKZ030005070.1, read on the forward strand.
TCTATTTAGTAGAAGTGGAAGTAAAAAGTGCATACGAATTATCACAAAAAATATTTTCACAAAGTTTTCTAATAAAAAATAATCTATTCAGTATACAATTTCTGTCATTAATCAATAGATTCTGAAAATTTCATTTTAATCGGATTCCGTGATTTGGGCAAATTTTAGTTTCAGAAAAAACTGCATCCATTTTTTTTTGTGGGACCTACAATAATATCAGAAAGATTTAAGAAGACTATAAAATTTGACCTTTATTGGTCATATTTTCATCATATCTTTTTACCAAACATTTACTTTTCCTTATTTTTTCTTTTTTTTTTTTTTCCTTTTTTGTTATTATTATTCTTCCACTTACCTTTCAGACCAGAAAATGCAAGAGATAAACAAAACGAGATGATATCTTTTGTGTTCTTTGTTGGGGTTTTTCTCTGTCAATCTAAGAGTTTTGTTCTTTCTGCCCATAAAATAATAACCCAAGTTGAAACGATGAATACAAAAAAGAATAAAGAAATGTAAAAACACGATACAAACGTGAAATTACTTCTGGGAAAATATTTTACTTGATAACATGAGCCGAGAAAAAAAAACCGTAGAAACGGTGTTACACAAGATTTGGTTCCTTGTATTTGATTTTAAACCTTGACATTTATGGAAGCCAGTTTTTTTTTTTTTTTTTTTTTAAACCAATTCACCCCAAGCAAGACAATAATGCCATTAAGATGCAAAGAGTGAAAAATAATAAAAAGACTATAGAAGGAACAGGGAACAAGGAATAAACGAAAACTCTACTTTTGTTCAAAAGACCGGAGATCAGTGTAAATCGGAGGATAGGTGAATCTCTCTATTTTGTTATTTATGATTTAGAACGTTCACCCACTTGAGGTAGAGGGTTACGGAGTAAGAGGTTAAGTAGTACATTTTATTTTTATATTACGGATATGTGGCGAAGATAACGGTTAACCCTCTAAACTTGAACATTTGTTCAAAATTAGGGGCATGATGTTTCTACCACGGCTACTGTGATTTTAATCAATCAGGATTTTATTTTTTATGACAAGTTGCAGTCACCTTGTGAATCCCTTGCTTCACAACACAAGGTACTGGAAAATTCAAAAATGATAATTTTTTCCCCAAATCTTCAGGAATTATTCATTAATGCATACATTAAATGCTGAATAGGTTATTTTATTAGAAAACTTTGTAGAAATATTTTTAGAACCTCTCTAGAAACATGATGTGTACCAAAGCATCCAGTAGATGTATTTTATGAAATAGGTGACGCAATTTAATAAAAAAAACAAAACAAAAACAAATAAAAGATTAATAAAAAAGGGAATAAGTGATACAATAGACTTTGTTTATTGCACTTTCTTTTAAGCGTGTTTAAAAAATAACTATAAACTTTTAAACGAAAAGCCAGATGGTTAATAGAAAAATTGACTTGAATAAATTTGATGCTTAAAAACTTTGTATATGTAAAACTCAAAATTATATTTTAAATACCGCTAAAATGAAAAAGGTTTATGAAAAAGATGTATGTAAAATTTAGTTTACAAATTTGTAAAAAAGAAAAAAACAGAAAAAAAGAGTGTAAAGTCTTATGGTCTCAAAATCTGTCTAAATTTAATAAAGTAAACAAAGAAGTGAGGTTTAAAACTTTTAAACCTCACTTCTAAAAGATACTGTCAGTATACATTTTGTGAAGTTTTAACCACAAAGTAAACAAAGCTAGGAAAGCAAAAGAGCTTGGGTATTCACAAGGATGGCAAAATGGGACTGAGGACAACTACTGTTACGATAATGAAAAGTGTTGTGTCGGAAACCTACCACCCCTCTTGAAGATGAACTTGTCTGCGAACAAAGACTTTAAATAGTGGCATGTCAGAAGACAGATACCCAGAGAAGTAAAAGTTCTTAGCTGACTTCCGACGTCTGTCGAACTCTCTGCGTTAGCAGAGAGGAACCCGGACGAGGCTTTGCCGAAGGGCAAGGTTTCGTCCGGGGAGGTAGACAGGGCCTGAACCCGTCTAATCGGCTTCAAAGGCTATTTTTTTGGCCGAGCCTACGGGCTCGGAGAAACCCACAATAAAACCGGCCTTGTGCCATATTCGTTTCCCGTGGGTGAAATGATAAATACTCAGAGAAGTTCTTAGCTGACTTCCGACGTCTGTCGAACTCTCTGCGTTAGCAGAGAGGAACCCGGACGAAGCTTTGCCGAAGGGCAAGGTTTCGTCCGGGGAGGTAGACAGGGCCTGAACCCGTCCAGGCGGGTTCAAAGGCTATATTTTTGGCCGAGCCTACGGGCTCGGATCAACCCACATTAAACTCGGCCTTGTGCCACATTCAATCCTCGTGGGGGGGATCGATAAATACTCAGAGAAGTTCTTAGATGAGCTAGTTATTGACTACTCAGGCGATTTCTGTACCTTTTTACCAACCTATTAAAACCCTTTTTATTGTTACGTGTTATTTGGAGTTTGTCTCTACTAACCCCAAATCAACATCATAACAAAAAGAAAGCAGAACAAAAAAAAAAAAATAAATAAATAAATAAATCCAACCACACCACCACCTCCATCAATGAATAGGAAGTAACAAAAGAAAAATATAAGAAAGAAACTGAAAGATTAACAAAATTTGAAATATTCATGCTGATTTTGAATTTAAGATGTTTGGCAATGCCAGGTACCACAAGATTGGATGAGAGGGTGGAGTAAGGGATAATGGCCTAGAATTGGAAATTGGAGAGCTGAGTTCCAATTAAGATTTCATTACATTCACTTAAAACTTATAAGCAAATACATTTGGGAAAGGCATGAATCCACTTCTCCCTCAACTATGAGTTAGTAGGACTTGTATTATTACCTCAAAAAATTCTTAGAAATCTAAGAATATTTTCTGGCTTTAAATAACCTGTAAATATTTGATAGGCTGTAAAAGACAAATCAATCAAAACTCAACTATTAAGTTACCCAGCAACGTTTGCAGATTTGCCATCTTTCTGAAAGATTTTTGATAGTTGAATGTCTGAGAGTAAGTGTGTATCTTTTTGAAAAAAATTATCATTGTTTTTTTATGAGCCTAACAAATTGTGATTTTAAAACTTGTTAACTTACTGTTTTTAGTACTTCCTTTAATAAATTCTATACTCCTGTTTTTATTACTTTAATAAATTCTAAAATTAAGATTACAAAGATTTCATTGGATGCACTTAAATACTTTATGACATAAAACAGGTGAGAAAATAATTTAAAAAAAATAAAAGCAATGAATTAAATTCCTAAGAATAATTTAACTAATTTTTAATCTTTTTTTTATGCTTATATAAAATCAAATCATTCATTCTATTAGGTTTCATAAAAGCATATGAATATCAAATTATATTCTTAAATTATCAATTATATAAAGTTAAAGATAAACATAAACAATACCAATGTATGGATTATTGTACTGCTGGTGTCCCATATTTTTTTTACATTTTTTAAAATTTTTTGCACACTTTCAGTGATTGCAGTAGAAAACCACTGTTATGACCTTGATGATATCTCACAGACTACCATGCATAAATAAATGCACATTATTTTCATGATGTTTTAAGCAAAAAATCAGTCTTACTTTTACAAAATCCAGTTAATGCTTAAAGTTACTAATTTACTTTGAAACACATCTCCATGTTAAAATTTGGATTTTTAAATTTTTTTTCTATATTGGCAGTTTGATGAGTCAGCAAGTGACTGATGAATGACAGAATGTTTTAAAAATGTCTAAGAACTTTATTTCATACTGAATTTTTTTCTTTTCATATGGATAGACTTTAGGGCACTCCAATGTGGTGTAAAGGTTATCAAGTTCGTTTCACTAAACCAGATCAATTGCTACTGAATAGTGAGTTCTATCCTCACAGGGTGCCTCATACATCTAAGCAACACTTAGAAAATCTCAATACGGATAAGCTTTCAGATATTATCTTTCAAACAAAATGAAAATTTTACAAGAAGAGATTTTTTACCCTGGCAAATCAACTACCATATATACTCATGGATAGGTTACACCATTAGTTTGGAATTGTCAAAGTGGCTATTTGTGGTAGACTTGCAAATAGGTCACACAATAATCTTTGGAGTTACATGATACTTTTTTAATGTAAACAATAATCCACCATTTTCAATTTAAAACCAATTGTATAACTCTTTCTCTTACTCATGATAAGGGTTTGCAATTATTAAAATTTGTAAAATACCAGTACCAGTAAAAATTAAGGTGAATTGAGTCTTTGTATGCCAGTAAATGACTACTCTGCAGTGAACATCTGTAAGCAAAATTGTGATTAGTTGTAATTGTGTGGTATTTACTTATCAAGTATGGAGCTGCACTGTTTAGTCAAAAATTTGGATACCAGTCCTAAAATCACTTGAAAATAATAGTATTTCAACATAAATCAGATAATAAATGATAAATATAAGCAATGCAGATTGAGTGCTTTTATTTGATGTGTGACGCGGTATCGTTGGAAGGTGACTGTGTAAAATGAAATTGTAAGGAAAAATTCTCCCTTGCTCTCACTTATGCTCAAGCCCAGGGTACTCACCTGGACTATTGATATAACACATTCTACTTTAGATACTCTTTGATGTTGAATGGATATTAATGCTTTGCTCAGTTTTCAAAAATCATATCTGTGGTTATTCAACAGTGAAGGAGTAAATTGTTGGAGAAATTTGTGAAGATACACTGTGATGAAATGCTATTTACAAATTAATATTGATAGCATGTCTGCCAGAAGCTCCATTTTCTCAAAGACATCAACTCATTTACCATTCTGTTTATCACTTATAATAAAAAAAGAAAATAAAAAATATCAGTTCACATAGAAACCACGTTTTTTACTTATATGAACACATACTCAAAAAATGGCTTTGAAGATGCACAAAATATTTAAAAAACTTAAGAGTTGATCTCAGAAGAGAGCACATGCGTGGAAGCTTTGATCTTTCAAGTACTGATATATGTGTGATTTTGTCTCTGCAGGTGATGCCCACTAAGTGTCTCAGGCAGGACAAGTGAAAGCTGTTCAATCCCTTCTCTTGTTGATGTGCATAATGGGTTCCTGGACTCACTACCATACAAGAGCTTGCTTATGAGAGTAGTAAGTTTCTGAAGGCAATCTAGAACAGATTTTGGTGCTCTCTGCAATTCTTCTGCAGCTGTCACAAAAAGATCATGTCAATGGTTCATCTTTCTGCTCAAAAATTGGTAAAAGTTATGAATCTAATCTTTTGTGTCAGTACTTCACACTGAGTGTGGATTTTCTAAAAAATGTGAAAAATCAACCTGCCTATTAATGTTAATTTCCCTGAAAAGAAAATGAAGATAAATACATTTGGTGTCAGAATTATTTGCCCACAGTAAATATTTGTATATTTCCTAAGGAAATATAATATTTGAAAGTACTTACTGAATTTGACATTAATGAATTTGACAAAAATTTCCAAATTTTCATATTATTTATTGAAACATATTTTCATTATCTCAATTGTATTTTCTTAGAAGACCCATTAAATAAATGTTAATTTCCCCTGAGTATCATACACTCATTGTTTTTGTTAATAAAAATGAAGATAAATATATTTCAAAGTTTTTTCATAGTCCTCTCTGTTGTGGAAAATGAAGACTGTACAATTTTTTATTCTGATTGAATCAGTCATCAGTTTCTTTAATTTTCTTTTCAGACATTTTGAAAGTTTAATCAGTGTTGTAACACTTTTAAAACATAGCTCTTGTTTTTTACATTGTTTTTTGTTTTATCACTTTAAGAATACATCTGAGTGGAAGATAAAGATGCTTGGAATAGAATTTAGAAGCAATGATTGTCTTGTGAGCTGTAAATATAGTGAAGTCATCTTCCAAAAGTATTCATGGAGAACAGAGAGGACATATTTAAAATGCCCTGTAAGAAAACCTTTTTTGGTTGAATATGAAAAAGAAAATTCATAAATAAATATTCCACCTGAAAAAAATAAATAGTAAATTTTGTTTGAATTTTGGTATATGAGAAAAGTTAAAGTTTCTGCAGAATAATAAAAGGTACATAATGAAGTAAGCACAAAATTTCCTTCAAAATCTGTCAATTTATTGAAATATAGTTTCATTAACTTGATTGTATTTAATTAGAAAATCTCTTAAATAAACCTTAGATTCCCTTGTATATCATCTTCTCATTGATTTTGGTAATAGAAATGAAGTTATATTAGACAGGAATATAATTATCTCTGTTATGTGTTTACATGTGTAAATGCTTCTTAAGATGAAGTTTTCTCTTTCTACACTACTAATTACTTTCTTATCTAATAGAAATGAAAAGATATATAGATTAGAAAAGAATTCTCTCTGTTATGTGTTTACAAGTGTAAATGCTTCTCAAGTTGAGGCTTTTTTGCCCTACCACTATCTGACAGAAATTAAATGAAGATATTTACATGGTGTGATGGGTAAACTGTCGCCATTTTATATTTTTAATTTCATGCATGTTTGTTGTTTGTTTTATTGATTTTGTCGACTGCACAGTACATTAGAGTCATTTGGGCACCATCTGTGAGAAAAAAAGCACCATGATACAATTTACTCCACTAGAAATTTGGAAATGGCATGCTGTACTGCTTGGCATTCATGCCAGAAGCTTCAATATGAACATTTCAGGGTGTTTTGCTGTCAATCTGAGTACAGTACAGAGGATTCAGAAAGAGTTGGATGATATATCCAAACAACAATCATGGTGATCAGTAGTGATGTTGAAGTTATGCCTCCATTCGTCTTCCCACAGGGCCTCACTCAACATGGAGGCCTCACTCAACAATTACTTTGAAGTGGTAGTGCTGCCCTTGGTCAAGAGAATGGCAGCTGGAAGAACCTATGTCTGGCAACAGAACTGTGCCCTATGCCACACAAGCAGGAGAATCCAGTCACAGCTGTCAGACAATTTCTGCAACCTCATCACTCCTTACATCACCATGAACTGAAGGCAAGGATTATAGCAACATTCACCAAGGCTACCATCCAGAAGAGATACAGGAGATTCCAAAGGAGTCCATTGTTGAATTTATTGAATAAATTTACTATTTAGTATTTCAAGATGTTTTTGTTTAATTTTATATATATATATATATATATATATATATATATATATATATATATATATATATATATATATATATATATATATATCTGTTGAAATGAGATGTCATTTTTGTTTTCATGTTTGTGTAATTAAAATGACAATTTATCAATCGCACATCTAGATCAGAAAAGAATATAATTCATTCTGTTGTGTTTTTATATGTGTAAATACTTTTCAAAATGAGACACTATCTTCTGTGTATATTTATACCCTGCCACTTGGTCACTACCAAATATAGCTGTTTACTTGGTCATGACAACAATCATACTCATCCACTCAGTCACGGCACTGATATAAACATACTATTGCTGTCACTGCAATTTTCACCTCTTATTGTTGTTAGAACCAAATACCAAGCAAAGAGTAATCGTTGCAGGTAGTGGGGGTTGAACCCAGATGAAATCATCTAGTGTTGATTCATTGTATTTGTATTCCCACTGAAACATATCCAGTATGTGTCTCGGGACATTCAAATGAATGCTATTCAGCCTCTGCACTTGATGTAATAAGAGGTCCAGGCCTTATGGCCATACAAGATTATGCTTGTGATACAGTCTGTGTTGTTTACTTGTAACTTTCTGTTGACCAAGAGATTACCACTGTCCTATGTTCCTGCTGTAAGTTTTTACCAAAGGTATAAGGTGCCTTACCAATGCAACTGCTTTCAGTTCAGCACCAAGTCACATGTTGTTTGTGATGTTGCACCTGAATGAGGTAAATGTTGATAGGAATTTTTCAAGGAAATTAACTGCTCTGGTAGACATATCAGTATATGGCTGCAAATTTCAATATGTGAGAGGCAGACATGATCACAGATGTTACATGTACAGGCCTTTTCCAGTGATGTTGATGAAGTGGTAGTGCCACCCTGCTGTTGTTTCTATGAAGCCTATGTAGAGTAGTTTTCTGTGTTCTTCCCACTTCTCCTGTAACTGTTTCAGGGAGATCATATACATCAAACATCTTCCTACACTGAATCCCATCTTTGAATCTAGGCAGATATTTTTGTTCAAAGTGACCTGTGCTTACTGGTAATGATGAGCAGAGAGATGCTACAATAGATATCACAATAGTTTCTGTCTGTCTAGTCATTGTAAAGGATGATGATGTTAGCATCTTGTATTATTTCTTCTGGAACAGTACCATCTCTTCAGGACATGCAGAGGAACTTGTATAGTTTGTCAAAGAGAGCAGGCTTCCTACACTTCAAGAAACAGCAGGATAAGGTGATTCATATGAAAGATGGAAGCAATGAAAAACATGAAAATTAATGTTTTTATGTTTCCTTTAAAGAAAAGAAAAACAATAAATTTTTGCATATTTTAAGAAAGAAAATAAGAAATATCAGTTCTCATCAAAAACTTTTTTCTTATCCAAACATATACTGAAAAATCGGCTTTGAGGTGCACAAAATGTGTGAAACATTAGAATTGGTAGTTCAGGGATAGAGTTTATAAAATCATTGTCTATAGCAAGTATATGTCTACACTAAAATTATTACATCTTGTTACAACAAAATGCTAAACTTGCTGATTTTACTGACATTCTAAACTGTATTACACCTTTCTATTATTCGTACACCCCTTTGTATTTGTCTTTTATACTTTTCTTCTCTGAATACACTTTCTACAAAGTTGAATTTGTTGGCCTCCTCAGTATCTATATAATAACTATAACATCATATAACAAAACAGGTTAACACAAGCATGTGAAAATTGGAAGCAATGTAAAACCCATCAAAATTAAGTTTACTTATATTACCATGAAAAGAAAAAAATGGAAAAACATCAAATTACACTTTTGCATACCACATAAACATTTTTTTAAAGTTTCACTAATAAAATGTACTCAAAAATGATTTTCTTTATTATTTACTGAAATGTATTTTCATTATCTCAATCATATTTTCTTAGATATATCAGCATCTTATATGTTTGCAAATTTCAATGCTCAGAATTGCCATGGCACTCTGTATCCACCACTTTCTGGCCATTTTGAGATAGGTCAATTAGTGCAATAAAATCAAAACAATTTATTTTGCCAATGTTACAGGGTGATTCAAAGCTGTACTAACATTAAGTCCCTATATCTGATTTTAAAATTCCATGCTTCAAAAGTTTAAATGTAATGTCAATCATTGTCTTTTGTCTTCTTAATTCCTGTTCTTGTATTGTTCTTTCTCCTTAATCTTGTTTTTTTTCTATTCTATGACACTCAGTAAACCCTTGTGTCTTAGTGGCTTTATTGCCTTATTTGAAGTGAAATGATTATGTAAAAATAAATAAAATTAAAATAAATAACTGAAATGTGTTAACACATATGATTAAGACCCTGAAAAGGAATGCTCTTGTAAAAAATTTTATTGATATAAAAATATAAAAATGTCAAAAATTTAAATTTTATCTTATCTTTACTTTTTTCAGAAATTTGGCAATTTTTAATACACACCATGTTACATACATTTCAATGTCAAATAAAAAAGATACAACAATAACAAATTTAAAATAATCCAATGCAAGTTCAAATGAAACTACATCATTGTGAATTTAAAAAAAAAAAATTCAAAATTAAGCCTTACAGTTTATACTTCACTAGTGACAAGCCCCAGGTCAGATTTCTATATTTCAATTTTGTTCCTTCAGTTAACTAAGGTACAAAAATACCAGAACAAGAATTTTCTAGTTGGATATATTTTATACTTTGAAAAATAATCAGAAAAAATGTTTGAAAATATATATGTGTGTGGGATATATTAGGTAAAAATTTCTTCACTGCAATATTTAAACTCCACTCCAAAGGACAAAACAACTGCTGAGCGTTTAATTAGAAATTTACTTGTTTCTTTGGCTTACAATTTGATCATTTTTTAAACCTTTTCTCTTTTTATGGTGGCTGACATCCTTCAGCATTAGATTTGTTTGTTCCAGACTTAAGATAGCATAGTCCCAGGTCTGAAGTCCAAATAAATGGTGGCTTGTATCATATCACAACAATGGAATATTTAAAGTCTTTACGGACACACAACCTAAAAATCTGAGATAGAAACTAAATCTACATATTAAATTATTTTATTTCATACTCAAATATTAATCATAAAAATGTTATACTGTATATATACTGTGATATTACAATTCATGCAAATAAAATTTGTCACTTAGCTGATTGAGGTTGTATTCAGCACCTTAACTCTAGAGTTTTGTAGATTAAACTTTTTGTAATCATTCTGTTCACTTATCAGAAAGTATCAGCAATTTACTGCAGATTTTCTCATTTTCATTATTTTTATACTAAGTTAAAACTTAATTTATGTGCAAATTTGAGTATTTAAACTCTACTCCAAGAGAGAAACCAAATGTTGAAAGTTCAATCAGAAATTTACTTTTTTGGTTTACAAGTTGATCATTTTCTCAAAAGTTTTCCAATTTTGCTGTTGCTAACATCATTCAAGATTAGATTTGTTTCTTCCAGACTGTCAGAATTAATCAATTTCAGTTGACCATATGAGTCCCAGTTTTGCTTGACATTCAAAATGGCAGCTTGTCTTTATACACCAACAATGCAAGATTTAAAGTCTATACAGAAATACAACATGAAAGTCAGGAATGAAAACAAGATCTATATGGCAAAAATGTTATAAAAATGTTATAGGTGTAAATTACAAAATGCATAATAGTTCTGAAAATCAAATCAAAGAAACTGAGATGATACAAATTCCTGAAATGAATGGCTGACAGGAATATTGTGAAACCTTATAAAATAAGTAGCTAACAAAAAAAAAACACCTATGAAGGCACGTCCCTTAAAATCGTAACAGTAATTAAAATCCTCCAATGACAATAATAAACATATGTCATAGCTGTTGTTTGATGTCAACATTTAAAGAAATTAATCCACTCATGAGAAGTGAAAAAATAAATTTGTTGCATATTTTATATGAGTGACAGAATTAATTTCAACTCAATTTAAAATCAAAGTTATCAATTTCTGTGAATTCCTAAACAAAATGCAATGAGTTGGTGTTAATTTTTTTAATTTAGCATTAAAAATCCTCAGTAGATAAGGTAATTCAGAATTCATCTTTTCTGCAACTTTCATTGCTTTTTGTTGCAAATGAATAAAGTGGTACATTTTGTATTTACTTTTATTCATTTAAATCTGATCCAATAAAAATGCAATGTTCTTTGTAGCAAGGACAGTAACAGTTTCTTTTTCTAAAAACTCTTGTTCAAAAAAAGCTGTTATTGATCAAAATTTAAGAAAATCAATAAATTAAATTTTAATTTCTTTGAAAACTTCACATATTTATTAGTTCCAAGTTAAAATTAGTTCTGAGCTGAAATTAACTCTGCACCCCTTTTATACAAATGAACGAAATTATTACAAAATAAAATTATTTTCAAAACAATTGGTTTGGTTACATTTTTTTGATTAGTGGCCTATCAACACCTCTATGGTTTATTTAATGACAAAATACCTAAATATGAAAATTCAAACTTTATAATTAATTCAAGAGAATGACATTATTTCATGATTAAATTATGATTACTGAGCTGCCTTTTTTCCCAAACAATCTTACAAAATCAAACAAGGAATGAAAACTTGTTTCTACTTACAAGAAATGAGATTAATCATAGCAAACTGATTTTTTTGTTTTTATTTCAATATATTCTATGTCTTTAATTCTACTATAAATGTATTGCTGGTTATTTTACTATAAACATTTATTGTTGGCAATTTTATGATAAAACATATTGCTCATCATTCTGCTATAGAAATGTATTACTGGTCATTTTTTGCTATAAAAATGTATTGTTGGTAATTTTGACTTTTATAAAAATGTATTGCTTGTGTTCTTTATACTTTCCTAGTGTTTTGATTTTAGTTTGGAAGCTCACTGTTTGCCAGTAGTTGGGACACTGATAGATGCTAGTCAGGGCAGATCTGGGAACAACAGCAATTAACAGGCAGTCCAAGAATCCTGAAAACCTCAAAACTTCTGAGCAAAGGCTATGCTGCCAGATATAGTTTATCATCATGAAAACAAAGAAATTGTAGATTTTGAAGAATTACAATTCACATATTTTCTTAACATGAAAAAAATTTGTAGACATCTCTGTCATTGATTCACACAGACGTACAAGCAATGTGGTTTGTATGTTAGCATGTTTAGTTTTAAATGAGAAATTTGTAAAAATACTGAGTCACATGACTAAGGCCTATAACCATGATGTGTTTGCATTCTAATCTATTTATTTTACAAGAATATGATTATTCTCTGATGTGTAGTCATACATTCCTGGTCAAAATCTTAAGACCAGTTACAAAAGGACTAAAACATAAAATACTGTTACTTTAATGGAAATATATTTGTGAAACATTTACATTTAATTAGAAAATGTAGTTTATCAACAAACAAGTGAAAATTTTAAGCTTTTAATTGATGTGTGAAAAAAAAATTACTGAACAAAAATTTTCGAACTAGTCAGTGTGGTCATAACTTCAAACATGTAGATATCTACTTGGCTCATTTCCAGCATTAAATTTCAGATTTTAAAATGGCTAAAGGTAAAATTTGAACAAAGTTCAAACAGAGCAGGATTGTTGCACATCAATGAAATGTTCCTTCACAACAAGCCATTGCAAATGAAATTGGATGTAGCTGAACTGTCATTGCTAACTTCATTAAAAATACAGATCTGGATGCTTCTAAAAAATAAAATGGTCACCCCAATAAAATCTTACCAATTCTAGACAGATGCATTAGGCGAGAAGTTAAGAGAGATTCAAGCCTAACATCAAATCAGATAAAAGTGAATACAGATGAAGAATGCAACCCTCAAACAATTCAATGGCATTTAAATAAAAAAGGGTTTAAGAACATGAAATGGCTGCAGAGGCCTCGCATTCTTCCTTACCATAAAACCTTCCATTTACAATTTGCTTCTGATTATCAAACTTGGAATGTGGATAAATGGAAAAAGTATTGTTTTCAGATGAGAAAAAATTCTACCTTGATGGCCCAGACTGTTTTCAGCATTACTGGCATGCAAAACATGTCCCAAAAGAAATTTTTTCAACACGATACAGTGGAGGTGGATCAATTATGGTCTGGGGTTCATTTTTGTACAATGGAACTCTTGAGTTACAGGAGGTAAAATGTCGTCACACAGCTGCTAGTTAAATTGACATGTTAAGAAAGGCATTGCTAATTCCTGAATATCCTCGTCTATGTGGAGAAAACTGGATTTTCCAGCAGGACAATGCTGCAATCCACAACACTCGAAGGCCGAAGGAGTGTTTTATGGAAAACAATATTCAGCTTTTGAGCAATCCACTGTGCTCTCCAGATCAAAACCCAATCGAGAATGTTTAGGGATGGAGGCAAATGATGTTTATAAACATGGATCGCAATTTGAAACTATGGGTGTTCTTCATGCAAGCATACCAAGCACCCTTGAAGTTAATAATGAGTATACCAAAGCAAATTTTCAAAGTAATTCACAAAAATGGAGGATGTACTGAATATTAAATTGTTCTTGTGACTTATTTGTTCTGTATTTTCTACTTTTATTTACATGGTCTTATCTTTATGACCAACCAAAAAATACTTTTTCAATATTTATTTAAATTAATCAGTTAAAAGCTTAAAATTTTGACTTGTTTGTTGATAAACTACATATTCTAATTAAATGTAAATGTTTTGCAAATATACTTCCATTAAAGTAACAGTATTTTATATTTTTTTTTAACCCTTTTGTATTTGGTCTTAAGATTTTGACCAGGAATGTATATGATATTTTTTCAGCTAAAGCATGTGAAAAGTATGCATTACAGATTTTGAAAGAATATGATTTCTCACCAGTGCAAAATGAAATATGGATTAATAAATTGGACCTCCATGAAAAGGAACATCAACAAATTTAACAAAATTATGGGTTTTCACCAGTGTGCATTTGTAGGTGATTTAGCAATGTTTCTTTTGATGAAAATATAGGTGCATAAACTTCACAAGAATATTGTTTCCCTTTGGTGTGTATTTGCATATGACGCACCAAAGTTGACTTACGTGAAAATGCTGATCCACAAACTTCACAAGAATATGGATTCTCTCCAGTGTGTGTTCGTATATGATTAACTAAATTTGATTTGTCTGAAGATGCAAATCCACAAACTTCACAAGAATATGGTTTCTCTCCAGTGTGTATTCGTATATGGCGCACCAAACTTGATTTCCGTGAAAATGTACACCCACAAATTTCACAAGAATATGGGTTTTCCCCAGTGTGTGTTCGCATATGGCTCACCAAATTTGACTTTATTGCAAATGCAAATCCACAAACTCTACAAGAATATGGTTTCTCTCCAGTGTGTGTATGCATATGGCATACCAAATGTGACTTCCGTGAAAATGCACAGCCACAATCCTCACAAGAATAGGGCTTCTCTCCAGTGTGTGTACGAATATGTTTCACTAAAGATGATTTTTCTGAAAATGCAGAGCTGCACACTTCACATGAAAATGATTTCTTTTTAGTGTGCATATTCATATGGTTCACCAAACTTGACCTGACTGAAAATGCAGAGCCACAAACTTCACAAGAATAGGGTTTCTCTCCAGTGTGTGAACGGAAATGTTTCACTAAAGATGACTTTTCGGAAAATGCAGTTCCACAAATTTCACATGAGTATGGTTTTTCTCCAGTGTGTGTACGTATGTGCTGCACTAAATTTGATTTCCGTGTAAATGCAGATCCACATATTTCACAAGAATATGGTTTTTCTCCAGTTTCTTTATGTATGTGGCTTAACACAGGTGATTTGATTGACAATTCAGATTCAAAAACTTCAGATGAATATGGTTTCTCTCCATTGTGTGTACACATATGTTCCATCAAAAGAGACATTTGCACAAAAGAAGACCCACATATTTCACATAAATATGGTTTCTCTCCAGTGTGCGCTTCCATAAGGTATATTAAATCACAATTCACTACAAAAAATTTTAAAGTTCACGAGAATATATCTTCTACCCAATGTTTACTCATATATAATACTGTGTTTCTTTAACAAACTGAAGTGATAGATTTCAAATTAAATGACTTCTTTATCTTAATTTTCACTGTGATACTAGGGAAAGTGGAGATGTACATCTTTCAAATGAAGACTGTTGCATATATTTCCCTGTTCTCATGTTTTTTCATTTAAATTCACAATATTAACAATTTTATGTTATGTCATGGTCTTTTATGTAGCCAATGCTGTGAAAAGAAAAAAAATGAAAGGTATATTAACTTAGACAGTAAATAATATGTGAAAGCAGTTTATATTCTAATAGATACAGGCTAATTTAGTCTGATACATGGAAAAAATAATGCAGTAGTCATAGATCAAAATACATTTCTGTTAACTGATATTCTGTGAAACAAGATCATTTAAATATAAAATTTTTTCTCAATATACAAATTGTTCTATAATAAATAATTACATTGGTCATATAACTACATGTCTATCCAGATGCCTTACGTTACACCTTTCTGACCACCACTCTATTAGAACCCATTTAAAAACACAAACTTACCAGACTCCATCTTAAATATACTAGTAGAAAATGCAAACTTAATAACCTCATTCACATGTAAAAAAAGATTGAAAATAATGGAAACCTTAATGATAGAAAAGAAAATGCCAACACTTAATAATATTAACTAAGAAAACAGCCACAATATGCTGTTTTTAGAAAATAAAACATTTCTATAACACTAAAAACATACACACAATACACACAGCCAATTATATTGAAAAAAATAAAATCATCCTTGATAATGGCTAAAAGTATAGCCAAAATCACTTTTTAGAACACAAGAAAAATTAAATAAAAAGCTTAATTGTAGTACCTGTTCTGTCATTTTTAATGAAACATTTTGTGACCCAAAATATCTTTAGTCTTGAAACATATTTGTCTAAAAAATGTGTATCTGCATGTGTGTGTTTGTGTGTATATATATATATATATATATATATATGGCTGTATCCCCCTAGGCAGAGGGAACTCTCATTAGATCCAAGTTAAATTGATGACAGATAGAAGTCTTCTGTAATTTGACATTGTTTCTTTCCATAAGATTTGTGTGCGTTATGAATTTTAAATGTTTGTACATTAAAAGTGAAAATGCCAGAAAATGAGATGCATTTTCATGGCTAAGAGTACTACTTGAAAGTGTTTTTCTAAATTCAAAAGTGGAAATTTTAATCTGTATGCCTAGGAATGATCCAGCAGATGTATAGTCCTTGATGTATAAATGAATAACTGATTAAAAATAATCCTGCTTAAAAGGACATAGCACACTGCAGAGATGCTGTACATTTTGGTGAGATAGACCAAGAACAATCTGGCAAGCCTGCAATCCTTGACAATGTTCAAGTAAAAATGCTGATTAAAAATAATCCACAGGACATCTACATATTTAATATGAATATTATTAGGCATTTGAAAAGACTTGAATACAAAATACAATCATACCACAGTATTTCAATTATAGATAAAGTCATTAAAAATAATTAAAAAAAAAAACAAAACATTCCTTTACAAATGAATCTTGAAATCAGGCATAAGAGCATCAGTATGAAAAAGCATTAAATTTAATAGCCAAGTAAATCTTTGTCTTTACTTTAGAATGCAAAATGAATTTAAAATATCAAGTAGTAAATTATGATTGCTAATCTATATGCTGTGTAAATGAATAATTATTTTGTTGACATGAATCAAATATTTCAGTTGAACTAAAAGAATTTTTTCCCTGGGAGGGAATGAAACAAAAGAAAAGGTCCTCTCTCTTATCCCAAACATTAATAAAAGTGCTTACAAAAACAAGACTTGAAACTACTGTGTGAACTTTAAAAGCAACAAATATTACAATATTTTACAAGATAGGCTTGCACAAAAATTTCCTTTTCTGTACCTTATTTAAAAAAAAAAAAACAAGGCATGATAACACATCAAAAAATATATGAACAATCTTAAAAGATTTCAAAGAATTTTTGAAAAATTGAAAAGACTTTAATACAGACTTGGAATAAGAAAGAAAATACTCTTTAAAACAAAGGAGTGCTCCCATTTCTAATAGAAAGACAAAAAAAAAAAATGAAAGTCTTTGTGCCATAAGATTAAGAAGAAATATTGAAGAATCTTCTGATATAAAAAAAAAAATGTACATTCTATGAAGTCATATTCTTACAAAGTCAGAGGAAAAAGATGTTTACCAGTAAAATGTTCTAATTGGCACTGCTATTTTTAGCAATAAAATAATAGAGCAGGCTGGATAAGGCAACAAGACTAAAAAAATGATAAAAACCAATCGGAACAGTGAAAAGGAATGTGACAAGGATATATTGCACTTGACGTACAGATGGCTACAATGGTCCTACTGTTTCGATTGGGTAATACCGTGATTTGGGGCAATTTAACTAATTTTTAATCTCTTTTTTATGCTTAAAAATAAAATAAAATCATTCATTCTATTAGGTTTCATAAAAGCATATGAATATCAAATTATATTCTTAAATTATCTATTATATAAATTTATTTAAAGATCAACATAAACAATACCAATGTATGGATTATTGTACTGCTGGTGTCCCGTTTTTTTTTTTTTTTTTTTTACATTTTCTTTAATTTTTTTGCACACTTTCAGTAGTGATTGCAGTAGAATTTTTTTTTTTTTTTTTTTTTTGTTATTAAAATTATTTGTATTCTTCCACTTACCTTTCAGACCAGAAAATGCAAGAGATAAACAAAAACCGGGATGATATTTCAAACGATTTTGTTGGGATTTCTCTGTCAATCTAAGGGTTTTTGGTCTTTCTGTTCATAGCCCAAGTTGGAATGATGGATACGAAAAAAATAAAGAAATGCAAAAACACGGTACAAACGTGGAATAACTTTTGAGAAAATATTTTACTTGATAACATGAAGCGAGAAAAAAAAACGTAGAAACGGTGTTACACAAGATTTGGTTCCTTGTATTTGATTTTAAACCTTGACATTTATAGAGGCACATTTTTTTTTTTTTTTTTTTTTAACCAATTCACCCCAAGCAATACGATAATGTCACTGAGATGCAAAGAGTGAAAAATAATAAAAAGACTTTAGAAGAAACAGAAAACAAGGAATAAATGAAACCTCTACTTCTATTCAAAAGACCAGAGAGGAGTGTAAAAATCGGAGGATAATCTCTCTATTTTTTATCTACAATAACGTTCACCCTGTACAAGGCCCAAGAGCCACTCGAGATAGAGGGTTACAGAGTAATAGGTTAAGTGGCACAGTTTATAAGGATATGTGGGGAAGATAACGATTAACCCTAGACTTGAACATGTTAAGAAGTTATTCAAAATTAGATTCATCATGTTTCTTGGCCACTGAGAATCAGTCAGAATTTTATGACAAGTTGCTGTCATCTTGTGAATCTCTTGCTATAAAATGATACATTTTTCCCAAATTTTCAGGAATTATTCAATAATGCACACATTGTATGCTAAATAGGTTGTTTTATTAGAAAACTTTGTAGAAATATTTTTAAGTCAGTCAGTTACCCTATGCAATTTAATAAAAAAAAAACATATGAAAATAAAATAAAATAAAAGCAATGAATTAAATTCCTAAGAATCATTTAATTAATTTTTAATCTCTTTTTTATGCTTATACAAAATAAAATCATTCATTCTATTAGGTTTCATAAAAGCATATGAATATCAAATTATATTCTTAAATTATCAATTATATAAAGTTAAAGATAAACATAAACAATACCAATGTATGGATTATTGTACTGCTGGTGTCCCATATTTTTTTTTATTTTTTGCACACTTTCAGTGATTGCAGTAGAAAACCACTGTTATGACCTTGATGATATCTCACAGACAACCATGCATAAATAAATGCACATTATTTTTATGATGTTTTAAGCAAAAAATCAGAACTTTATTTCATACTGAATTTTTTTCTTTTCATATGGATAGGCTTTAGGGTACTCCAATGTGGTGTAATGGTTATCAAGTTCGTCTCACTAAACCAGATCAATTGCTACTGAACAGTGAGTTCTATCCTCACAGGGTGCCCCATACTTTTGGTCTTGTGCCACATCTAAGCAGCGCTTAGAAAATCTCAATGTGGATAAGCTTTTGGATATTATCTTTCAAACAAAACCAAATTTTACTAGAAGAGATTTTTTTACCCTGGCAAATCAACTACCATATATACTCATGGATAAGTCACACCCTTAATTTGGGGTTGTCAAAGTGGGTATTTGTGGCAGACTTGCAATTATAATCTGGGGATTTACATGATCCTTTTTTAATGTAAATCTCTAATATGTGCCAAATAATATTTCTGCAACTCCAAATCCTCTTTCTGCAGATTTATTTTCATGTTCTTCTGCATAATCCATCATTTTCAACTTAAAACCAATTTCATAATTCTTTCTCTTACTCATGATTAGGGTTTGCAATTATTAAAATTTGTAAACTACCGGTAGCAGTAAAGATCAAGGTATATTGGTAAATGACTATTCTGCATTGAATAGCTGTAAGTAAAATTGTGATTGGTTGTAGTTCCATGGTATTTACTTATCAAGTGTGGGGCTGCTCTGTTTAGATGAAAATTTGGATACCAGTGATTGTTTCAGTCCTAAAAATCACTTGAAAATGAGTCTTTTGATCTCAGACTCACTGCTATACAAGAGCTTGCTTATGAAAGTGGTAAGTTTCTGAAGCCAATCTAGAGCAGATTTTGGTGCTCTCTGCAATTCTCTTGCAGCTATCACAAAAAGATCATGTCGATGGTTGATCTTTCTGCTCAAAAATTGGTAAAGGCCATGAATCTAATCTTTGGTGTCAGTACTTATCGTATTAAACTCCAGCTTTCACACTGAGTGCTATGTTGATCTTTTACAAAATTTGAAAAATCAACTTGCCCTACTGGAACAGTACTCTCTCTCCAGCACATACAGAAGAACTTCAAGAAAGAGTATCATAAGGTGATGCACATAAAAATTGGAATCAATGAAAATTACATACAAATTTTCCATTTAAGAAACAAGAATCAAAGTTTGTTTTCTGTATACTATATAGAAAAATGTAAACATTTTGCTGAAAAAGAATATAAAATATACATGTCTTAAAATTTTCATATTATTTATTAAAATTTAAAATTTAAATTTGAAAAAAATTATTAAAATATATTTGATTGTTTCAATAGCATTTTCTTTCTATTAATATTAATTTCCCTTAAAGGGAAATGAACATACATACATTTGGTGTCAGAATTATTCACCCCCACTAAATATTTGCATATTTTCTAAGCAAATAAAATATTTGAAAGTAATTACCAAATTTGACAAAAGTTTTCCAAATCTTCATATTATTTATTGAAACATATTTTCATTATCTCAATTGCATTTTCTTAGAAGACCTATTAAATAAATGTTAATTTCCCCTGAGTATCATACACTCATTGTTTTTGTTAATAAAAATGAAGATAAATATATTTCAAAGTTTTTTCATAGTCCTCTCTGTTGTGGAAAATGAAGACTGTACAATTTTTTATTCTGATTGAATCAGTCATCAGTTTCTTTAATTTTCTTTTCAGACATTTTGAAAGTTTAATCAGTGTTGTAACACTTTTAAAACATAGCTCTTGTTTTTTACATTGTTTTTTGTTTTATCACTTTAAGAATACATCTGAGTGGAAGATAAAGATGCTTGGAATAGAATTTAGAAGCAATGATTGTCTTGTGAGCTGTAAATATAGTGAAGTCATCTTCCAAAAGTATTCATGGAGAACAGAGAGGACATATTTAAAATGCCCTGTAAGAAAACCTTTTTTGGTTGAATATGAAAAAGAAAATTCATAAATAAATATTCCACCTGAAAAAAATAAATAGTAAATTTTGTTTGAATTTTGGTATATGAGAAAAGTTAAAGTTTCTGCAGAATAATAAAAGGTACATAATGAAGTAAGCACAAAATTTCCTTCAAAATCTGTCAATTTATTGAAATATAGTTTCATTAACTTGATTGTATTTAATTAGAAAATCTCTTAAATAAACCTTAGATTCCCTTGTATATCATCTTCTCATTGATTTTGGTAATAGAAATGAAGTTATATTAGACAGGAATATAATTATCTCTGTTATGTGTTTACATGTGTAAATGCTTCTTAAGATGAAGTTTTCTCTTTCTACACTACTAATTACTTTCTTATCTAATAGAAATGAAAAGATATATAGATTAGAAAAGAATTCTCTCTGTTATGTGTTTACAAGTGTAAATGCTTCTCAAGTTGAGGCTTTTTTGCCCTACCACTTGTTTTTTCCTAACAGAAATGAAATGAAGATATTTACATGGTGTGATGGGTAAACTGTCGCCATTTTATATTTTTAATTTCATGCATGTTTGTTGTTTGTTTTATTGATTTTGTCGACTGCACAGTACATTAGAGTCATTTGGGCACCATCTGTGAAAAAAAAAAGCACCATGATACAATTTACTCCACTAGAAATTTGGAAATGGCATGCTGTACTTCTTGGCATTTATGCCAGAAGCTTCAATATGAACATTTCAGGGTGTTTTGCTGTCAATCTGAGTACAGTACAGAGGATTCAGAAAGAGTTGGATGATATATCCAGATAACAATCATGGTGTTTGGAGTGATCAGTAGTGATGTTGAAGTTATGCCTCCATTCGTCTTCCCACAGGGCCTCACTCAACATGGAGGCCCACATCAAGTACTTTGAAGTGGTAATGCTGCCCTTGGTCAAGAGAATGGCTGCTAGAAGAACCTATGTCTGGCAACAGAACTGTGCCCTATGCCACACAAGCTTTATCCACTGTGCCATGTGTCCTTGAGGACATCTGTGTATGAATTTCTGGTTATTATAAACCTAATGTCTTCAGTAACTATTTTTTTTAGGTGTGCTCATATTGCAATTTTTGCTATTATCAATGTATGTTTTTACCAGTGCTCATATTGCAATTTTTGTTGTTATTATCACTTTTCTCTGGCACTCCTTATTACTGGTTCCAATATTGTATTCATTTCTATGCTTGGTCGGCTCAGGAGATTTTTGTGGCCTAGCCCATGTGCTGATTCCTTAAGTTTATGAATTTTCCAATGGTGTTCTTTGTCTATGATCTCAATCTGATCCCACAGAGGGTAGTGATCACTCTTCTCTCCCCATATGTGTTCAGCCACGCCTGATTTTTCCACTTCCCATCGTGTTACAGCTTTCTGGTGTTCTTGAAGCCTTACCTTAAGGGGGCAGCTTGTCTTCCCTTTTAAATTTCTTTCTGCAGCTGCATGAGATAGCGTGCACATTGTCTTTAGTCATGTTCTCCTCTATAGGGGGGTCTTACTTGGGAGAAGTATCTGTGAAGTGTTGTGAAGCTTTTGAAGGTTGTCCTGATCTTATATGGACTACAGATCCTTTGCATTTTCTCTGATAACCCCTTCACAAAAGGCAGGCAGACTGTTTTCTGAGTGTTGTTGTTCTCCTCTTGTACCTGCCTCTCCCATTTTTGGGGGGGCTGCTGCCATGTAACCAGGGTAGTTGTTACATTGTCGGGTACTACTTATACTGACCAATTCTTTATCTAATGTCTCTGGGTCGCAACTTATGACTTTTTCTCAGTGTTCTAAGCAGCGGACAATCCCTTTCTTTACTTTGTATAGATGGTGAATGTTGGTTTACAGTATACGGATGTCTCAAACCCATGCTCTGTTCAAGATATTAGAACATCCAGGAATGGGAGTGTGTTGTTACTCTCTTTCTTCATTGTAAACTGTATTGAAGGTCTTATTGAGTTCACATGGTCCAGTAGAACCTGAACATCTTCTTGGAGTATGAAGGTGTCATCTATGTACCTAAAACATATAGATGGCTTTAGAGATATAGAGTCTAATGCTATTTCCTCAAAGTATTCCATATATATATATTCGCCATTGCTGGTGATAATGGCAAGCCCTCATCCTCTCAATATATGTGTGACCCATTTCAAATTGTGTTGTTTGTGTCAGAAAGTCAACATTTCCATCAGATTACCTATTGGAATACTGGTCCATTCTTCTAGGGATGAGTCAGAGGCCAATCTGTAGGTACCTTGGTGAACAAACTTACCACGTCCAAGCTCACCAGCTGGTTGGAAAGGATGGGAGCATTTCCATGAAGTGGGCAGAGTTTCAGACATATGAAGGAGACTTTCCAATCAATGGGCCAATTATATCTACAAGAAAGTGACTCAGAGGATGGCACACAGAGCTTTGGCAACTAACAATTAGCCTGAGTGGAATACCGTCTTTGTGAATTTGGGTGAGACCGTATATGTGAGGTAGTTTGGTGTAATGCTGTGATAAGTGCCTATACGTGAAAATGCACAGCTACAATCTTCATGAGAATAGGGTTTCTCTCCAGTGTGTGTACGAATATGTTTCACTAAAGATGACTTTTCCAAAAATGCAGAACCACAAACTTCACATGAAAATGATTTCTTTTTAGTGTGCATATTCATATGGTTCACCAAACTTAACCTGACTGAAAATGCAGAGTCACATAACACAAAATATAATTACATTACTTCCCTTGTCTGTCAAGATGAGGGTGCCACTCCTGAATTGAACATGGTGACCAGCTGACATGTACATTGAAAATCCTTGCTGTCCTCAGACAGTGAATGAATAAAAGTTGTTTATTTATATGTTAAAATACACTTGTCTTTTATGTTTATTCATTTAGTTTATCCCAACAGCCTGGAATATAACAGTATGAATCAGCAAAATAATTTCTTTTGTTTATCCTAACCTATCTAAAAGGAATACAAATTGAACAGTTTTGTCGAATGCCTTTTTTTGTTAACTCTTATAGAAAAAGCCTGTAAACACAGATGCCAAAAACTGAATGTTACATTCTTCCTAAAACAAGATCATCTCTTCATTCATGCTACATTAATTTCCACTGGCTGGATGTAAATGCTCTGAAACCTAAGACTGGACAAAAATTCCATCAACTGCACATAGGCTCTGCACATAGCTTCCATTTTTACTCACACACTACAAGAAAAATAAGCAATATAATTCAGAATTTCCACCCAATAGCACCCACTCCGACCTAAAGAAACAAAATAAAAACTGGAGGCAATCTGAGCTTAGGAAAGCACATACAAATCCATCAAAGTGACATTTTCAACAGTTGGACTGCATCTTGGCTCAGGCTCACTATGCTCATTGGAAGGCGGCCTCCCATCTCTGAAAGACAACTCACCAAATGCTGTTGCTACAGTAAGTCACAACTCACCCTCCCTCTCCTAACTTATGCCTCTGCAGACAACTTTTACAACTCCACTTATCTCTTTATTTCATCAAGAGACATTTTTACCAATTTATCATTTTTGTATTTTATGTTAAAACAATCTTTTTTTTTCTTGAAACCTCCATTGTTTCTTCTTTGTTCTGCTACCATATACTTAATATAACAATAGCATAATAGTCTGACTAGAAATAACAAGAGATGACAAACCTGCAATGTCATCAAGTGAGCAAGAGAAGTGCAGTTATTTTGTTGCTTTATGTGCTACCATACAACTAAATAAGGATTATTTAGTGATAATATAGAACTGAGAATTTTCCATGTTAACATAATGGTACTTTCATTTAGATGGCCTTTCAGAGAGAAATATACTTCTGAACTATGATAAAAAAAAATTTACTCAACACCTATGATACATATATTTTAATTTGAATAAATTTCAAAATCTCAAGCAGTAACCCAATGTTGATGAGATTGATTGAGTTGTTTGTTTTCTTTGACTTCAACTTTCTGCAGGTTATTTAAAACCAGAAGACACTTTAAAATTGTTAGAATTTTGAGATAATCATGGTTTAGGGATACAAGTTCTACTACTAGGGGTAAAGAGTATTTGTATATAAGTGAATATAACAAACTCAATGAGAACTGGAACTTGGCTCTCTGATTAACAATCCATTACACTACTTTCCCATCCAAGCTTACAGCACCTGGTATTCCTAAGCAGTTATCTATCTAGGAACTGACCAGAATATCAATGAGTAAATTTTAATTTTGCTGAGATCAACTTTTCTAGCATATTGACATTATCTATTGGCACAAAAACATCAAATTTTTTCCACGTCCCATTTTTCCATTGCTAAGTTACAAATAAATTCTGCTATTGCCTAAATTCTCATTTCCCTAAACACCCTTAGTCTAACTAAAGGTTTTTAAGTTATTTTACAGTGCACCCACCTTGCTTTTAATGATAATACCATTGCCCAAGCCCCTTGGCACTTGCCCTTTTGGTAACACCTCAGCCATTGAGTAATAAACCCAACCTCCTGAAGGAGAGCTACTAATTGGCAGGAAGGCTTCCTGGTGCTTGGATAAAATTGTTTTTTTAAATTTGGCCATCGAAGTGAAGAAGAGTTTGTTTTTAAAAACGAATTGTGATTTTCTTTCTACCAAAACAAAGAAAATTATTGTTTTTTCAATCAACTTAAATAATTCACCATTATTTTGTAAAGTAAATTATTAAAATACAACAATTTGAGGTATTTTAATATTTTCTTTTGTTTGTAGAAGATGGAAACTGAGAATTTGACATGGCACAACCGAGTGAGTGAGAAATACAAAGCTCTTTTGTCTTAAAATTAAAAATTTGAAATCATCTTATCAAGCTGTTTTCGTGGTAAATTTGCAGAGTAAGCCCTGGAAACCAATTGTCATGAAAATTTCCATTCCGGTGTAAATTTGCATGGTTATTTCGAAAATAACAATAAAAGTTTGTAAAAGAAAATCGTTTAGGAGTCATTGACAATATAGGTTCAGCCTGGTTCGCATTGTGGTTACTCCAGGTTACAGCCTGGACGCTATTACTGGCTTTGATTACATATGTTTATCTCGAGTAGTAATGCCCAAAATCTTCACCTGTGTTGATTATTAAGCAATGTGTAATCTTTAAATTAAATTTTATGAATAGCGCAGTAATCAAGATGAGTAAGAAGATAAAAAGATCAATAAAAAGGGTGTTAACTAAGTAAGAATCCGCGCATTATTACCCAAGGCAAACGGATGTAAACGACGCCAGTAACAGTAGCCGGGCTAGACCCGAATAAGGCTGAACTTATTTTTCTTCTGCAAACTTTTATAGTTACTCTGGAATTAATCTGGCAATTTCATACCAGAATGCAAATTTTCATTATAATTGGTTACCGGGGCTTAATCTGCAAATTGGTTACCGGGGCTTCCTTTTCTTTTAAAATAATCAAAATATGAAAAAAGAAAAACCTAAAATACAAAGTTTCTTAACTACTATGAAGTTGAATCTCTTTTTTTTTTTTTTTTTGACATCCAACTGTTGGTGATAAATTAAAAACAACTGTCACTGTGTAAAAGCAAAATCCAGGCTAATTTCCTTAGTTTATTTAAAAGAAATAACGTCTTTTTTTTAAAAAAAAAAATATCTGACAAAAAAATGACGTGATTTTTATTTTCATTCTTTTAACAGAAAGAGAAAAAAAAAAAAAAAATGCAGAGATAAATGACTAATCAACGATGTTATATTTTTTTTAATATCAAAATTAGTAAATTTCTATATTGCTTCCCGAGCGCTAATATCCCTTTAATTTTTTCCAAAATCGTCATAATTCCGTGCAAATGTACATGCTGAAATCGAATTAACAATTATGAAGAAACCTTCATAATTTTGGAGTTATCGACAAGAAAAAAATCGGACTTCTTGTTGGTCATTCATTCCCCATTACTGCCATCATGATTAGATTACTCATTCACAGCGTAGGCGTAATCAGAAAAATTTGGCCTATTTACTTCTTTTACAGACTTTCCTTGCAGAAAATCACTACGCACTACCGTAAAAAAAAAAAAAAAAAAAAAAAAAAAAATGTAATTTTTTTTTTTTTTTTTGGTAAGTGTAGTTTTATTTATAACAAAAACAAATTAAATAATGCAACAAAAATTACATTTCTTTACGGTAGTGATTTTCTGCAAGGAAAGTCTGTAGTTTAAAAGATTTTTTCTGTCGACTTACACAAGTTTTATATTGTTTGTTCATTTCTTATAATAAATTCGAAGTTGAAATGAATGACAAGGAAAAAATTGAGAAATGAAGAAAAAAAAGCACAATATAAAATACCTAAAATTACTATTTTCGCTTGAAAATATAAAACTATTTCACATGAGAATATAAGGCCATAGAAACTTAGCGGTGTTAGACAAGATTTCGTTCCTCGTGTTTAAAATCCTTAGATTTCTTTATATTATTTTACAGAACAAATTTAATCAAAAGGGGATCATGACGTTTCATCACAGCCCTAAAGATTTTCCTCTGCCAGGATTTTGTTAAAAAGTTGCTGTCTAAGCATACAATACCCCCACCGTGTCACTCTCGCTATGTGCCATGGAGGCAATATTTTTCCTTTTTACTTCCTATTTTTTTAGTACTTCACCATCCCTCAAACAATTTGAGGTAGGAGACTTGCTACTTTCCTCCATTTTTTTTCTTTTGATGAAACCTGTGTGCGTCAAGTTCTCCAATCCTTCCTTCCTTCATCTGTTTCTTTTATTCTTTTTTTTAAATCATTTCACTTCAAACAAGACAACAAAGTCACTAAAGCGCAAGGGGGGGCGGTTACAGAGTGTGACAGAATATAAGAAAAACGAAAACATTATTAAAGAACAAGGAGGGCTGTCACTAGGCTCTTGCCCTCACCCCGAAACTTTAATACAGGGCCCCCATCTCTATTACATTTCAAAATTTCCTAACCTAGGAGCCCCAAAATCTTGAAGGAAAATTGAGGTGGGGTGCAGGGCTTGTATTACCAAAAATCAGGGAAGTATACAATTAAGATGAAAAGATATTCATTACTTATTTACTTTTATAATGAATAGGTTATTAACCACAAATATTTTCATCACTAGATATTACTCACAAAAATATGTTTAAGTTGCAAAAGTTTTACATTTCCATAAAGATTAAATGCCAGCACACCTCAGCAGAAAAAAAAAGTTTTACAAAGATCACAACACAAATAGGATTGTCTTAAAAATAGTATTTCAGTTTTCGGGAAAATTTATCATGTGTTGAAATCTTTAAACATTTTTATTTTTTAAGCGATCACTTTTTTGGTTTTATCTTTCTAGAAATGTAAAAAATAAGGACTAGAAATTTTATTTTAATTACTAGCCATAGACTTCTGTTTAGTATGACTATTAGTTAAAAAAAAAATAATCAGAGTTCCTTCTTAGTGGAGGATCTCAGAATAAAAAATGATTTTACCAAAATTATCCTCTTAATTGATTTAAAAGAACTGTTCAGAAAGAAAATTACAATTTAAAAAAGAAAATTACAATTTAAAAAATAAGTGCTACTAGCACTTCTGTCCCCCCCTCCCCCAGTAGGCATGGGACCCCCCATGTGGTTGAGAGGTTTGAAATAGTAAGCACCGGCTCCATTGATTATTATAATTGATGATTGACAATATAACTTAGGTAGAAAAAAGCAAAAAGAACAAAATACAGAAACCCACTGCTGAAACTAGCCCTTTTAGGGCTCCAACCTCCTGGTGGGGTTCCTGCATATTACACACCAAACCAGCTATGCATGATGTATAGTATTAGTTGACTGACAATGTAATGCCAATTTAAAAATAATTACGAAAAATAGTGGATGGCCATAAAACTAGTCTGTAAAAATGGCAGAGTGCATAACAGGTCAGCGGTTTATTTCATGGATAAGAAATGCCGACCCTGGGAGAAAGAAGAATAAAAGAACAGGATTTAAGAAGACAAAAGTTAACAATTGGTATTACATTTAAATTTTTGAAGATCAGACTTGACTGGAAAGTCAGAAGAGAATTCCACAAGTGAGAAGTGTGAGAAAATAAACTGTTAGCATATTGTAACACTATTTGGGTTGCTGGTAATTAACAATCATAATGGTGACTTGGAATATCAATGAAAATAAGATAATGATGAATAACTTAGCATGAAAAGGATTAACCAATATCAGGAAGACAGGCTGATAGTAAGATTGTTCCCAGAGAATTGAGATATGAACAATGGATCAGATGATCACCTGAAAGCGATTCTGTGTTGAGAGCCATTGTTGACAGCCTGCAGCAACCAATGCCTGGATCTGACATGAGAAGAATTAAGTTAAAACTAAATGAATTCATTTTGTGAGATGTTGGAATGAAAAACAATGAATTGAACATTTGCAGAATGCTGACCTTTGGAAAAACAATATAATCAATTGAAAAAGCCAATTGTGGTGTCAATTCACTTATGTGATAAGAGCATTTAAAACCTTTTTTTTAATTAATTACTGACTGAATGTTCAAAGTGACAGGTGGAGAAGAGCAATCAAAGACAGATGAAGAACAAAAACAATAGACTTTTGTTGAAAATCAGGGGATTCACCAAAACCAAGCCTACATCTTGCCCCACACCGCTTTCTTGTTGGAGTCCATAAAAATGAATGTGCAAAAGCCATTCAGGCAGTTAAGCTTAGTTCAAAGTCAGAGTTGCAAGTTGACAGTTGAGAGCTGAGACAGAAAGAGTTGGAGGTCGCTGAGAGATTCCACAACTCCTGTCAAATACAAGAACCTCCAACTTCAATCTTAAGCCAAACTTACCAAAACAGTAAAACAAATTTAGTTAACTCTGCAAGACAAAAATTTACCAGCTTACCCAAGTGTTGCATCCGATTTAGGAATGGGTTGGGTCAACAAACACATGTATGCGAACACAACTACTAACGAACCATTGTATGAAGTAGTGATATAAAAATAGTAGTTAATTTTTATATATATTTTGAGTGTTGTTTTTTTTCTCCAATTTTATTATACAACTTTGCTCAGCCCATCATGAAGATATCTGTGACAAATCAATTTTAGCCTCCTTATAATCAAATCAATCACAACATGGAGTAAGGCAGGTCAGGATTGAAGAGATCACTCCATTGATCAAACCACAATTTACCCTGGGCTGACCACGACAAAAGGTTACATCTGTTGCCATTTGTTGTGAACCAGAATCAAACTTTTTGTTACTATAGAACTTATAGTTACATCCAACGATTTCAACTGTAAAATGATGAGACCTTGCCACCAATCTAGTGTGCTTAAATTCATAGTGTCTAGATACAATAAAAGAAAGTTAACCAGCACAATTACCATGAAAGTGTTGATAGAAAAGACACAGGAAAGCTACATTACAACCGTGGGAAAGTGATTGAAGCTGAGATACCAGGTCAGAACAAATGACATTGCAGATTTTTTTTCTTGGATTTGATCAAGGATCTCTAAATATATAGCAGGAGTACCAGACCATATGTGGCAGCAATATTAAAAGTATAGGCAAATGGTAGACTTATAATTACGGAATATAGATTTGGACAAGAAAAATTACCTCACATGACAGTGAACCAAATTATCTAGCAGCAGACCTAGCAGTTGATTCAATATAATCATTCCACTTCTTGTCAGTGGAAAACATTAGCCTGAGAATACATGAGTCACTCTCCTGGAGGTTAGCATCAGCCATAGTTGTTTCAGGTGATTAATAGAGAGCAGTTTCGTTTTGGAGGCATTCAAATTTACAAACTATTCCTTGCCCTAGTTAACAACACATTGTATGTCATTTTTTTTAGATCAGACTTGCTATTAAAACAGGAGTAAATAGTTGTCATCAGTATAGATACCGAGTTGAGAACTGATGACATCATGAAGGTCATTGATGAAAAGTAGCAACAATGTAGGTCCAAGCATAGAACCTTGAGGGACACTTGTATTAATATAAAAAAATCTAGAAGAGTGGCCATTCAAGACAACTTTCATTTCACAATGTAATAAGAAAGACTGAATCAGTTCAAAAAATTTGTTCAGGAATACCACATCCTTTTTACTTGTGAAGAAAGCAAGAAGCACCAAGGCATTTATTATTATTATAGGGTTTAAAGAGAAAAGGGACCAGTTCAGGAGCATGTTGCAGGAATACCATGAATTCCACATGTTTCAAGGGGAATCCAGTTTATAGATGATAGCAGAAACCATTGATGGATGTATATTACTCAATACAGACTCAGTTTTAAGTCAAAAGTCATGCAAAGATACTCCAGATGAGTCAAGAGTAGAATTTGAAGAGAAATTACAAGCAAAGCATTATGCTTTATCAGGAGAAGATGTTAACACCTCAAATTGAGTGAAGAGAGGAGGGATAAAAGACTTACTTTTATTTAAGATACTATTACAGTAGTCATAAGTCATGAGAGCCAAACTTGATAGAGGATATAGGTGTCTTATTCTATCAGCAAAGTCTTTACTTAGCCTCTTGATGATACATTATTTTTATAAAAAAAACACAAATAGATGCCTGTTGTGATCTGAACTATCATGCTGATACACCCAGACAAAGTGATTCCTGGGGACTCTAACAACTGAAAAGCCTGACATGAACCATGGAAAGGATTGTGGATCACTTGGTATTTCCAAGAAGGCACAAACACATTTGATGCTGGCTTTAACCCAAGAAGAAACCTTTGTGACACTATTCTTAATAGGAAGGTTAAGAATATCAAACAAGGGGCATCTCAAAGAAACTCACAAAATGGATCCCAATCATTACATTGATAGCAGAAAAAAAACTCTTGTGAATAGGAGGTAGGTTCCTTTCTAATCTAACCTACTGCAGGAAAAATCTGCCTCGTCGTGTATCGAAAGATACATGATCGCCTAAGCATGTATCACACATGGCACCTAACTAACTCAAAACAAATATTAACAAATACTACTGCATGATTTGAATTGTAAAAAGGACAGAGCTGTAATGCCTGACAAGAATTAGGAGAGGACATAAGGAACAAATCAAGTAAAGAAGCATGTTCTCATCTGTTCTCAAAAAAGCCACTAGAAAATATGTGTAATGGTACATCCTAGGAAATCACATACTGCTGATTAGGGAAACCTCTGAGCAGTGGATTTTCTTGCAACTCATCACTTATTAGAACAGCATATGAAGAATGTAGACAATCGAGAAAATTTTTAAAATGGGGACTGGAGTACAATCCTTAAATTTATGCAGGGCCAGTGCAAGTGTCTCATGACCCCCCCCCCACCAAATTACCACCGGATTTATATGGTCTACCCCCAGTCTAATACATTTTAATTTTCATAAGGTAGCATTCATATAAAATACAAATTTTATTGTAATCTAATTATGTACAATAATAGATCACATGCAATATAGGTGAACAATTCATCTTGAAAAATTGAAATGTATCCAAGGCAATCCATATAAAAATTGCTTTGAACATATCTAAATGCAAATTAGTCATGTCACAAAAGATCATTCCATCTTAAATAAATCAACAAACGTTTTACAGATATCTTGAATTTCCCTGTTAAAATGTTGAATAATTTATGAATAAAAAATAGTGAATGTTATAGTGTTTTTTTTCCACTCAAGATTTAGAAAAAGTTCCAATGACTTCTTGAATTTTATTTTCATTAGTGAAAGATTTTTTTTTAATCAAGCAAAGCAATAAAGCCACAAACTGAAGGGGTTACTGAGTGTGAGAGAATATAAAAGTTGAAATGGCTAGATGTAACTGTAAGTTCTATGCTAACAGTTTCTTCTCTGTTCTCATTTGAACTATCGTCATTTCTCAGCAATGCTTATTGTTTTAAAAAGAAATTAAAATTGTAATAAAACCTAAACATATGAAAAGGAATTGATACATTTTCTTTTTCTTGAGAATTGACAACATAAGTAATGAACATTATTTATTTATTACATTGTAATTTAAATGCAATATTAATTGTTGTCTTCTACCTTCTAAATTCTTGTTCTTTTATTGCTCTCAATCCTTGTGTCTTCATTTTTCATATTCTTTAACACCTAGTAACCCCTTGCATCTTAGTGGATTTATTGTCCTGCTTGGGGAAAATAATTAACAAAAAAGGAAAAAAAGAAAAGGAGGCTTTTGAAATTAATCATATAAACATATATGACTGAAAAACAAACAACAATGAAATCTTTCTATCAAAACAATGGATCAATAATTCAACTAATCGAGCATATCATCACCACAGTGGTATGGGAGATTCAACAAATTTTGAAAATAGGCTCAAACAGTGACCTTCCATGAAGTGGCATACCATATTTGGTTAGGAATGAAAGAGTATTTCAGCAAGGGAGAATATTAAAAAAAAAAAACTTGAGTGCATCAACTTGAAGTTAGTCTCAACAGGTTTGGATCTCTTGGATCCCTCAACCTGTTTCTGTACAGCAAGATGGGGCCACAGCTCATGCAACAATGACCACAACTTCTCAGGCAAACTTTTTAGGGAAAGGATTTCTTACATGTGCAGCATAAACTAGCCACCATGTTCCCTGAATCCGACAAGCCTCAAGTTCTTATGTGGTTATCCCCAAAAGAAATGGTTTATGTCAACAAACCTCAAACTCTCCAACAACTAAAGGACAACATTCAGACAGACATCAAAGCACTAGAGCCTGAAACCCTGAGGGCTGTGGTGAAAAATGTCTTAAAAAGGGCATGTTTGTACAAAGCTAAAAATAGATGCCACTTAGAAGATGTAATTTTTTCAACTAGAGTAAATTTATTTTCCTATATCTACTCTATATAATGTGATGGTATTGTGAATTAAAGTTAAAAAATAAAGGAGTTATTAAATTTTGAAATCCCTTGGTGAATTTTGGGACACCCTATATATGTAAATCATCCAAATTTGGGCAAAGATTTACTCAATTGAAAAGCAAGATTAGTGTGACTGTGAAAAGAAATTTATGTGTCTTTTAATAACTTCCAATGATAAAGGGGAAAAATAATTTGACTAGAACCAAAATGGGCTCAGTTCAATAAACACTTGATTCCATATAGACTATGAAGCAAACACAGGCAAACCATAAATCAACTGATCATTACTGTTCAAAATTTGAGATTGACTGTCCCAGAGAATGCCAGTAACGACGAGGAGAATTATGAGAATTCTTGAGCACTTCTATTAGTAGGGAACAAAGTTCAACAATAAAAGACAAGGGTTAGAAGTCATGTGACTCTGATCAATTTTTACTTAGATTAATAATCACAACTTGAGTGAGTAGGTCCCTGGCTGAATCCAATATGCAATCTGAAACAAATTTTGTTTCCCTACAAATTCAGACATATTCCATTAATATTGTCAACTTTTTACATCCTATGTAACCACTACCGTTTTCTTATTAATTCTGCTAATTTTTATAAATATAAACAAAAGAATCAGAAAAATTCTTTTAGTGATGGTATCCAGAAAATACTAAGAAATTACCTCAAAAGTGAGAATTGAATGAAAACATGAAGATTTTCTTTTAAATTATTTCACCACAAGTGAGTTGGGAATGCCACTAGTATGCAGAGTGAAGGGTGATAGAAAAAACTGTGTAGGTGTGATTGAGGATAGGATAAAAGCTGAATAGGAATCAAGAAAATAGAAGATGGCAATTGACACTGCATTTAAATTTTTGAAGATTTCAGGAAGCAAGTAAATGGAAGGGAGTTCCACAGGCAGGAAGTGCAAGAAACTGTTGGAGTAGAGGTGGTGGTTACATTTAACTATTTCAACAGTAAAAGGGTGGAATGCTAATCTAGTAGCATACTTAAATTCACCAGAGAAAAAAACTTGTCAGAGGTGTTATCATGAAAATATTTGTTGAAAAGACAGAGGGAAGCCATGTCATTACAATGAGAGAGAAAATGTAATGTCCCATTAATATTAATGTCAACTGCTTCACATTCTACCTAACCAGCAGCACCTTTTCCTTATCAATTCTGCTAATTGCTTTAAATATAAACAAAAATTAATATCTATACTTTTAGCAACAGTATTCAGAAAATACAAAGAAATTCCTGAGCAAATGAGAATTGAATAAAAACACGAAGATTAAAAATTTGTTTAGTTTATGAAGATTAAATAAAAACAAAAACAATAAAAGGTAGAAAAAGAGTCATGAGCAATTGCATGACAGACTTGTTTATCAAGCTTTCAAAGCATACCATTTTTTTTTTTTTGCTGGAAACGTTTTGGAGAAAAAAAAACAAAAAAAAAATTTTTTTTTTTTTCATTATCGATCTCATGAAGGTATTCAAATAAATGATATTAAGGACATTGCTGAATCAGAACAGATACACAGAAAATAATGGTTATTGGATAGATGAGGTCTAGTATATATCACCATATATTCAAGTCTCAAATCATTTAGTGTCTTGCAATTTCAGAACATTTAATCAAGTGGACGATTTCAATGTATTCACAGCGGGCCTTGTTTACTATCATTAAATTTTAATAAACAGTGCAATTCAAATACATTGAGATGAGGAGATTCTCTTAACCTTCCAAATTATAGTAATATAATTACTTTATACTCCGCTTATTTTGGCAGCAAGAGGAGTTAAATGAAAACAGGGGAGGTGGAGAAAATTGCTTGCTTTAGCCTGCAATTGTAAAAGTCAATGATACAAGATAGATATGAGGAAAGTGGTTTATTTCTCACATTCCCTTAAAGATTCAATATGACTAGCAATAAATAATAAAGCAAGTGCAAATAAACATTTGTATATACATTGTCAGAAATGCACATACATTACACATAGTGCCAATTAGGTTAGAGATTATTTGGCATAGAATTTTAGTTCATTTTTAAAACACACTGTAGGTTAATATCTTTAATAATGTTACAAAATAAAATTAATTTTTTTTTAATACATTCAGTAGAAAATTAACATTTTTGCTGTTAAGCATAAAGAAAAAAATAATGTTCCTTACTTAAAATTCATTGAAATCTTACTTGTCCACTGAAGAAAACTCTAAATAAAAACATTATGTCAAACCTTTAAAAGAAAAACATAATTATCATAATTCCAGCTTTCGAATAATGATTTTATTGGAGAAAAAAATAAATAAAAAACACAATATCAAAGTAAATATTCAGTGATTCCATTTTATAACACTTGTTATGAACAAGACTTAAAATATAAATTTCAGAGCACAGAATAAATAACATATTTATATTTAGTTTCAATGGTCAACTCTTCTCTTGTGTTGTTCAATCTTAGTGACTCCACCCTTTGTAGTAATTTTCTTACTTTCCGTCTTAGCCCATCTGCCTGGGCCTTAGTGATCTTCAAGTCAACATTCTTAACTGGAGCTAATATATCTAAGTTGATGGTTGAGGGCGTTGTGTAGCACTGATTCCTCAGAGGTACTCAATTACTGATATTGATAAACATGATGGCCCTTTTTGATACTCTGTTCTATCATTTGTTCTCATTTCTGTATTTGATAAGCCTTAATCTTATGAATTTCCTCTTATGATTTATTCAAGTCTCTTAATTCTTTATTTACCTCAATCAAGTCTTTTACTGCTAAGAAATGCTCTTGTCTGTTCTAGAGAAGAAAGCACTAACTTTGTATCCAATCAAGTGTTAATTCTTTCTACAACTAAGAGAACATGTTTTGCAATCTAAAAAGGATCGTTTTCAACAGATGCATGATATTGCTGTGTTTTCATTTCTCTTTACACAGAATATTCCGAAAAAACAGCCTTCTGACCAACTGTCAAAATGTTCAGTAGAAATTGGGAGACGTTAATCCTTTGGAAATGGAGATGAGGTTAAAATTCTTCATTTAGTTTGTTATAGAAAATAAAAGCAGCTAGAAAATGGTTTACAAGTTTCTAAATTATATCAGTGCAAAGCATCTGCAAGTGATGTATGCTAAGGTTTCAGTTGCTCTTTGCATTTTATTAATTGCAAGTACTGAAAGAAGTTCAAGAAAATCAAAACTTATTAAAACAATGATAGATGACAGACTATATTTGTTACCAGTTTTCAGTTGAAAGAGCATGTGACCAGACTGTGAAATATGACCACATCAATGCTTTTGCTGATGGAAAATATTGTCAGAAACCTTACCATTGATAATGAAGGAATACAGTCACTAAGCAGATCTACAGATATTTTTCATACATTAATTATCAGACCAACCTTTATAACTTTGTATAATACAATACATGCTATATCTAATGTGAGAAATGTTTACCTGTGGAAAAAAGCAGTAAGAATGTTCTTTTTTTAAAATTATTGATACCTGATTAATGACAGTTTAGTTCTTATTAAAATGGTATTTTCCAACTCCTGTCAAAAACAGATTGAAATAAACTATTTTCTGGAACCACTGTGAGTTGGTATTTAATGCAGCATGCAAAAAACAGCCTAGGGGGAAAGATTTTTGTGAAACGTATGGTCAAATTGACATAGGTAGGCATTTTTTAAGAAAAATGTATTTACACAGGGCCCTAAAACAAACATTTTGATGGGACACAGAATTTGGGTGACATGGCATCAACACCATATACAGGGTGGGATTCAAGCCTAAATATGGAAAGCTTAATCAGTTCAAATACTGGTTGACATAGTTTGTGTTCACATGGCACTAATATCTCAAAAATGTTATTAAAAGACCTTGATAAATTCTTTATCAGAAAATACTTTTTAAGTATAAAATGAAAGCAAATTCATATCCCACCCCCGATTCATGTATGGGGGAAAAAAATCCAGCCTAAAAGTTTTCATAGATCAATATGTCTGGTTTGCTTTTGCATACATACATTTTTGACTAACATGCATGAAATTAATATTCATTTTGTTTTCTCTTGTGATATGTTTTGTCTGTGTTTGTAATGCAAATTTCAACGAAAATTCACATTTATTTTAAATGTGATTTCAGATGATTTTATACTTAAATTCTGTGAAAATATTAACACAAATTTGAAAACAATACAGTTTGTATGTTAGAACATTTATTTTTAATTGAGATATTAGTAAAAACTATAGATTCACATGACTAATGATTATAAGAAGGGTGTGTTGGCATGTGGCTTTTCAGCTGTGTTTTACTTGAAAATACAGATCCACATATGTCACAACAATATGGTTTCTCTCCAGTATGGGTTCGCACATGGCGAACCAAATGTGACTTGATTGAAAATGCAGATCCGCAACATTCACAGGAATATGGTTTTTCTCCTGTGTGTGTTTTCTTATGCCGCACCAAATGAGACCTGTGGGAAAATGCAGATCCACAAACATCACAATAGTATGGTTTCTCTCCAGTGTGTGTTCGCAAATGAGACACTAAATAGGACTTCCGTGCAAATGTAAATCCACAAAATTCACAAGAATATGGTTTCTCTCCAGTGTGTGTACGGATATGTGTCACCAAATTTGACTTTACTGAAAATGCAGATCCACAAATATCACACGAATATGGTTTCTCTCCAGTGTGTGTACGCATATGGCTCAACAAATTTGACTTCCTTGAAAATGCAGAGTCACATACTTCACACGAATATGGTTTCTCTCCTGTGTGTGTTCGTACATGGTTAACCAAATCTGACCTAAGTGAAAATGCAGATCCACACACTTCACAAGAATATGGTTTCTTACTAGTGTATGTACGCATGTTGTTTACTAAATTTGACATGACTGAAAAAGCAAATTCAAAAAACTTTACAAAAATATGACTCACTCCAATGTGTGTGTAGCTATGAGTCACCAAATTTGAATTTACTGAAAATGATGATAAATTTGACAAGAAAATAGTTTCTCTTCAGTATGTGTACACATGTCTCATCAAATGTAACTTTAGTGGTTTCTCTCCGGTTTGTTTATCCATATGATTCAACAAATGTGACAAATAAAAATGCAGATACACAATCTTCAGAATATGGTTTCTCTTCAGAGTGTGTATGTATATATTTCATCTAGAGATATTCAGAAAAGAATGATGACCCACACATTCCATAAAGCTATTGTTTCTCTCCACATGGAATATTGGATCTTAATTCATTACAGTTTTACAAACTCCACAAGAGTATGCCTACTGTTTACACATGTACAATATTGTTTTTCTGGTATATGATTTCTTGATAATCAATTTTAAATTTGATCTTTTTGAAAATGTAAATGTACTTTCTAATGATGACAGTAGCATGTGTCCTCTGTTTTTGATGAAAGGTAAAAAGTATTGTTTTCTTTCATTTGAATTCAAAATGATGACAATTTTTATATCCAAGTGTTCCTCTGTTCTTGATGAAAAGAGTATTTTTTTCTTTCATTTGAAATCAAAATATTGACAACTTTTATGTAGACAATGATTTCATGTACAGCCAAAACATCTGTGAATAAAAAGCAATAAAAGATATTAATAGACATAGTGCATAATATATAAAACCAGTTTATATTGTAATAGATAGAAAACAGTTTTGAAGATGTGTTTTGAAAACAGTTTTGAAGATGTGTTTTTTTTTATTTTGTGCTGCAATAATGAATAGCCCACTAAGCTTACAAATGTTCCTTTCTTGAAGTGTACATACTGAGGATAAATGCACCAAATGTTTTTGGTAGCATGAAGTGAAATATTTCATACATCTGCACACCTGAACCAAAAAATGCATACCAATGGTAAAAAAGGAAGCACGTTGAAAAGACCATTCTTCTAAAAGTCTACTTTAGTAAGATGATGTTCACTAAAGGAATAAGCATATTTCTTCTTTTTACATGAAATTTTCAGATCTTTAAATACTTTTTTGTTTCTTTGGATTTGAAGTGAGTTGAAGATGTGTTTGTTAATTTTACATTGCAATAATGAATTGCTCACTAAGATTATGAACATTAAAAGCTTAATCATTTTTTTTTTTTTGGCAGATGAATACTGAATAATGAAAAAGGAAGACAACCAAAAAGACAATTCTTCCAAAAGTCTAATTTAATAGAATGACATTTTCCAAAAGAAAAAAAAAAGCTAAATTTGTTCATTTTTTATAAAATTCAATGTGAATCAGAGTAGAGAATTTAGTAAAATCCAATGAAATAATTTATCATGTTATAAAAAGTCAAATCAAATTCTGCTTTTGTTATAATGCTCATATAAGCTTATAGTTTCTAATTAGTAATAGTGAAAGGAAAACTCTGGAAGAAAAGATTAAATCACAAGGATTAATAATACAATAATAGCAAATACTGTAGTGCAGCAATGCAAATGACTCAACACTACACTTTGCAACACACTTTGCGCCAAATGAGCAAACAAGTCTATGTTCAACAATCTATTGTAGAGAAGATCAGTCACCTTTTTACACAACGGTTTTCTTTTTATTTCATTCAGTATGATAAATTTGTAATGGGAAAAATATGATAAACATACAATGATATTCTTCTAAAAAAATGCTAAAATATCATTCATTTAGAGATTATATTTGGCCACCTGAAAACAGATTTTACAAATACATTCATAGCAATTTTGATATAAAGAAAGCCATTATCTATATTAAAAAACATTCATTTAGGTTAAGAATCTTAGACTGAGGCCAAAAAAAACCCAAAAAAAAACAAAAAACAATGACATAAAAAAGGCACTAAAATTAAAGAAAAATGACTAAGTAAAGCTTTGCATTTTACTTTTAGCTGAGGGACTTTATCAAGGTAAATGCAAGGATTTTAATTTGTAACAAATATTTATAGACAAGAGCAAAAAATGTTGTTAGTTTTGAAAAGTTTTTAAATTCATGAAAAGCTCATAAATATTCATCAGGTTAGCTGGAAAGTCTAGGTAAGTTATGAAGGACGCTAAGTGACATAATTTTAGGTCTAATAAACAAAAGTGAATAAGTGATGTTCTTGAAATTTTTATGCTTGTTATACATAAAGCTGTTTAAATCAAGAATGTGATATGAATCTAGCAATTTCAGTTGAAATTCAAAAACCAAACTTGCATATACTTAGGTGCCTAATAAATTTTATGAAAATGTTCCAACTTCACCCCAGCACTTATTAAGACCAACTCATTAATTTCACTTCCCACCCCTCAGAAGTCAAACATGAAACAATAATTATTATAGTTGGTTCAATTTTTAATTGCATGTTTTTATTGCACCTAGAGAAATATTCTACTTCATCTTATATTGGACATCTAAGAGTAACTGGTGATTTTGCACCAAAATCTTTGAAATTTTATAGAAATTTCTTATATAAAAAACTTTAACCATAGAAGCATAGCTGTTTTTGAAAAGTGCTAATATAAATTATTTTCAGAAAGTTTCCATTCTAAATTTTATAAGATGTTTTCATGAGATTACCCAAGCCTGTTATTTTACTCATAAAATTCTAAACTTGTTAAGTTTTACAAATTTGAAACAAAAGTTCTTAGAGAAGAGATGTGTATTGTATGTCTCACCCCAAAACATCTCAGAATAGACTTTGCACTCAATATCACACTAGAATATCAAGTGAGCAGGTGAAGGTTTGAAATTAAGTAGAGAGGTGGGCAATTTCTCTCAGTCATTGCAGACAAGAGTGATAATGTTCATGTTTTGGATGAGTGGCTTGTGCA
The DNA here is from genome assembly GCA_903632075.3 of Acanthosepion pharaonis. Classification (NCBI taxonomy): domain Eukaryota; kingdom Metazoa; phylum Mollusca; class Cephalopoda; order Sepiida; family Sepiidae; genus Acanthosepion; species Acanthosepion pharaonis. Next base: position 155,226 of record CAHIKZ030005070.1, read on the forward strand.
ATACACATATACTGACACATACTGGCCAATAAAAATTGACAAAATCTAGAGCTGAATAAATTGTTGCATCAGATATGAAAGATTAAGTCTTGTGTTATCATCTGCATTGGCACCAACTTCATTACAGATGCAATACTTTGGAATTTTCAAAGAATGGAAGATAAAATTTTTAATAAATATTAACAAGACTATTAACTAAGCTTATTCTCTTGCTAATTTCACTAATAATTTCAATGTATAATTTTTTTTCAAATAAGTAGGGGAAAAACATTTAGTAAATTTAGATCATCATACCTGAAAAAAAAAAAAAAAACTGTGTCAAAGGGATAATTTTTTTTCCTCAACACTACTATCACCTTCACTCCTTAGCAATATTTATCATTTTAAAAAGTGGTCATCAGAATTGTAATAAAACCTAAGCATATGATGAAAGTGAATTTATACATTTTTTCTTCTTGAGAATTTACAACAAAAATATCAAACATCATTTATTAGATTCTTTATTTACAAGAATAATTTTACATTTACAACATTCTAAAAACTAATGCAGTGCAATATTTATCATTTACCAATTTATAAAGAAATAAAAAAAGAATAATTTTTTATTCATAAATTTATAAACATTTTTATTAAATTATTAAAATATATGAATCAACTATATGGAAATCCTTAATTTTTTACAATTTTATAAAGTTTGAATCAATTGGCAATTAGCTGATGTCTTGCCAACTATTTCAATAAACAATATAATAATGTTATTTTTGTTGTCAGTCCTCAAGAACAAAGAAACAAATTAACTTTCATATGTTTGTGTTTTATTACAACTGTAATCATTCCTTTTTAAAACAATAAACATTAACAAGGAGTTAAGGATTGTAAAAATAATAGTGGCGTCAATGGAATAACCACCCTTTTGATACCCTCTTTTTTTTCATATACTATGCATGAATAGGAATTCTTTCAATAATTCAGTGGTTGTATTGGAAAGAAACATATAAATCTTTCTCTATCCTAGAAATTGTCAATAAAATATTTTTGTAGGAGCACCCAGATAAATAAGAAATTTTTATCTTCACAAAGATTTTCTAAAAAAGAAATATTTTAAAAATAATTTTGTTCATTTGTGAATAAGTCTTGAAAGTTTCATTCAAATTTTTGTAATTTCCAAATCAATGCAATTTTCATGTTGCTGCCAGAAAAGCAAAGATTTTTAAACAAAATTTCAAAGGTTCTAAAAAGGATAAAAAACAATTATTTTTAATACATGAAAAATCTTTTGATCTTCCTTCTTAATAATAATAAAAAGATTTTAATGATAAAATTTTATTAGATTTTTTTGCATTTTCTTCATTATGTATCCTTATTTTAGCAATTTTTTGGAGTTACATACTTTTAATCTAATAACAATATCACTTGGCCAAATTAATACAGAATTTTAAAAGGTTTAAATGTTTATAAAATATTATAATTACAAATTTAAAAACATAAAAACAATTCTTGTAAAAATTCATTATTCATTGAAAAAACTTTCTTCAGTCAATAGTGTCCATAATATATTTTATTTATAAAAACAATTAAAAGCATTTCAAATTAAATAATAACTTAGTTTTATTGCATTTTTTATTTTATGATTCAGAGCAGATTTTCTGTAACTGGAGGGGACTACTTTGACAAAAAAAAAGAAAAAAAAGAAATCAATTTAAATTCTCTGAGGGTGTGTCCTTATAACAAATATAAATATTAAGTTGGTATCATCAAAATGGATGCATTTTATCCAAAATGAAAGTAAAAAAATTGTTACTACAGTTTTAAAATATTTGCCAATAATCATGGAATTATTTGATTCAAACAAATTTTTAGTACTTATTCATTAATGAATGAATTGCATACTGAATAGGTTATTTTATTAGAAAAACTTTGTGGAAATATTTGGGTAGGCTCGTTTCAATCCCTCCACCAACCCATATACACTTTTGATATCTGGTGAGTACTTTTTAATCCAGGGGTGTATTCATCAACTCATAAATCAGCCATCATAGACAAAAAAAAATGTAAACAACAAATTTAAAAATCTCTTAAAAATTTAATATTTGTTTTGGAGATACGTTTCAAAGTCATTTAATAAATGTAAGCATTAACTGGATTTTGCAAAAGTAATGTTTACGTTTTACATAAAGCCTAATGAATACATCATTTGTTTTTACAGTTATATAAGGAAAAATATAATAAATTTATAAAGTTTTACATCTTTTCTGTATTAATTTGCATCAGTTGTCAAAGCTGTATTTACTAATCATAAATGGAAACACATACTACAATTTGGGGGGGGGCACCTCATATTTTAAAAAGAATTTTTAATTTTTTGTGCGTGTATATGTAAATGTGCAGATTTTTTAAAATACAGGCATCCAGATATTATCAGAAAATAAGAGAAATAACTATAGTAAATTTAAAGGCAAAGTCCCTAAAATTCAGTAAAATGTTAGATTATGAAGAATATTTTCTCCTTATATTCCTTAACTAATTTTTACAAATATGTCTTCCAGTGAAAAAAATTAAATAAACTTCTATCAACACCTTAAACAAACACCTACCTCCAGATTAATTAAGCTTTAAATCAGCTAATATTTCTCAAATAAAGTTTCAGAAAAATATAATTTATTTTTGAAAGATTTTTAATAAAAATAATTACATTGTGCTAACTGATGGCCAAAATCAGTGATTTTTATTGATTAAAAAAAAAAATTCCAGTCAATTTAAATTAGTTTTGAAATATAGCAAAGTATTTTCCTTATTGGACACATTAAATTTAATCTATTATCTTGAAATCAAAACTAAAACAAAAGCTTCAGAAAAGATTTTTCATTTATCGCAATTCCTGTGGAGGTACCTATATTAGAAATAGTTACTTTTGAGTTTAATTCATTGTTTTATTTTTTTAATTACTTTTTTTTAGATATTTTATGCCTTAAAATATATAATGGCACCCAATGTAATTTAAAAAAAAATAATTCTGAATTTAAGAAAATGTATTAAAATAATGAAGTTGCTACTAACATAAAAAGTGAGCAAAACTGGTAGAGTTATTGAATTGATAATGTAAATTGATTGCAATCACCTCAAGTTCTTTCTTAATTATTCATTGGCATCCAAGTTATGCCTTTATTTTTATTTTGTCTGGGAAATTATTAATCATATAACTAGTAGTTTATAAGATTACATTTTTTCTATTAGATTTTTTCCAATTGTCATTTGATGCCATTTTTTCTATTCTATATGTTTTTATGAAAGTTAGTACAATGGCCAAAGGTGAGAAATCAGAATTATTTCCCTTTTGTACATTTATATAAAAAATAATCAGTTGCTAAAAGAAAGCAATAAAATAAAATTCTTTTAAAAAAAGTTCACACTTGAAGATGGTATTAAAGTAAACTTTACATTTTTTTTTACCCTTAAATATGTTTTTGCTTAATAAAAGAAACCCAGGAACAGCAACTGTATGAATATCAAAATAACACTGAAAAATTACAAGTAAAAATGAATATTAAGTGTAAATTCTAATCTGAAAGAAACTAAAGTGCTTCATTAAATTATGCAAGCATGAATTCTCAAGAAAGTTTTATTGTATTATTTTTGGCAAGGTGTGAGCTGAATTTTCCTTATGTTTACTTTTTAATTTGAATGAAACAGACTCCCTAAATAATATTTTCACAAAGTTTTCTAATAAACTAACCTATTCAGTATACAATTCATTCATTATTGGTAAGTACAAAAAAATGTTATGTGAGTCGGATAATTCCATGATTTTTGGCAAATATTTTCAAAAGATGTGGATGGCAAATTTTTGCTTTAATTTTAAGAAAAAAAAGGTATGTATTTTAGTGGTAACTACTTCTTAATTTTTTTTCTTTTTAATTAAGTTTGTCTCAAGTAACGCATTAAATCCACCGAGACACAAAGTGTTACTGAGTGTGGAAGAATTATAAAACAGAGACACCACTAAGGAGTGAGTACAGAAGTTAATTTTTGTATCACTTAAATTATATTAGGTACCTCCACAAGATAGCTAAAAAAAGAAAAAAGAAAAAAAAAAGCATAGCATGATGAAAAAGACACCAAACTTGATGAAAACAAAATTTTATCATCTAAATGTTTATGTTATTATTAAGAGGAAAGATCAAAGTTTATTTTAATTATTTTAAAAAATTTTCCTTCTTTTTAGAACAATCTGAATTTTCATTTCACTTTGTATCACCGGAACTAGTAAAATAACATTCAATTTTTAGCATTTTTTTTTTTTTTTTGTATGACACACATTAATTTGGAAAATCTTGCAAAAATAAAAATAATTTCAGAAACTATTCGCAGATGATTGAAATTATTATAAATACGTTTTCTTTTCGTAAAGTCATGGCAGAAATATTTTTATTTTTATATTTATTACTCGCCCAACTAATTTTATGAAAACTCCAGAAATTCGATCGGGTCCACTTTAGTAATTACAATAGTTAAAAACACAAAGTTTTTGAGGAATGCAAATCATGTTTTTTTTTGTTTTTAATTGGACCCCCCACCTGAAAATCAGCTCTGAATTGTAACATATAAAACTCAATAAAACAAAGATATTTAATTTCGCATGATTTATTTGCTTTTAGTTGTTTTCATGACTATGGACAAAATTTTCTGAAAGCATAAAGATTTTACGATGAAAAATGAATTTTTAATACAATTATTTGTTATTTTTTAATTATAATAGATTTTTACATTTAAGTTGTTAAAATATTACAAAATCAGTTTAAAGCTGCATCCACTTTCGTAAGTGTCCTTATGAGATCTTTCTTAGCACGTTGTAAATTGTATTGTTTTGACTAATCAGAAGACTAGCAATAATTAACAAATGTAATTTTGTGTTTATAATCAGGCTGTAATTATAAAGTACGGAAGACCAACCAGAATACAATTAAGTTGCATTATTTGAGTTAAGCATTGTTCTCTGCTGTTAAGGCCTTTACTTTTGTGAAACATGTGTGGAGAAGTTAATTTGATTTTTCATTTTCAACTGAGAAGAGTACCTACAAGTAACAGTATCATCTTATGAAATTTATATGATCTTATTTTCATATTAATCTCAGTTATGACATTTTTCCATAAATGAAATATCAAAATTAATAATGAGTGGAAATACAAATAACACAGTAAAATGTAGTAAATGTACATAAAATTATAGTATTTTATGTACACTTCTGATAAAATTTCATAAGAAAGGTATCTAATTTAATCTAACTCTGAACAGTCTTATTTTAATTTCTTTATATTTTCCATAAAGCAACGTAAACATAAATGCGAAAGCTAAGTACAAAAAAAGTTTTCCTTAAAAATAATGAGGTAAATAATTTGTTCACTTAAATGTAAATAATTTCACTTTTCTCCTTCCGTAGAAAAAAATCATCCTCATGTCAATATGTCATTCACCACCTGTCAAGTGATGTGAAAGTTTATGACCTGCTTTGTTTTATTTTCAAATTACATCTTTTCAGCACAGAAGCTAAATTAAGCTTGGTTCAAAATATTTCAAATAAACATTATAATTTCTGATTTTCTTAAAATAAGTTTTGAAAAAATGATAATTGATATTTAAAAGAATTTCAAAGTGAGATTTTCATATTTTTTTTTATAAAATGGAAAAAAAACGGTTGCCATCTGTCAATTTTGCTGATTCAAAAAAACAAAAAACAAAAAAAAAAAAGATATTTAACAAAAATTTCGGAAGTGCTAGGAATGATTAAAGAATGCAAAAAATAACCGCAACATACTTTGATCTTTCCTCTTGATAATAACAAACATTTAGATGATATAATTTTGTTTTCATCAAGTTTGGCATCTTTTTCATCATGCTATGCTCTTTTTTAGTAATCTTGTGGAGGTACCTAAGTTATACGAGTTATATCCAGAATTTCTTAAGAACTTAAATCAACTTTTTTTTGTAAAACAGGATATCCAATTACTGAAAATTGGTTCTGGATTGTAAAATAAAGAATGCAATAAGACTAAGACATAATTCAATTTGAAAAGCTTTTAATTGCTTTTATGAATAAGAAGAAAAAAATCTTTTTTGATGGATGATGAATTTTTACAAAAATTGTTTTCATTTTTCAAAAATTTTAATTAGCATAATTTATAAAGTTTTTAAATCTTTTCAATTTCTGTATTAAGTGATATTGTTATTAAGTAAAAACTATATTTATTAATCATAAATGGAAAAGTTTACAATTCAGGGATACCGATATTTTAAAAAGAATTTAATGTTTTGTTTTTATATATATATATATATATATATATATATATATATATATATATATATATATATATAGTAGCGGGCCATAATATAAGGAACAGAAACAACAAAGACATAAATATGTGTATTTCTTAAAAACTAATGCATGATTAGCAATGAAATTTTTACCGAATAAAGGTTAGGGTGTAATGCATAAATATTATACAAAGTTACAAAAATTTACATAGTAGTTTTTTTTTAAATAAAGATTAAATGGAACAAAGTAAATGAGCTACTGTTATGAATAGGAGGATCCTGTTTAATAGATGAATGAAATAAAATATCAATAGATACTACAGAGTGATCAGAGTTTACAAAAGGACAGTGTTGCAAAGCTTGGCAAGAGCAAGGAGAGAAGGTAAGAAATAAATCAGATTTGCCAGGGAAATGATTAAGAAAATCTACAATTTATGTAAATGAAAAAATTTAAAAGTCGGAATACCATTAACATTAGAATGTTTATGCTACATGTTGTGATGTGCATTAAAATTAATGAACACAAAGATGTCCACAGATGGAGAGAGTGCCATTTGTATCCTGTTAGAGATTATGTCTAATATACTGCAGTCCTGAGAAGAGGGGGGGCAATAAAGGAAGAAAGATAGCTAACAGAGTGTAATAATGAAAGTCAAAAGAACATGAAGAGCCATCTGAGGACCCAAGTGAGAATTCCCTTGCCATTGGAAGATTATCCCAGTTGCAGACATGTGAATATGGGAATATTTCTGGAAAAGGGTAAGATGGCCTGGAACAGAAAATTTATTGGTGTCAATGGAAGAATTTAAATTGGTTTTGCAAAGGGAAAAGATATCCTGTAACTGTTCAAAGAGAAAAGATTATATACCACTGAAGTTGGAACAGATACAACAAAATTTGGAGAAAAAAAGATTATGGGGGCAGGTGATTTTTAGTTTATTTGCTTTCTTGTATTTTTCATTTATCATGAGGGAAAAAAATAGAAAGGAAAAAACTAACATGTCGTCAATGACAATACAAACCAGCCAGAACATAGCTGAGACCAGTGCATAATGTGGCTTCAAGGTTGCCCACTGGAAATACATGCAGACACCTACCCATGGCACTATACATACCCCAATATTATGCAACTGGGGATCAGAGTAGCCTCTCTAAGCACTACCAGAATTTATGCTCCTTACTACCAGTCAGATGCAGCAGCCAGCAAACTGCCAATTTAGTAACCTCATACTGGAAAGTTGCAGCCATTGGTCAGTCTGATCACCAAAAAGTTAAATAATTGTGGCCATGGAAGAAGAGAGAAGAAAGATCCATTGAACCATATCCTGAACAGGGAACAAGGGATGATCCTCTACTCCTGTTCAATAGACATGGAAGGAGTGTGGGCCGGACGATAGGTGAACCTAATGTTTAAGAAACGTACTTGTAATCTTTCATTTCGATTCCATTGCTGTTTTTTTTTTTTTTAAATAAAGACTTGTTGGAAGAATTAAAAAAATGCCATTTCTGAATGCGAACCTTTTGGCAACCGTAGCTTTGCTTTTTGTAAGCGATACAAAAAAAAAAAAAATAAAATAAAATAAAATAAATAAATGAGATGCAGGAAGCGTAACATGAAAACAACATTTATTTACTTATTTTTTTTTTTTTGACAAAGATTTTCTAAAAAAGAAATGTTTCAAAAATACTTTCATTCGTTTCTCTAAGTTCTAAAGAAAGTGCCATTAAAACCCGACAATTATCTGATTTTTGCAGGAATTTCAAAATTAATGTATTTTTCATCGTAAAAAGATGCTCAAATTTATGGTCCCGCATTAACGCAAAAAAAAAAGCAAAAAAATAACGAAACAAAGAAAATAAGATTTTTATTTTAACCAAAATTTCCAATGTTCTAAAAAGGATAATTTTTTTTTTTTTGTACACAAAAAAAAAAAAAAACCTTTGTTTTTGATCATTCATCTTAAGATTTTTTTTTTGTCGATAAAAGCTTCTTTTTATTGTTTTGTGCATTTTTTCATTTCATCTTGTGTCTTTTCGAGCGAATTTTTGCAGGTACATTGTTACAGTAATTGAAATTTAAATAATTAAAAGAAAAAGAAAAATTTGAATTCCCAAATTCTGTATTAAAAAAGACAAAAAAAAGTGATCAACTCAATATCGAAGATTAAACTGTAATTTTATTAATACAGACTGTATTTTAGCAGAAAATATATAATTTTTTCAACGATTTGTATTGTTTTTTTCCCAAGTAAAAAAAAAAAAAAATTTCCAGAGATTTTTCAAAAAAGGAATCATGCATTGAAAATAATGGCCGTCGAAATGAATAGATTTATTTTTAAAAACGATTTGTAATTTGTTTCATCAAGAAGGAACAGTTTTTCAATAGACTGCTATAAATAATTTCAACATTATTTTGCAAAATTATTAAAATACAATTTGTGCATTTTTATTTAATGAAATGTGTGTGTGTTAGTGTAACCCGGATATAAGAGAGTTGTCGGGACCGGAGAAGTCGTCTCTTATATCCGGGTTTGGTCTAATTAACACAGGCTCTAATTTGGGACCAGAGAAAATCTCTCTTATATCCGGGTTACACTGTATATATTGCTTGTAGAAAAAGAGGGAATGCCAGAAAACAAAAAGGAGTAAAAGAGCGAGAAAGAAAGAAATTCAGCGAAATCGTTCTACATCCCACTGAAAATACCTTTCTGTAAAAATACTAACCAAAAAAGTAAAACCTTCCATAATCATTTTTAAAAGTTAGTGAAAAAAAGAAAAGCTTAAGAAATAAGAAAAAGAAAGGCTTTTTTTATTACCTCAGCTTTTTTTTTTCTTTCTAACTTTTTAAGAAGTAACATGGAAGGTTCTTTTAAAGTCATATTTTACGAGGTCGATTATTTTTGTTTGCTCATTTTTAAACACGTATGTTTGAAACGGTTTGTTTTCAAATAAAATCCGTTTTTCTTTTTTAATGTACAAAAAAGAAAAAAAAACAAAAAAACAACTTCTCAGCGCCTAATATGGATAGGAAACAAGTACTTTTTCTGCTTTGGCAAACCGCAAATTTAATTTAGTTTCCTTTCCTTTGAAGGTTAAAGTTACAATGATTTCATTCATTTTTTTTTTTTTTTTTTTTTTTACTTATTTTATTCCATAGTGTTAGTTACAATATTCTATTTGCATGCACAAAATAATACGTGCACCTACAAAAACATTTTTTTTTTTTTTGATGATGAAACAACCCCCCCGCCCACATAAAATGTCCTTGTAATATAGGGACCCAGGGGGTCTTTTCCTTTTGTAAGGGTAAGTGTTCGAAGGCAAATATAGTAAATAAAAACGAAACATTTCAAACTTAAATAAAATTAAATCTAATTTCCCATCATGCAATTAAGAGAAGACTAAGAAGAGAGATAATATTTTAGCTACTTGTCTGACAAATTGAAAATACACCTAATTTTATTTAATTTTTTTTAACACTAGTAACTCATCACTAAACATCAGTAAATAAATAAAACAAAAACGGAACTATATGACAGAAAGCAACGGTTTCGTTTTTACTTTTTTTTTTTTAAATCAAAATTATTTGTATTATTTCCACTTACCGTTCAGATCAGAAAAGGCATCGAAAAAACAAAAAAAAAAAAAAACTGGGTGATTTCTTTGTCTTCAAATGACTTTTTTGTTGAGATTTCTTTCTCTCTGTCAACCTACCTACACAATTTTTGTATTGTTCGTTCAGCAATTTCAGCTCATACGTTACTCATCATTCCAACTTAGACATTATTAAGATATAAATTGAAAAAAAATAAAAATACACGTTACAAACGGGAAAATGATTGAGAAAATATATCGCTTGATTAAGAATAACGAAATTAAACGGTGTTAGACACGATTTGGTTCCTTGTGTTGGAAATCCTCATATTTCTTGGCATTTACAGAGCAAAGTTATTAAAAATAGACTGCATGACGTTTCTCCACATGATTGAAATTTTCTTCTGTCAGGATTTTGTTGATTCTATTGCGGAATTTATGCTAAGATGTGTCAGAAGGTGAAACTGTGCGAAGGCCTAAGATGTGCATGTACAATATGCATTTACCCACAACAAATAAATTAAACGAACATATGAAGACAATACAACTTGAAGAAATCAAAGAAAAACAAAAACAAAAAAACAATGTAGTTATAGATTCCTACAATAACATGAATTTATATATTTGACATACACAAAGTGATGATAGGTTGCTTGTTAAATGTGGCAAGTGAGATAAGAAGATTGCAAAGAGTGTCCATGCAGAGATTTGGTGAATGAATGTTGACAGTTTAAGTTTGTTTGTGAAATTAAAACAGTTTGATTTCTGCAAAGTAAAATGTCAATTGTGTGAGTTCAAATAATAGTGAGTATGTGTGTGACAATTGTAAGTGTAGATTCAAGTTATGAAGAGTTGTGTGCCTTTGACTGATATGCTAAAATTGATTAAATGTACAATTACTATTTCGTAGTGATAATGTCACTTTTTTAGTAAATTGTAAGTTAAGTTTCTTCACATGGCAATAGTAGTGTGAGTTGTGTTGAGTTGATGAGAGGCTGGTAGTGTTATTGAGTCAGTGTTTTTGGCACGTGTGGAGTCTGCTGACATCTCTCAAAACTCGGTGTCTGACTGACTTGAATTAAGTCAAGCGATTTTTTTTTTTTTTTTTTTTATAGATTTTTGAGTTTTCAAATAGGCTCCAGACAGCTGCGCGGAAAAAAGGATGTGTCTCAACATGCTACATTTTTCTGTCCTTTTAGCCAATGAGAAGTTGAGTTTGGAAAAATGATGATTGGATAAAGGTGAATTTGGGGAAGAGTGCATCTTCCCGTAGGGGGTGAGGCAAATATGGAGGATTCCATAACTGTCTACACACAAATACTGCCACCTTGTCCATCTCTTGCTGTGTACCATGTCCCCTCAGCACATAGGTGATCATGCAAGCAGCAAACATATAACTTCTGTTGTTTCTAGTAATATTTTTTTCATTACACATCTTGTTTGTCTTCATAATACTTAATCCCCCATTCAGTAGCTCAAACTTTTAAAGCAGACTAATTAATTTCTGCTTTCTTTGGTGTTATACTCTGTTGAAATTAGATCATTTTCTGATTCATTCTGCATGCTGGCCAGATATGAACACCATGAAGACAGAAAATGAAGTAATAAAAAGTTGTTTTCTGTGCATAGCCTTCACACATCACATCCAGACTACAAAACAATCTTTGGCAGTGACCAAATGCAAACTTTTCTGCCAGCAAAATAGATGCCTCTGGGGACCACCAGCTGCCACCACTGTTAACACCACCACTGCCTCTCAATATGACCACTCCTCTCACCAACTGTTGCTGCTCCTAGGCTTGACTGGCAACCTCGACTGACCAGCTTCAGTATGACAACACATTGTATCCCGACTCTTAATGCTCGCATCCTCTGCATTGGCAAAGTCAGATTCATACCTTCTCACAACTTCTCACACCTGAACCCTTGCTAACCATCCCAGGACAACACCTCGGCAACCCACTGTCGACATAATCGACATTGATAAGATATTCCCTTGCAATCATTCCACAGAACAGGCCTACCAGTTCAGTAACCAAGCTACTACTACAAGTGAGTCCGACTCTAAAACCAAGTGACTCTACAAAAAAAGTGACTGACTCTGCAAGCATGCAACCCACTTGACCCACTACCATGATACCAATCCACCAAAACGTGCAAGGCCATTTCATAGAACAGGCCTACCAACCTTGACTCCTCACCAACTCAACACCATCATCTTGGAATAACCAACATGTACACCAATCATATCCTGTGACCCTGGCTAGCACAAAAATAGGTCAATGTCCGGCTTTGCTCTTAATCCTGATCACCATCCTGACAACAGACCAGAAACAGTCATCCCACATATATCCTGTGATATCTGTATGACACTGTGTAATAAACGTTGTTCAAATTGTAATCATCGTTATTCCTTTCTCTTACAACCAAACACTTAATAAAACATTGCTTTGTCTTCCTTTGTTTGATGTGTCCTGTGAGTGTTAAAATCTCCAATCCTGCCTCCCGTATCTTCTCAAAACTTCATCTGTCTCTTGTTGATTGCAAGTAAGTTTCATTATAGTTCCCAGGGTTGGTGGATCATACTCCCGAAACTCTCAACCGGGGAGGCAACTCTTACTGGGGGCCCTTGGCAGTGTTTTGTGACTCTCATTATCAACATTTGTATTTTTCTATCTACATTTATATACATTACAAATTAAACTAAGCATAACTGACTAAAGGAGGAAAAACTTTTGCAGATTTTGATGTCATTCTGGGGTCTTTTATTCCCATTCAAATCCATTAATTTGTTTTTCCCCATACTAAGTCTTGACAAAACATGATATAAAATTCACTATTTTTATCCATAATATTGAATGTGTTTTTAAATTATTCAGCTTTTTAACAAGAAAAATTTCAAGTTGATATTAAAAATTGTCAGAAAACAATTCTAATTTATTTAAGATGGAATAATCTATTATGACATGTCTCTAATTTGTATTTAGATACATTGTATTTATTTTCAATTTTTCTAGTTGTTCACCTGTATTGCATATGATCTATTATTGTACATAATTAGGTTACAATAAAATTTGTATTTTATATGAATACTACCTTATGAAAACTGAGATGTAATAGAGTGGGGTACACCATAGCATAGATTGGGGGGTGCATATTATAGATGGGGAGGGACACTAGATCCTTGCACTGGTCCAGCTTTTGTATTTATATTTTCTTTGATTTAAATTCGTAGGTATTTTACCTGTGTATTTCTTGTGACATTTTTTTACTGTCTATACTCTAAAATTGTGCTTCAAGTTTTAGATTGCTCTTTACCTTGTATTAATTATATCTTACTGATTTAAGGAGCAGCAGAAAATGTTATATTAAGTTTAGATAAATTAATTTCTATTGTAGATAATACTGAACAAGGAATTTTATCAAGACTACCTATATTTACTTTTCTAATTCTATGAATTCAAAGATCTTTATGATGAGAATTATATATGAAATAATTAGGATATACGAGAATTTTAAAAGTATTTTCAATGTGTTTCTCTTCATATAAAAAGGGAGGGCCTTGGATTTTATTCTGCTACTATGGTGTGAATAGAAATTTATGAGATAATTTATTGGTGGATTTTTAAGAGACACTTTTAGATCATTATCCATAAGGTGTAACCTGATATCAGGAAAAGGTAATGAATTGTTTGCTTCTCTTTCATAAGTAAATGCAATTGTACAATTGATATTGTTGGGTTAAAATCAGATAATGTTTTGCAAGTATATGTTAAGAAAGTACTATCATGCATAAATATATATATATATAGCCATGTTTTTTTTTCAGCAGAATCAGGATTAATCTTGTACAAAGCAAGGTGGATTCTCCTTGATAAAGAATTTATTGTCATAATGATTTGAAGCAAGTTTTCACAAGGCTGAAGGCTCTTCCTGTCACCCATGGTAGTCCAAGTATATTAAGTGTTTTTATTGAAACACCATTTCTAGGAAAGTTGCCATTCAAAACTTGAAACTCCATCTTAGTTATATATATATATATATATATATATATATATATATATATGACTCCATCCTAGCTTTATATATATATGTTGGCTGCTGGGTCCTATATGAAGCTCATCTGCCCTTTAAAAGGTTTTTTATTTTGCCCTGCAGGATGACATGACACTCCACCTTGCCAACAAAAAAAATTTGGAGGGAACTGATTTAGATGAGAATCATTCATCAGAAATATGTTGTAAATGTAAAATGGGTTGGAAGGAACCAGTCTCTAGAGATTTTAATAAAAAACAAGATAAAAACAATAAGAGGTGATCCCAGTGGTGATCCAAATTTTTTTATAAGAAATGTTATCATATGTGAAATAACTTTGCTTGGTAATGAGTCAGCAAATTTTTATGATTTTATCGATTAGTAGAGAGATGTTAACTTTTGATTATAGTAGAAGATGTTTTTTGTTTTTGTTTTTTTCAAGCTATTTTAAATAGTATGTCAGTGCAAAGTTATTGTCTGTTATATTTATGTCCCTTAGTTTTGATATATCCAAAAATATCATGGCACATTGAATTAAAACCATTTACTCCTGTGGATTAAAACAAGGGTTTATTTCAAAATTCCAACATATACCACCTGATAAAAGTTGGAATGTACAACAATCAAAATGTTGTGAATATGACAATAAAGATGAGGACAACAATGCAATTGATATAAATAGTGTAAACAGCCAGCAATATAAACAAGTGACATTTTCACATCTTTGGGGGGTACTATTTTCAGGAATTGTTAATTGATCAGCATGCCATATCATCCAATAAATATCCACATTTTGAAAAGTTATATCCTGTATCAACAAGATTATTTTCATCAAGGTAATCTTTCAATTTCAGAAGCAATTTTCTTTTTCCAAATATTCTCTGGTAAATTTCTCTGGCAAAACAAAATTAAAACCACTGTTGAATAAATATGCACTATAGATGCTTTCGATGATTTTCTTCTGGTGAAATTATAACACAAGCCTTGACTGATGCTTCTAGAAATATTACCTTTATTTCAGTCAACACTGTAAAATACCAAAAACTAAATTCATCAAAGCATTAAAAATTTTATCACAACTTAAAATTCAGAAAATTTCAGAAGAGATCTGTAGAAACAAATTATTTTGTTACATGGTGTTCTATATTAGATGGCCAAGTCATAATGTAGATAAGGGACAGAACTGGAGGTCAGTTTTGAATGTTCCTTGATCCAATGAGAGCAGCATGATATTTTAGTTTCAGTTTGATCTGGTGGACAGTGTTGTTGATTTAATAAATTCAAAAAAAATTTTCCTTACATTTAGAATATCATTTACCTTATTTAATTGAAGTAAGTATAAGATTTTTTTTTTTTTTGAGTTGCTATATTAATTTTTATGTAGATTGTAAAAACATACTTTTGGATTTCTAATTCATGATGCAAAAATTGTATTTAGTCAAAATAATTTAGAAATCTTGGTCTTGCTACTCTGAATTTTAAGCTTTTTATTTAATATTTTTCACTTAAAGTTTAAAGTTCTTCTCAAAAAAAAAGAAAAAAAAAGAAAAGCATGTGATTTAGATCGTCTGAAGACATTTTTTCTGTTATTACTGCAAAATTTATATATATAAAATGAAAGTAAAATGCCATTGTCAAGGGTCCCAAAGCTATTTTAATATTTTTCTTTTAAATTGTTATTTATAAGAATTATTCATTGATAAATTTAAGTCTTTTCAGTAATTTGTGTTTTTATTTTAAACATAAAACTATTTTAGCTTAGTTAAAATCTACCATTAAACCTCGATGCAACTGTAATATTTTTTCTATTACAAAATGAATGAAAAATCATTTAAGAATGTTTTTACATAAATTTAATGATATATAATTATAATTAAATTCTAAATATTTAATTCAATATTTATTTTTGTTATTGTAAAAATGAGTGTGAACAAAATTAATCCTGCTGCTCAGTCATTTTTCCAGGTTGTTCTAAAATCTAAAGTATTTATTTACTCAAGTTAAGCACAAAACTAATTTTTGACATAAGAAGGCATTGTCTCAAAAATAGCCAATGCCCTCTCCCTTTATCACTCCCCTTGTAGGACACCTCAGACATCTCTTTAAATTGAGGGGGAGGTGTTGCCTGGAGGAGCAGCAATCTGGGAGAGAGAGCCAGGCAATAACTGATCTTATGTTGACAAGTGCCAGAAAATTAGATACTTAATTAACTCAATAAGTAATTAAAAACATATGTAATATTTTGCAAGCCTCAAAACCAATATACACCTCCCCCACCCTCCCACAAAAAAAAACTCAATATAAAAAGTGGATTCTCAAGTTTAAGGCAACTCTCTAAAATTTCTGTTTTTAACTTATTAGTATGAGGGATGTGAAAGTTGGGATTAAGAGTATAATTAATTTGGCTTGAAAAATTACCTGTAAATTGAAGTAATAAAAGAAATAATAATTGGCCTTAAGAAAATTAATTATTCCAGCAATGTTCTGGAAGTGTTGTGTCATTCCTTGCAAAATAAATTACAGAAGCCAGCAAGACAAAACTGTGTGTGAAATGAATAAAATATCAGTTTATCATTTGCCAAAAGACAAAAATGAAAGAGAGAGATATAGAGAAAATCAGTTCCAAATGCCAATCCGAATGCTAAAAACAATAGTTATTTGTCAACTACATTGGCCTTTAAATTTTTAGAAATTCATGGAAAAATGTGCCCCAAAAATCCACCATTTGTATGGCCAGGTGTGTCAAAGAGTCAAATAGCAACAACCTCTGCTGTTCAAAGGAGTATAAAAAACTTCCAATACTGTCCAAAATCAAATTGATGATGAAATGAATTTTTAGAATTAGATTAAATTAATTATAAAAATTTGAAAGAAAGTTTAAACAACAAAAAAAAATGTGTGTATCCAGTTGTAGCATTTTGGGCTGAAAATATTTTAACCATTCAAATCTCAAAAGTTATCAATGGTATCCCTCTGTTTATGATGAGAATTTATTAAAAAAAAATTGCAGTTTGAAACCTTTCATTATGGAATTAAGTACTATATTATCAGCTTGTCCAAAATCCTTATGAATACAGTTGATACTTGGTCAACATTGGAAGAAATTATCTGATATTTAAATTCTATGGCTTTTGATCGCATGAAGGATATCTTGAGTCAGCCCTTTTCTGCAATGGCCCCCAAAATAGTTTGAATGAAATATAGCTAGCATATAGTAATCCATGTTTTGAGTATGACGCAACATCACAGACATTGTATAATAGATTAAGACAGAATTTTCAATTACCATCATTAGCAACATTAAGAAGGATGACATCAAAAATTTCAAAACTTAATGAAACCTTTTTTTTTTTTTGCTATCTATATTTAATACTCTTAATGCCAGTCAAAAAGGATGCATAATTCTCCATCATGAAGTATATATCAAGAAAATATTACTATATCATAGCAAACAAGTATTTGGTAAGTCAGTTGACAGTCCATCTCTACTTGCTCAAACAGTACTTGATATAATGTTGATATGTCGTAATAGGAGGTTCAAAATTTCTTACAAGATTGATTCCAATTTCAAAATTAACATCAGTATTTTTATTTGAACAAATTGAGTTAACAATTCAGGTCATCGCCTCTGTACCAGCTGATGTAAAGTCTATTATATGTGATGGCAGCTGAGTAAATCAAGGTTTTTAAAATTTATATCCATACTACTCTGATTTTCTTTCACCTTTAACCAACCCTTGCAAAGCCAGATGGTGATAGGCAATGGAAGAAGGATTTAGTGAAACTGGAAGCTTCTAATCCTGAACCTGAATGTTGGCAGTGAATGTGGTCATCAACACCATCATGATGGAGGAGGTGACCAGCAAAGAAATTAAATTCTTGGATAAAGCCACTGCTGACAACAACATGCAAAAATATCAATTCAACCATTGCATGTATGTTCAAATGGCTACACGAGAATCCCACTGAAATTACTTAACTCTTTCCCTTGTTTCTCCTCATTTGTGTTACTATTTTTACAAAATTACCTAAAAATATTAAATTTTCATCATTTATATGTTATACAACTTTTTTTCAGAGGATCTTATCATTTCCATATACTTCTTTCTTGCTGAAAAATTTTCCAAAATTTTTAAATTTCCCCAATGAATGTAATAGGTTCTCCTGTCACATCACTATTTAATAATTGTTTTAATTGCAGCTACACTCCTGTCATAAAATACTTTTAAATAATGGGAAACTGTTTGTCTGCCAATTGGTTTGGGCTAAATGGCTACTTCTTACTTCTGAGATAATACACCTAATGAGTTTTGTTGATATTACAATTTATCTGAAATCGATGTTCTCAAGACATTAGCAACCAATCTTGAGCCACAATCATCAAATCAAATAAGAGTGATGAGATACATTTTAACAAATGTTATAAAGAGTTTGATCTCAGCAGTCTCTCACCCAAGAAACAGGTATGGATGACTGACATGAAAGTCACTGGGACCATGGTGAAACAAAACTCAGAAAAAATATGATACTACATAGTAGAGGTACCAACTCTTGACAAAAATTATGCAATTAGGACACTTTGAGGATGTTCACCATATTTTTTTTTATTTAGCAGTAAATAAACTAATCACTGATGAAATGCAAAATATTTTTTAATAGCTGAATATTCTGGCTTCATAATCTTAAAAAATCTAGATTACCATATTTGCCAGCATCAAGTCTTGAAAAGATCAAGATTAGGGTTTTCAATAGGCCTAAGAGGAAGATTATCTATGCCAGACAGTAAACTAAATTCCTATTATTTCATGAAAAAGAACTGTGTCCTTGACACTGGAAAATACAGTAAGTCATTTAAATTAATGATATAATTTCCTCAATTAAAATAACAGGTTATCCTGTCACATCACTATTTAATGATGATTGAGTTTTAATTACAGTGACACTAAAATACTTTTAAATAGTGGGAAACATTTTGTTTCTCAGTCGATTTGGTGTAAATGGCTACTTCTCTTAGTTCTGAACATTTAACAAATTTTTTTTTTTTCGGCTCAAAAAGTCTTTTCACAATTTCCTATTTTTCTGTCATTTTCTGACCTTCAGAATAAAAAAAGTATTTCTGAACAAGCTTCAGTTATTCAATTATTACAAATAATTTTAAGTCTATGAGCAAAGTCAAAAAGTAAGACTAAATCATTCTTAATGACACATTTTTTCAACAGTGTCAAATTTATTTTTAAAAAATCTTGATTTATATGATTATTGTCATATATTATTGTAATCTTATCCCCATTTAATTGTTTGATTAAATTAACAATACTTGCTCCATTTCAATATAAAAATTCTGAATTAATTTTAGCAACCAGAATCATCTTAATAAGTATCCCAAACTAAAGTTTTATTTTCAATATATTTAAAAACTTGACAAAACAAAAAAATGATACCAAATTTATCTTGGCAGCTCAATTAGCAATGAAGTTATGACCATTCAAAATTTGTCAGAACTTTCTGTTACATGAGCTATTGGGCCAGAAGTCAATTTCAACAGTATAACTGCAGATACCAGTTTCAAACTATCAGGTCATCTCATAAGTTCTGTCCAAAATATTATATATGTAATTTCAATCAAACTTTACAGTATTCTACAATGTCAAATGATACTGATTGATAATCATATGAAATTAGAAACCTTTGACTTAATATAATTTCTTTTTAGAGAATAATTTGAATTAATTAATTACTCAAATTAGCCCCTCAAAGATGGAGGTGTCAAAAGAGAATTTAAGGCAAATATTGCTTTATGAGTTTAAAAATAGGGAACTCTGCAGCTGAATCAACTCAAAATATTCACTCAGCTTATGGAGAAATGGAAATTTCAGCATTGAAGATGAAGTCCAAACAGGACATCCAGTTGAGATTGATGATGAGCTCTTTGTGGCATCACTTGAAGACAATCTTGCAGTATCAGTTGAAGAATTGGCAATGAAGTTTTGTTCAAACCATGCAACTCATGGTTTGAACAAAACTTCATTGTCATCTTCAACAACTTGGAAAGTTTACTAAACTTGGAAAATGGGTTCCTCATGAATTGTCTGAATTCAGCTGCAAATCTCAGGCTAACATCTGCTCTTCTCTTCATTCTTGTGAACTCATCTTACTCTTTTTGGATAGATTTGTGATGAAAAATGGATTTTCTATCAAAATGTTAAATGTCATAGACAGTGACTTGGCAATGGGGAAAAGACCCAAACACAACCAAGAAGGGAACTTCATGTGTAGAAAGTTTTTCTCTCAATTTGGTGCGATTGCAAAGGAATAATTCACTTTGAGTTGCTACTAACAAATGCAGCAATCAATGCTCAAGTCTACTGTCAGCAATTAAAGCATTTGAATGTGGCTTTGAAGAAAATTGTGTTCTGAAAAAGATATATGACACAAAAAGGCAATTTTGACTATCCATAGAACAAAAGAGATGAAGCTAAAATATTTTTCAGTGGTACACACATAAAAAACCTCATATTTACACAATATGAAAACAACTAGAAGTGCAATTTGATAATAGGGCAAAGACAGGTCAAAAGTGTACCATCCCAAACTTGCTTTATTTACAAGAATAATTTTATATTTACAACATTCTAAAAACTAATAAAATTAGAATTAATGCAATGCAATATTTATCATTTACCAATTTATAAAGAAATAAATATGAAAATGACATTTTATGCATAAACATTTACTAGATTATTAAAATATGTGAACCAACTATAAGGAAAACCTTATTTAACATTTTATATAGTTCAAATCAATTGGCAATTAGCCAATGTTTTTCCAACCATTCCAATAAATAAGATTACAATAATATAATAGTGTTTAATATTTTTGTTGTAAATTCTCAAGAACAAAGAAAATGTAAAAATTCACTTTCATATGCTTAAGTTTTATACCAATTCTAATAATCACTTCTTAAAGCAATACATATTGCCAAAGAGTAAAGGTAGTTAAAAAAAGCAGTGTCATGGGAAAAACTGTCCTTTTGACACTACATCTTATTGTGGGCACAAAGGTCCATGTTTGCCCAAGACAGAACATTGCAATGGTTTATTGTGGTTACCCCATCCCTCTTCTCAGAAGTTAAACTGGCAGACCTTCAAGGAAGCAGATGGTTTGAATTCATAGTTTTCCTTCTCTGAGACTGGTTGCCAACCAAGACTATAGGATTCAGTCTTTCCTGCTATTTACCCATAGCTGGGGGAAGGGGAGGAAATCTATAGATTCACACCTTTTCCCATGAGTATCAACCTGTAAGCAAATGCAATGAACTTGAATGTAATTTGAACTCGGCTCTCAGATTCCTCAGTCGGACTCACTATTCATTACTCCACACTGCCTACTATTTTTAGGTAGATTAAAAAAAAAAAACAAAAAAAACTGTTGATCCAGTTTTTTTTTTTCAGCCAAAATATTTTTCAGGTTGCCACCTCCAGTTTTTCCTATTATTTACAGGGGTTTAGATTCTGAATTTTTCTTTTCCTGGACTCATTGCCAACCAATGCAAGAGGACCTCTCTAGCTGTTTAATCCATAACTATAGAAAGATACTTTTCACAAGGGCATTAGTGCAAAGTGAACAAAAGAGATTGTCAGAATTTGAACTATGCATGCTGATCTCTACTTTCTGAAGTTATGCAGATAGTAGTGATATATTTTAATTTGATATAAAAATAAATTAACTGTGTGTAAACTTGCGATTTTAAAAATGTTTTAATGAGTAAGTTTGTATGAAACAAAAATAAAGCCATTCTTCACTCCTACTTTCAGCCTGAAAAATGACAATTGAAGTAAAACAGCAGGCCTTAAACTAGTTTGTATCTGACCAAAATTCATATGTTCTTTATAATTCCATTCACCCATTTTGTTTATTAGCTGAGGTCAATTCAGCTGCACTTGGCTTTGTATGACAAGAGGATGACATCATGAAACCTTTCCCTGTTGGTACATGTCTGCAAATCAATTTGTAAACTAATGCTTGAAATGGACCATTTCTGCTTGAAAACAGTTGAAGTGATGAAGGTGAAAGTCAACTGCCTAAGAATCAGTCCATCAGGGAAGAGAAATCTCCTTTCTTTAGAGAACCTACTACCATCTGACTAGACATTCATTCAGTGAGACTGTTTTGCATTGCAACTCAAATGTTATGCCTGGTTAATTTGTAAAAAGTCAAATGACTCTGAACAAACATATTAAAAGTTTTTGTATATAGAATGTAGGTGAAAGATAAAATAAGTGGCTCAATTAAAGTCATTAATAACCCAGAAGAAAGACTTGTCATTCCAGACTGAAAATGGGAAGGTAAAGAAAGTTCAACAATGAAGGTAGACTAGAGACATCAGTTTGCATGTCTTGGCTGTATTTATGTATGTAGACCACTCAATTTTGGAGGAGTCTTTATTAAACTATAGAAAAACCCAAGTATAGTAGTGTTATAAACACTTGTATAGTAGCATGAGAGAATAAATGAAACAACAAGTACCACCAGTGTGGTGAAAGGAAAAGAAACAAGAATTGTTAATATAAAATTCTTTGTATTGCCAATACAGAGGATATGAGTGGAATGTCTCTTTGTGGGTAAGAGAAATAACTTGGAAGAGTAAAGTTGGTAGGGCCTGGGGTTGATGTCTATGTCAGGTCAGTTGACTGAACTCATGGTGGTGATGTTGAGAGTGGACAGTGGCAGATTAGTTGAAGCTTGTCTGTTCACTGCAAATCTGTTTTAGTCCTTATGAGGTATTCTTAAAAAGGAAATATGGTAGCTTATAAATTCATCTTTTTTTCATGTTTTTTCTTTGGCAGTAATGTTTGTGATTGGCATCTTTTATATTTTACTTCATATCATATTTTTTTAGGGGATTTCTTTTCTGGGCTAGATGCTCAGAGTCCCTGTACAGAGGACAGCTTCTTTAATTTTGGTATTGTTTTCTTAGTGTTCACATCCATCTAGCATGCAGAATGAATCAGAAAGAGATTTATTTGAAACTGTGTATAATAATAGTGAAAGAAAAATAAATTGCTGGACATATCTGTGATGCACACTGAGAAAAAGCAGGGAACTGTTTTGACTAAGATCAATTTTCCTTTTTTTTTTAAAAACTAAATTCACCCCAAGCACGGCAATATAACCCCTAAGATGCAAGGGGCTAGTGGAAGTCAAAGAGAAGAAAAGACTTTAGAAGGAACAAGAGATAAACATCTACTTCTGTTCAAAAGACCAGAGAGGAGTATGAACTAAATGATAGGCAAACCTATCTACACCTATTGGGAGAGGGGAAAATAATTAGTGAATAAAGTTTCAGAGTTCAAGCAATATCAGAGGTATAGAGTTGAAGTAGGACTTACAAGGAACAAGGAACCAGAAACTCAATCTTAAAAAGGAAAAAAACAGATAAACCTCTACACCTGTTCAAAAATTGTGGTGGAGTGTGAAGCAAATGCTAGAACCTATTAATAATCACAATATAAGTGAAGATGTCTCTGGTTGAATCCAATATGCTTTCTAAAGCCACCCACAAGAGAGGTTTGTAGGCACATCAAGTTGACTGCTAAATCAGTAGAGGTTACAAAGTGTAGATCAGGAGAAAGGAACAAAGGATGAGATATTGTGCTTCATCAAATTTAGCTGAAGGGGTTTTATTGTTCAAAGACAAAAACCAACAAATGAGCCAAGAGAAAACATGAGTAATGCAAGCGTCTCATAGGTGCTGCCACATGAATCTATTATAAGTACCTTTGAATCTATGGTATGCCCACACATTCTACTACATTTTCTTTTCTTTGCCCATTTGCATCCAGGCTTTAAAAATTTAAAAAACTCAACTCTATGCACCTGTGGCCAACAACTACAGTGTTCCCTGTGGGTAGTAATGTTTTTCAGTATGTATTTCAGAAATAGAATGTCCCAATCATCTTCCATCCACAATCATGCTCTGTTTGAACTCAGATAATTCATATCACCTTACCAAGAGCAGCTTAGCTGATGTTCACACAGAATCATCAGATGTCAGGATACAACTGATACACCTTTGGGCATTTCAGGATTATCAAGGTATGGTGAAACTAGCTACCATTAACTTTACATAGAGCTACCCAATTATGTCACAGTCACCCAAACAGAATGGATGAAAGGGAATTGTGCTGTTCCTATCCAATTTAATCTGCAGAAATATGTCATCTTCTTTATATTAGATCTTCTTTTTCTATCAGCAAGTCACACAGCAAATAAAACAATGCATTTTATTAAAGACCCCTGAAAAAGAATATTCCTAAGAAAATATTTTATTTTCTCTGAAGTATACATTTCAAATTAAATAATCAATGTATCTCAACTTTCTAAATACTGATTTGTAATGATTACATTTTGTAAGCATAAGCATTTGACATAAAATTAATGTTAATGTTCTCTTGTAATTCTTAGATTTCACTTGTGATTTATATAGAAATACATTTCAAATTAAATAGTAAAACAATGCATCCCAAATTTTCATTCACTGAATAGTCCTGAATAGATTTGAAAGTATAAGCATTTTGCAGTGACCTGCATGAAATTAGTATTCAATTTCTTTTGTAATTCTTACATTTCATTTGTGATTTCAGATTGTTTTTATACTTACATTTGGTGAAAACATAAATTCAGAAAGATGAAATCACTATTTTCAGTAACAGAAATTAAATGAAGATAAAAATGTTTCCAAAGAATATAATTCTTTCTGTTGTGTGTTTACATGTGTAAATCTTTCTCAAGAATATGTATACTCTTCTGTGTATATTTACATCTAAGCTTTAAAAATTAAAATAAATGGGAGGCCAACTCCATGTGCTTCACATCATTAAGGATTTGTGGTCAGTCACTGCACTGGTCAATGTGGTTTGTAATACTTTGCTACATTTACTTCAGAAACAGAATGTTCCCTCTATCTGGTGTCCACAACCCTGTTCAAACTCAGATAATTCATGTCACTTTGAAAAAAACAGCTGACAGTGGCTCACCACATGTCAGAGTGCAACGGATGTATACTACAGGCAAAAAGTTTTGGGTCACCCTGCATTCCTTTAAAAAAATACCTAAAAATAAGATATTTTTGTATTTTTTAAAGTAAATGAAAAAATTTTAGTAACTACATTATATTTGTTGCTTTTTGACAAAAAATAAGTACTTAACTACTTAAAAAAGTATTATACATCAGTATCATATCTGGTTTTCATCAGTAAAACCACCACCTGTTTTACTTACTGCTTTACAAATTCTAGGCATTAATTTCTAATATTTTTTGTAAAAAAGTAGACAGCACACCTTTTCAAGTGTAGGTCTAGGGTTTTCCAAGAATAATAAGTTACAATGACACCAACTACCATTACCTATACATACTCAATATGTTATCATGGTCGCACAAACACAATGCACAAAGTGGATTGTGCTATTTTTATCCGATTTAATCTGGAGAAATATTAAAATCATTTTATTTATATCCAACCTAACCACTAACATTTTTTCTTACTAATTCTGCAAATTGCTTTGAATATAAACAAAAGATTCAAAACAATTCTTTTAATGATGATATCCAAAAGCACTAAGAGATTTCTTAGGAAATGTGGATTAAATAAAAATATTTCATTGAGAGTAAGAGAGTCCTGAGCAAACCAATAGCAGACTTGATCAGATGTAAATATATCAAAATTTCAAGACATAACTTTTTAACAGGTTTCTAAACCAAAAAAATCAAAATAATTTTCTGTTAGTATCAAAGACCACAATAAGGGATACAAATAAGTGACATGACTGAATCAACAGCAACACAGATGTACATATACACAAAGGTGATTACTGAAGACAAGGCTTAATTTGCTCACTTATAGATAGAGTCAAATCAGAGAGCTTTATTCTTACCACTGAAATGAGGATGGTATCCAGTAAGAGATGGTCTTGCAATTTCTAAAGTTTGCATAGAGGAGGGGTTAAAATAAAAGGATATTGTATTGTGAAATAATTAAAATGTATTCATATAACAGGGTTTGAATAAATGCAGTGGGGGGAGGAGTCAATTTTTAAAATTTTAATTATGATAACCCCCACCATTTATCCAAGAGGCAAGAGTAGTTAAATGAGAGTAGCAAAGTCAGAGAAAGTTTCCCATGATTATAAAGTCAATTATACAAGATATAAACTGTGAAGAGCATTCTATTTCTAACCTTATCATCTAATGAGTCAATATGACCAGCAATAAATGATCCTAAAGCAGACAAAGCAAGAGCAAATAAACATAGTTGTATATCATCATCAACCTCACAACTGCTTCATCAGAAGGACCCAAGTGTAGAAGAAACAGAGTTTGATTTTTCTTTCTCATGATCCTTTCAGATAGCTTGACAGTACCCATCTTATATCCAAGCGCTTCACTGACAACTGAAGACCATGGAACATGGTGTGGGTCACCCAGGGTCTATACACAAGGCTCTCATGCTTTGAATTCAGTTAGTTGTCTTTCTCATAGACTGGTTGCCATCCAATGCTGTGGGACCCAGTCTGTCTTGCTATTTCACAATAACTGGTAGTTTGCATATACTTTGTCAAAAATGCAGACAAAGTTCTCTCTTTTAGTTCAAAGGTGATTAATGCATAAAATGATTTGCATAACCAAAATTTGATAGTGTTTAAAATTTCCCAAATCAGATGAAGAGGAACCACTCAGTATTGATCAATCCCCTTCACATGATTGTTTTTTAATATCTGTAAAGAAAGAATAAAGAAATATAAAAAAAAGTATAAGCACAAAAAATTATAGCCGCCACCATCTTAAATATGTTTCTCAGTAATTTTTTAAAGAAAAAATAAATGTTGCTAGAATTGTTTTTTTTAAATTTAAATGATGTTTAAAAAAAATCAATAAATTTGAAATTAGGTAATTGACATCTAGAATTTTGATCATTATGTATCTATGGTAGCTGTTGGTCTAGAGAGAACATAAATCTGTACTCAAAGAATTATGCTCTCTACAGGGCACAGGCCTGGGCAGGGTTTGTTTCATGAGAGATCAGCAGTTTCCCATGCAGTACATCTAGCCTCTCCATGCCACCAATGTAGTCCAAGGGAAAGGTAGAGGATGATACAGCTTGGCACTCATGTTGTCACAGGAGCTGACAGAAAAAAAACACTAAAAAACATGACATTGAACTGTCTTAGAGACTCCAGCTCTAGATTTGAATTCAGAGTTGTTCTTCCTCTAATCTAGTCATCAACCATGGCTACAGAGCCCATTCATTGCTCTACTATTTACTTACAGTTGGAAGATATGAATTCAGAGTTTTTCCTTCTCAAAGACTGGTTGTCACCCAAGGCTATAGAACCTAGTCTGTCCTGATATTTATCCATAGTTGGAAGTTTATAATTTAGAGTTTTCCTTCTTCTAGACCAGTTGCCACCAAAGGCTATGGAACCCTGTCTGTCCTGCTATTTATCCATAGTTTGTTGGAGAAGAGATGGATTCATACCTTTTCAGAGGATATTAGTACATAAGTGAATGTAATGAACTCAACAGGAATTTGATCTCGGTACTCTGATTCCTCAATCCGAGCCACAATTCATTACTCCACCATGCCTCAATCGAGGATTTAATAAGCCAATTCTTATTTTAGCATCTTAAATAATTTTGTTTTCTTTGTTTGAAAAATTATTTCGATAAAAGACATAATTATGCTAAAAGTTATGTGAAATTAAATCTGCCATAAAAACAAATAGAGAAACTGTAATCCACGTGTCCCTTGCATTAATGATTATTACAGAAAATATCTTACAGTAAATCCTTATTTAAAATTAGGTACCTACAAAAATTCACTAAAAAAGAGGATCATCTGTTACATTTTTTTTAATCAATTCACCTCCAGCAGGGATACCCTGTCAGATGGGGCTGTGGAAAACACTAATTGCAAGTGGGTAAGACCCCCCCCCCACCTGCCCAATGAGTAGTCCTGTGTATGATGATAAATTGCATCTAGTAGCAAGGCATCTGATTGGGGGATTGGAGGTTTTGAGGAGCGTGAAACCACCTCTTAACTGCTGTTGTTCCCAGTTCCACTCTGACCCAGGGTGGTAGCACCTCTTAGGGTCCCAGTTATGGATAAATGGTGACCTCCTAAACAAAAACCAAAACACTAGGAAAGTATAAAATACATTTTCATAGTAAAAATACTAGCAATACATTTTTTTAAAAGAGTACCAACAGGACATTTTTATAGCAAAATTACCAGTAATACACTTTCATAAAAAAAATTGCTAGCAATACATCTTATTCATCTAGAAATCATATATCTAAAAAAATATACTTTTACCCCGAAAGTGTAAAATTATGTACAAAATATCTATAGTAGAGGGCATAAAACTGCATTTAAAAAAATATGTGGAGGAAGCCATAAAACTGCCGAGTCAATATTTAGATTTCAGCACTAAACAACCTATAGAAGTTGATATACTGTTAAACAAAATCAACCAAGGCTTTGGATTTCAATGTCGTATGAGAACAGATGATTTTCATGTTACAAGATGATACATGACGCAAAAAATGCCTTTTTTGACATCAATGCAGACACTAAATTTGTATGGGAAATGTGTGTCTATTAATGGTGAAAAACACATTAATTTAGAAATTCTTGCAAAAATCAGATAATTGTCATATTTTGATTTAAGTCAGTTATGTGCCATGTGTGATACACGATTAGGCAATCATGTATCTTTCGATACATGACTGACGAGGCAGATTTTTTCCCTACAGTACGTTGTCATTTCTTTCTGTGGTAGACCAGTTGCCATCTAAGGCTATAGAACTCAGACTGTCCTGCTATTTACCCATAACTGGAGGAAAGAAGAAAAGAATTCATACCTTTCCCAAGGGTAATAACATGTAAGTGAATGTAAAGGATTCGACTGGAATTTGAACTCAGTTCTCTGATTTCTCAATCCGAGCCACTATTATTCCACCATGAAACTTTTAGAACTTATTCACAAATGAATGAAATTATTTTTTATTCTTTTTTTTTAGAAAATCTTTGTAAAAACATTTTTACATTTCTTATGAGGACATGACCATAGAGAATTTAAATCATCATTTTTTTTTTGTTAAATGGGAACCGCAGTTACTGAAAATTTAATTTAAATAAAAAAAAATGTAAAACTAAGACATTATTTAATTAAAAAAGCTTTTAATTGCTTTTATACATAAAATTTTATATCTTGGAAAAAAATCAATTGAACCATTATCCACAAAGAACTTACAAAGCCTTGTGACCTTTTGTTGTTTGTAAATTTCAATGTTTTTTATTTCTCCTTCTTTCTTTGCCCTTTATTTTATTTTCTCCATTGCTATTAATTTTTAAACTTTTTACTTCAGCTCCCCACTCAACCACAAACTGTTTAACCTGAATTTTGTTTCATTCAATTGTTTTATATATATATATATATATATATATATATATATATATATAAATTTTTTTTTTTTTTTTTTTGAAATTTGCCATTTGTATGTGGTTGGCCAGTCTTTGGTGAATAGGAAAAACTCTAATTCTTTTGATAGAGACAAAAAAAGAGGGAGGTAGATCGCTAATTATAAGACCCTTCAAACATCACCCCCCCCCCACCATTATCACTCATCCCAAGTGAGAGATAGTTGTATGATTTTGGCTTTGGAAATAAAAATACATTTCAGAATTGCCATCATTCACCATGGTACCATTGAATTAACTCAGTCTTGCTCTGTCAATAAAAATAGACATTTTTAATCTTGGAAAAAAAAATCAATTATAGTTATCTGCAACTCAGTTACGATGTTTTGTGCCCTTTTGTTGTTTGTAAAATTTCTTTGTTTTTGATGTTTTTATTTCTCCTTCATTCTTTATTGTCCTTCATTTTATTTTCCATTGCAATTAATTTCTAAACTTTTTACTTCAGTACCCCTCCCCATCTTGTTTAAATTAGAAAGCACTTACCTACTGTTACGTATCAATGCTGAAAACTTGATATGACAAGAGTCAATTAAGTTTTACCATCCTGACTCTTTAGTTAATAGTAGACAATAGAACTTAAAGTTATAACTTAATATGAATTCTTTCGTATTTTATGTTCCTGTTTTTTTGGGGTTTTTTTGTCCTTTCTTTTAATTAGACATCAGGATAACATTAAAACTAAATATGATCTCTCTTCAAAGTTTAGTTTCTCCTAAAATCATTATTGATATATTCTATGTTCCTCTGGAACATTAATCATGCAGTAATCTCTCCCAGGTCTGGTTAGAGTCGAAAGCCTTATTCAGCAACCTCCCTAGAGTTGGCATTTTGGTAAAATCACCCAGCACCTTGTGCTGCAAACAGGTTAATAAGAGTAGAGAGGCTCACCTATTGTCTGGCCTGCACTCCTTCCACATCTATTAAACAAAAGTGGAAGATCATCCTTTGTTCCCTGTTCAGGATATGGTTTACCAGTTCTTTTTTTCTCCTACCAGGGCCACAATGCTTTAACTGTCAATTTTTTGATGATCAGCTTAGTCAGTAGCTGTGACTTAACATTATGAGGGTATTGGGTTGACAGTTCGCTTGCTGTTGCTTCTGACTAGTCATTAATATCCTGAACTATTTTTGTTTGTGCTTAGAGAGGCTGCTCTGTTTATCAGGGTATTTGTAATGCCATGTTGTGCATGGGTAGGTGTCTTTAAAGTTAATGCTGTCTTTATTTAAATTTTTTCCTTGTGAATATTTTCTATAATTAATGTGTGCAATAGAAAGAAGTAAATAAAATTAGAATTTTCTGTTTCTTCAGAAATTATTCCAAGTGAAATTTTTGAAAAGAATAGTTAATTATGAAAATGCATTTAATGAATTTTGCAATTTTGTGTGGGAAAACTTTATATAGGAGAAGTAGTATCAGGACTGTTGTTATTGTAATGGAGCTAAAGTATGCAGTGTAAAGCCACTTGGCACACATTGATTTTGTTGTGTAAATGCACTAAATTATAACATGCTTGCTCATTGCTGTTGTTCACAGAAATGCTTGGAAGAAAAGTGTGTAGAGAGTGGTCCTCTCACCATACCATTACTGATCATGGCTTTTGTGTCAGTTTTTGGCCAAGCACAACATTCTCCAGGCCTGACAACCACCATAATCCCCAGATCTTGGTCCTTGCAATTTTTCCCCTCTTCAGAAATCAAATAACACTTGAAAGGAAATAAAATTGTAAGATGTCAAACAAATCCAAGAGAATGCAATGAGGCAGTTGTTCACTATCACAAAAATGGTGTGCCAGGAATGCTTCTATCAACAGAAATGATAGTGGATAAAGTGTGTGGATTCAGAAGGGGACTACTTTGAAGGCAATTAAATGCCAAGTGTTGTAGTTTTTTTTTATAGCACCAGTGTTGATGCTTTTTGATCAGAACTTGTACATATAACAGCACTCAATATCGAGATGATCAGGCATAGAATTATATTTCACTTTTAAAACACACTCTTTAGCTTAATGTCTCTAATAATGTCACAAAATGAAGTTCATTTTTTTTATTAATACCTTCTGTAGGAAATTAACATTTCCATCAAGTGGCCCTTTATGGTTAGGGAAAAAAATAGAGTTGAAGATTTTCTTTTTATTTAAAATGCCTTTAAATCTGTGCTGTTCAAATGAAGAAAAAAAAAAAAACCTCATGTAACAGCCATGAAAAAAATGTTCAAAATTTTCTCAGTGCATAAGTATAAAAAACATCTATGAAATGTAAAAAAATATGCACTGAAAACATAATGGCAAAAACATATTAGAAAAGAAAATATAAATGGTCAATCTTGTACCTTCGTGCCTGCAAAAAAACTGGAGTTTTAAAGGACCGTTTTCCTCTTGACACTCTGCTATTATTTTAACTTATTTCACTCCTTGGCAATGTTTGTTTTAAAAAGTAATGATTAAAAAATTGTAATAAAACCTAAACATATGATGAAAGTGAATTTATACATTTTCTTTGTTCTTCCGAATTTACAATTTAGTTTGTTTATGAAACAAGACATAAAATATGTTTAGAGTGCCGTTTCTATCTTGTGATCATTTAAAGATTCAATATGACTAGCAATAAACAATACTTAAACAGAGTAATTAAGGAAATGAGAATTACTTTCCCCATCACAACCATATTTGTCATTACATAGTGAAGACAGACAAAGGAAGAGCAAATAAACATATCTGAATATTCATTGTCAGAAATACACATGATGTTATTTCTGGCACAGAATTTTAGTTCATTTTTAAAACACACACTCAAAATGGAGGTCATTTTTTCTAATGTTTACATCTACTGATCTGTTAAGCTTAAAGATTTTCCCTGAAGGTGTTGATCTTATTAAAAAATGTTTGAAATCTTGGCTGTTCACATGGAAATTATATAAATTAAAAAATATCATGCAAAAAAACAAAAAAAAAACACAGTGTAAAGATGCTGAAAAGGAAAATTCCTACAATTATATTTATATGAAATAAATCAAAATTCATATTTACCAGATTTTTGAAACAAATAAAAAAAAAGAAAGGATTTTATTTCATTCATGCATACAAAATTCATCCCAAACTAAATAATAAAACAATGTATCCAAACTTTCCATACAATGAATTGTCCTGAATGGGTTTGTAAGCATAAGCTTTTGATTAACCTGCATGAAATTAATATTCATTTTCTTTTGTAATTCTTATATTTCTTTTGTGATTTGTATAGAAATACATTGCAAATAATCAATGCATCCAAAATTTCTATACAATGACTTGTCCCAATTGCATTTTGTAAGCATAAGCAGATGATATGAAATTAATACTCATTTTCTCTTGTAATTCTTAGATTTCACTTGTGATTTGCATAGAAATACACTGCAAATTGAATAATAAAACAACGCTTTCCATATTTTTATTCAATGAATAGTTCTGAATAGATTTGAAAGTATAAGCATGAAATTAATATTCATTTTCTCTTTGTCTTTTCAATGTAAATTTCAATCAAAATCTAGATTCTGGCATTTCCGTTGCAATTTCACAGATGTCTTTTATACTTATATTCGTTGAAAATGTTGATGCACAATCTTAACAATATGGTTTGTATGTTAGTAGGTTTATTTTTAAATTAGAAATTTATAAAAAATACAATCCCCATGTCTAAGATTTATAACCATGGAGTATTTGCATGTGTCTTCCCAGTTGTGAATTCGTTGATTCAGATTTACATATGCCACAAAAATATGGTTTCTCTCTAGTGTGTGTATGTCAATTCAAATTTGAAGCATTTCAAAAAACATTGCATTAAAGATTTTATGTTTTTTCTCAAGAGTGCGATCCCATATGGGAAATTTATGACTTCCTTGAAAATTTATATCCACAATTCATAAAAGAATATGGTTTATTGTGTGTGTTGGTTTGCATTTGATGTGCTAAACTTGAATTTTTTACAAATGCTGATCCACAAACTGCACAAAGATATGGTTTCTATTCAGTATGTGTACGCATATGGCTCACCAAATTTGACTTGTCAGAAAATGTGGATGCACAAACTTGACAAGAATATGGTTTCTCTCCAGTGTGTATTCGCATATGGCGCACCAAACTTGACTTCCGTGGAAATGCAGATCTACAAACTTCACAAGAAAATGGCTTCTCTCCAGTGTGTGAACGCATATGGCTCACCAAATATGACTTTTTTGAAAATGCAAATCCACAAACATCACAAGAATGTGGTTTTTCTCCCGTGTGTGTTTGCATGTGGCTTACTAACAGAGACCTCTCTGAAAATACAAATCCACAAACTTCACAAGAACATGGTTTCTCTTCAGCATGTCTTTGCATATGGCGCACCAAACTGGACTTCTGTGAACATCCAAATCCACAAACCTTGCAAGAATATAGTTTCTCTTTAGTGTGTGTTCTCATGTGGCTCACTATACCCGATTTCTGTGTAAATGAAGAACTGCAAACTTCGCAAGAATATGGTTTCTCTCCAGTGTGTATTCGCATATGTTGCACCATAAGTGACCTCTGTGAAAATGCATATCCACAAACATCACAAGAATACGGTTTCTCTCCAGTGTGTATCCGTATATGGCGCACCAAATTTGAATTGTCTGAAAATGAAGACCCACAAACTTCACAAGAATACGGTTTCTCTCCAGTGTGAATTCGCATATGGCGAACCAAACTTGATTTATCTGAAAATGCAGATCCACACACTTCACAACAATATGGTCTCAGTCCAGTGTGTATACACATGTGGCTCACCAAAGATGACTTCCGTGAAAATGTTGATTCACAAATGTCACAAGTATATGGTTTCTCTCCAGTGTGTGTTTCCATATGGTACAGTAATTTTGACTTCAGTGTATAGATTGGCAAAGTTCACAAGAATATGACTTTTCTCTAATGTTTATGTATGTAATACTAAATATCTCTTTGCAGAAAAGATAAACCACACATTTCAAAATACTTGATTTATTGCCAGTTAATGCTCAGTCATATATTTGAAAATGCAGATATGTATTTTTTTACATGAAGATTGTAGCAAATATTTCTCTGTTCTTCGTGGAAAGTGCAATATCTTGTTTTCTTTCATTTAAATTTCCAATAACCATTTTCATGTATATTTTGTTTTCTTGTACAGTCTGTGAACAAAAAGTAATAAAATATATGTTAACAGAGAAACTATATGAACTGAATTTATATTGTAATAGATACAAGTAGTTCTATAATATAGCTAGTTCACTAATGCATCAGCCAGTTAAGATCAAACACACTGCCGTGAATTGTAAAACTAAATTGCTTTACCATGAAAAGTTGTTCAAGATATGAATGGTTTTTATGTACACAAAGATGTATAAGTATTAATTTTCATATCTATTAACATTTTTCTATTTCTTTGGATATCAAGACAGCTGATTTTATGTTGCAATAGTGAACTGCCAAGTAATATTAGGAATATGAAAATTGGAAACATTACTTTCTTCAAGTATGCATAATTCCTGTGAATAAATAAAAATGATGGGAAACTTGATACTTCATGCCCGCAAAAAAAAAAAAAAAAAAAAATAGTGGTTTTTCCATTGACACTATTATTTTAATTACCTTCACTCCTCAGCAATTTTATTGTTTTAAAAAGCAATGATTAGAATTTTAATAAAACCTAACCATATGAAAGTGAATTTATACATATATTTTATTCTAGAAAATTAAAAACAAAAATATTAAACACTATTATATTATTTACAAGAATAATTTTATATTTACAACAAGTCAAAGACTAATACAATGCAATATTTATCATTTATAAAGAAATAAATATGAAAACAGTTTTTATTCATAAAGTTATAAACATTTTCTGTATTATTTAAATATGTGAACTATATGGAAATCCAGTTACCATTTTATAAAGTTCAAACTGATTGGCAATCAGGTGATGTTTTACCAACTATTCCAATAATCTAATAGTGTAAATAAACAATCTAATAGTGTTTATTATTTTTATCATGTTTAGGTTTTATTAAAATTCTCATCATTACTTTTTAAAACAATAAATATTGCTGAGGAGTGAAAGTAGTTAAAATAATAGTGTCAATGGAATTACCATCCTTTTGACACTCCATTTTTTTTTTGCAGGCACAAAGGTCCAAGTTTGCCGAAATATTTTTGGTAGCATGAAAAGTACCACTCATCCACACAAATGAACCAAAAATGCATACCCATCATAGCAGACAGGTAACTATGGATGCAAAGGAAGTGAGATTAAAGACCATTCTCCTAAAAGTCTACTTTAACAAAATGATCTTCATTAAAGGAATAAAAACAATATTCCTTCAATTTTCATAAAAAAAACAATGATTCATGGAAGTGAATTTAGTGTCATTGCTTAAAGAATCCAATGGCATAAGTTGTCATGAGTGAAAAAACAATTTTTTTTCCCTTCAAATTTGTAAAACTGAAGTCAATGAATGTACGACTGCTGCTTGTTTGATGGTAATGCCGGGATGAGAGAAAAGTATTCTGAAGTGAAAATAAGAGAAATAAATCAAGTACAAAGTGACCTATAGCTTGTAGAACATTTTTCTATTTGACAGAAAAACTTGCATAATATTTAATGTTAATTTTTGTATATAAATAAAGGTTTTCAGCATTTTTTAAAACATTGGTATATTCATTTGTCAACTCATCAAACAGCCATGATAGACAAAAAATGGAAACAATAGTTAAAAATCTCTTAAAAATACAATATTTGTTCGAGATGTACTTTGAAATCAATAAATTTAATGTTTAATTAATCAGATCTTGTAAACATAATACTCACATTTCGATTCAAACATAATGAAAATGAGATTTATTTACACATGTGAAGTCAAAGGTCAACAACTATAAATATAGGTACCTCCAAGACAACTGATACTTGAGGAACAAAATACATTTTAAAAGTAAAAAGTCTTTCTTGAAGCTTTTATTTTAGATTTAATTCCGAGCTAATGGACTGCATTTAATAAAAGCAAAACACTTTGGTGATTTTCAAACTGAATTTAAATTGATTTGAATGAGATTTTATCTGATTATCAGTAAAACTGATAAAATTGTTCATATAACAAATCTGTTGACACAACATAATTCTCTTTATTAAAAATCTTTCAAAAATATGCTTTTCTGTTACATTATTTACCAAAAAATTATCTGATCTAAATTTAATTAATCAAAATTGAAACAAATATCACTTCCAGTTTAAAATTTTGTAGAAAAAAAATAATAATTTTTAAATTTACTATAGTTACCTCTCTTATTTTTTAGAATATTGTGTATGAATGTCTATATGATTAGTATTTTAATAAAACCCAAATATATGAAAATGAATTTATACATTTTCTTAGTTCTTGAGAATTGACAATAAAATAATAGACAGTATTTATTATATTGTTTAGTGGAAAGGTTTGCAAAACACTGGCTAATTGCTAATTGATTCAAACTTTATAAAATGGTGAATAATAAGGATTTTCTTATAGTTGGTTCACAAATTTTAACAATTTAGTAAATGTTTATAAATTTATGAATAAAAAATTGTGTCATATTCATTTCTTTGGTAAATGATAAATATTGCATTGCATCAGTTTTTATGTTATAAATATAAAATTGTTCTTGTAAAGAAATAATCTAATTGTGCTTAATAATTTTGTAGTATATTCTCACTAACAAAAAAAATGTATAAATTTCATCATGTTTTGGATTTATTATCTATTTATTTTAATCATCGTTTTTTAAAAAAAAAAAAAAAAACATTGCTGCAGAGTGAAGATATTTAAAATAATAGCAATGTCAATGGAAAAACTGTCCTTTTGACACTTTTTTTTGCAGGCTCAAAAGTTCCAAGTTTGACAAAAAATTTTTTTCTTAAGACAATAGTGTTCATAATATATTTTATTCATAAAAAGATTTTCAAATTAAATAATGTCTTAGATTTACTGAATTTATTATTTTATGATCAGAGCAGATTTTCTGTAATTTTTCTGAGGACTTGTTCTTATATAAGCATTAAGCTGTACAAAAATAAATTTCTCAAAATTTCATGAATGGAGATGGGGGTAACAAGTTTTAAAAAAATGTTTTTAATAAGATTTTCTAAAAAGAAAACCTTTCAAAAATAATTTAATTCCTTTCTGAATTAAGGACTTATAAAGTTTCTTTAAAATCTGACAATTATGTGAATTTTTGCAACAATTTCCAAATAAATGTGTTATTTACCACAAAAAAAAAATGCTCATATTTCTTGTACAACTTTATGATTCCACATTGATGCCAGAAAACCAAGATTTTTCAACCAAAATTTTGAAGGTTTTAAAAAGGATTAAAAAAAATAATCATTGCATCAAAAAATCCTTTGATCTCACCTCTTAATAATAACAGAGATTTTGAAGATAAAATTTTGTTTTTATTACATTTTTGCCATTTCTTCATCATGTATCCACTTTTTTTTAGCAAAGTTTTTGAGTGTGGTGAACAATTCTGCAGAATTAAGTGACTCAGAGTGGTTTACATCTGGTGCAAAGGAAAATAAGTTCTTTACCTCAAAATACACGACACATAACAGTGACATTTTGTTCCTTTGAAAATGGCATGAATCTACCCACCCCTGTAGTTTATTCTGGAATGATTCTGTAACATTGGCTTTTAGTGTGGTTTGACCAATAGCAATTCATGTGCTGGTTGGTCAGACTGGAGGATGACATTTGACTGTGTGACTAAAGATGAAGCGAAGAATGCTGATTGGTCAGCTGGTGCCATAGTAGGTGAGTGGTTATCATTAGGCGTGATATTATATTAGTAGACTGCCTCTGGTACACAGCACTGCAGTGGCATAACTAAGGGGGTGGTCCACTCCAGGTGACACCTTTGGCCCATGGCGAGTTAAAAAAAAAAAAAAAAAAAAACAATAGCATAATTTCAATAATTTTTGCAAAAAAAGCAGCAATAAGGAAGAAGATAGGGTTCAAATGAGTGCAATTTGCCTTTAATATAACTGGCTCAAAGCCAGCCAGCCAGAAATAAAAAAAAAAAAAAAAACCCAAAACGTGCTGTCAGCTGGTGGGGATAAACTCCACTTACAAGGCACGAGCAAAAGGTGTGAAAAATGTGAACATTTTTAAAGGGCTTGATGAAGTGAATCCAGTTTTTTCACACCTATGTGAGAAGTCTAGACTTTGGCATAAGTTTTTTTTTATTGTGATCTTTCATGTCTGTAAACTGTTAGTGAAATAAATTAAATAAGTGAACCAAGTATTTGTTTTTTATCTTATCATAGGCCTAGCTTTCATACGGATATGAAATCATTACTTCTTATAAAATTATAACATAGATAAATAAACAGAAATAATTCCAATGCATTCCAATTTTTACCGGAAATATTCAACGGAAATTTAAAAGAAAATTGAAAATTAATATTTTTTTAATGCAGAGACTTTATTTAAAGTCCAAAAATGGGCATTTTTTCAATTTACAAGTTTTTACAATCGTAAAACAATGCATGTTTTATTTTTTAAATAGTTGAAGTTTTATTAAGCAAATAGACTAAGAATTATGATAACATTTATTTCAATTCTTAAAAGTGAAATTAATTTTATCAGTCTTTTAATTAAATAACTTCAACTATGTAGAACAAAATAATTTAAAAAGACATTGCATTTTTTACATTGTTAAAAGGAAAAACAAACCTTGTTTCTGTTAATGTGGCATTTAATTTATTATGATGCCTCACTTGTTAGCATTGAAATAAATATTAAAAAACTGATAAAATATGAATTAAAAGTTCAATGTGTTTTTTGTTTTACTTTTTAAATTAAACAGAGGGTATATAAACAAAAATAAGTTGTCTTTCTTTTAATAACCTAAAAAGATTTTAAAGTTTTCCCAATCGATTTAGAAAAAAAGAAGTAATGTCTTTGATTTTTTTTTTTTTTTACATATCCCCAGTTTCATTTTTAAATAAATAAACACAATTGTACTTTTATTTCATAATTTATCAGTTATAAATACCATCTTAAAAAAAAAAAACACAGACTTATCCTATGTTTATTATGTATGAAAATATGACAGAAACTGTCATAAAAAAATAGTATAAAAATATTCAATGTCTGAAGCCACAAAATATTGACATAATTAGAAGGCTGCTTTTATTCTCTTTTGATACATGTAATTTTAATTCTTTTTAATGAGTAGCCACAAATAAAATATTTGTCTTGTTGTTTATTGAGGTGAAAATTCACTGATGAAAATATGACAATTATATATATATATATATATATATATATATATATATATATATATATAAACTTTAAGGGATTAATGTGCATTGTAAAATTGTATTCCTTCTTGGGAGGGGTGGCAAATTTGAGGGCTGCCCCAGGCAGCAAAAACATTAGCTACACCACTTGAGCACTGCTTTCTAGCCACAATGGTTTCAATGTTTTGCTGGCTTCTTTCTATGCCATTTTCAGTTGGCACATAGGTACATTGGAACCACAAACATACCCTTTAATTACTCAAAAAAAAAAAAAAAAAAAAAAAAAAAAAAAAAAAAAAACTTGAAATGCTTGCACATGAATGCTGTGTCATTGTTGGTCAATATCTCAAGTGGTTGACACTGTTCATAAAAAAAGATGTTGCTATGGAAACGCTCTCTAAGCCTATAAATAGGCAGTAACATTCTCTGTCATTCTCTTTTTTCCTATTTTACTCAGGGATGGTAAGATGTAGGTTGAATGCAGAGCAGATTAAGCAGGCCTTTATAACCGCACATGCAATGGATTCATTCAATGTGTTTGATCAGTTTGTGTCATGACAATTTCACCCAGGGAAACCATAGACAAATTTTTAGCAGAATTAAAATATTTAGCTCTGCTGGTTGGGGGCAACTACCCAAGCAATGGATGGCATAGACATTTGTTTCTGGACTGCCACAAGTCAAGCAACTTCTCTGGGCATCACCCTGAATGGACAACTTGGACCAGCTTTTAACTCAGGTTCAGGCTGCTATGGTCAAGGAGCCCAATGAGTTAGTCACCATATTCACTCAACAAATGATGATACAACATGGAAGGGTGGCATCATTTAAGTATTCTGGTCCCAACCATGTGCCCAAGAATTGCAGGCAAGGCTAGTTAGAGAGGACAAAGATCCCACCGTGAGATATGGTGTTTTTGGTGTAACAGGGTGGGTCAGATCTCTTCAAAGTGCCAGGGAAAATAGCTCCAGGGAACAGATGTCAGCACCAGTCTTCTCCCCAAGCAAATAAAGTACAAGGTACTGCCTATTATCGAGGTGTCCATAGAAGGAAAGAACTGTATGGCTGTGGTTGACTCTGGCTGCTCGCAGACACTGGTGAGCAAATGCACATGCAGCCATTGACGAACAATGGAGATTAAAGTCCTAATGGCCGACAGTAAGGCCCTAATATGCCATGGACATGACAGTATCATGCTTGGTCATGCACAACCTGTGTGCATTAATGCCCTAATTATAGACAGACCACTTCTTAAGTTTGATCTTCTTCTTGAGATTGACACTATCAGAGAACTGGGAGAGGTGCACATAAACTGATTGGGAGAAGTGCACTTTTTTTTGAAGAAAGTATGCCCCAGTGTGCTATTTCCATCAATGAACCTGACTTTCGATCATTGTAAAAAATTATGGATGGCCTCATGAAAATGGATGAATGAATAACCACCTATAGCCCTAAAGTATAGAATGCCAGAATATGCAGTACTTGACTATGCATGGGGCAAATATGAGATGGAGTTCCAATAGTGGCTGGATAATGGGTGGCTGCGGCCAAAGCCAAACTTGGCCCACCTAAATGTGTCTGATTCCATGAATGGTGGCTATACAAGAGAGCAAATAGAAGTTCCATCCAGAGTTAACTGGCTTTGTGGAACCATATACCACTAACTCAGAGAGGTATGCACAAAAGTTGAGGGAATGGCAATGACTGGGGGCTACCATATCCTTACTGGACTTGTGAAAAGTATATCTGCAGATACATGTTAACAAAGCACTGTGACTCTATCAAACTGTAATATTGAAGGTTTGAAGATACTGCCTCATCCAACTGGGTTTCTGTTTGAATGTGGCACCTCTCATTATGAAAGCCATAATTGACACAGTAGTGTCAAGACAAAGCTATTAGGAATGCCACATTGACATAATATTGATGACAACGAAAGCTTGGTTCCTTTTCAGACTTGTGAGAGAGCACCTGTCCATTTACAGGCTATTATGTAAGGATCCAGCAAAGTTGGAAGATAGAACTAAGGTGTTGGACTTGCAGGTCTGGGGGATAATGGCACTCTCTGATGGGGGGAAGGTAAAGAAATCCTGGACATCCCTATGAAGATTACTCGCTAACACGTGTTCTCCAAATGTGGTAGACTCGTGGGCCACTTTCCTGTTTGCAGCTGGCTGAGAGTGACACCTGCATTCGTGAAGTGATATGCAAGCACTCTAATCACAAGATGGGATGATGAAGTTGAGGATACCTCTTTTAATTGCATGATAACTGATATGATAGCCAGAATATGTGAGGCAAATTCCATAAGAAGAGACTGGTGTGTGAATTGCTGTGAAATGAATGTGTGGGTAGATGCGAGTTCTATAGCCACAGGAGTGGTACTAGAAATAAATGGAAATGTCATCGAGGATGCTTCTTGGCTGCATCCAGCTGGAGATGTCAAGCACATCAATCTGACTGAGCTAGACACAGCAATAAAGGGTGTCAATTTGGCTCTTCAATGGCAGGTGTCGACATTACATCTCTTTACTGATTCTGTAAGTGTCCACCACAGGATTTAAAACACCCTGTCGGCATGAATAAATACTAAGGCAGCTGGTGAAATGCTAGTGTGGAGATGGCTGGACACACTACACAAGCTTGTGGCTGAATATGGCTTGATGGTAGACATAACATTGGTCAAGTCCAATCTGAATCAGGCTGACTGCCTCATTATGGTGCCACAGAGGTGGTTAAAACAATACAAAGAAGGAACTGAGCCAGTACAGTTGGTGTGTGCCACTATGAAGACAAAGTTGGATGCAAGTCAGGTGGCTAATATCCACCAACAAACTGGACACTTGGACATAAAAAGTACCCTGTACATTGTCAGGTTAGTAGACCCTTCAGTATTAACAGAAGTTATAAAGTCAGTTGAGCACCAGTGCATTGGCAAAAGGGAAAGCTGGATATGAGAGACAACTGGAGTAGGTTAGCAATGGACATCACCCACTAAGGTAGTAGACATTTTCTGATCATTGATCATGGACCCTTTCAGTTTATGATATGGCAATCACTACATCACCAAGATTCTATCAGTGTAGTTTGCCAGTTGGAGTCAGTTTTTATGAATTGGATCCATCACTTGAGATATTGACCAACAATGACACAGCATTCACATGCAAGCATTTCGAGGACTTTTTGAGTAATTGGGGCATATATTTGTGATTCTGATGCACCTATGCTGGGAATAGCATGGTAGAAAGTAATTACCGAATCATCAAAACCATTGTGGTTAGAAAGCAGTGCTCTATACCAAAGGCAGTCTACTGATATAACATAAATATAACCACTCACCTACTACTGGTCCAGCTGATGTGCTTCATAGGTACCATACCTGAATATAGGACGTTGATGCTATGCCCCCCGACTGAACCTCAGGATACTTGAAGAACATACGAAGTGGAAGACGTTGTTTGGGTAAAAACTTCTCACAGAAGGTGCACAACTAAGTTTAGAATAGGCCACATGACTCAGGTTAATAGTCCACAGTCAGTACACATTCTGCATCACATGAAGGACCTACGTCCTGATGTCTAGACATAACAGTGATTCTGAAGAGAGTGAGTGGTCAGTAAATTTGAGATTGACCCCGTTAGAACCTGATAACTCTCCCGATAATGAATCCTTTGAAGACGAAACAACCTCACAGGATGATTCCTCAACTACTGGTAGCCAAAATAACAATGTGATAGCTGGTGGCAGTTCATCTGTGAATGAAGCTTGTGTTGTTCTATTTCGGAGGAGGACTTGACAAAAGA
The DNA here is from genome assembly GCA_903632075.3 of Acanthosepion pharaonis. NCBI lineage: Eukaryota > Metazoa > Mollusca > Cephalopoda > Sepiida > Sepiidae > Acanthosepion > Acanthosepion pharaonis. Next base: position 198,812 of record CAHIKZ030005070.1, read on the forward strand.
CACCTGTTCCCAACTGTATTTTTTGTGATCGGAAGATGGTGGGGGAGTGTAGTGAATAACTACATAGAAGTATAATGAATGAGAGTGGCTTGCATCTGGTGCAAAGAAAAATCAGGCTATTTTCTCTTGAAAGCCATAGTTGTCACATTTTTTTTCATTACATGGCCAAGTGAGACAGATTAACCAATTGTCAGACTCATAAATACATTAAATTGTATTAGTTGCAGACATTGAGCAAAAATAAAGTGAGAAAAAAATTATTTATGCTTTTAATTTCAAGCTACTATGCAACATTATGAATGGTGAAAGGGAAATTATATTTACATTTTAATAATTTGGGACATTTTTTTCATCAAATACACTATTTTTCTAGTGAATCTTTGGAGGTACCTATATAAATATATATTTCAATCACTCCCTTGAAAAATATGTGAAAAAATTAAAAGAAACACAGAAAAACAGCAGTACAATAATCAAGAAATTAGCAAATATGGTTAAAAAAAATAAATTATCTTGAGCCTTACCTTAACCAACACTTTAAGAATATAATTTTTATTCTTTATGCTTTTATGAAACTTAAGTATTTTTATTTTTGATACTACATTAGAAATAGGTAATTATTTTTTTAGCTAAATGATTTAACATTACTTTTTTATTTTTTTCTTACCTGTTTGATGTCATAAAATATAATCGCACAGTATTTTTTAATTACAGTGAATTTAAGTTATTGAATCATATAGTGAAATGTAGTCAGTAATTCAGAATTATTTCGTTTTTGAACATTCATATAACAGTTGTTAAAAAAGGTAAAAAAAAATTATTTTAAATAAGGTTCACGCTCAAAAATGGCATTAAATGTTATTGTTGCATTTTTCGATTCTTCAAACATGTCTTTAACTTTACTTTATTTAATAAAGAGAACTCTTGTTATGAATAGCAAAGGGTGGGAATTTCAAAATCACACTGAAAAATTACATTTTTTTTTTTTCAAATAAATATTTTTTTTTCTGTCTTCAAGGAGATGAGTTTTTTTTCTTTTATTAAATTATGCAAACTAACCCAGAAAAAATATTTTGTAAGTTTTATTGAATTATTTTCTGTATGTTTTTTTTTTTTTTTACTGAACTGAAATACCATCTTCAAGGATTTTTCTTTACAACCGTAAAAATACTCAGCGACCCCACCCCGCAATTAAAAATTACACACGAGATATCGAAAAGAAGAGATGAACACCTACAATATTTCCAGAAAGTTTCCTAATAAAAAAAAATAATCTATTCAGTATACAATTCATTCATTAATGAATAAGTACTGAAATAATCGGAATTACAATATTTTTAGCAAATATTTTATTAAAACACGGTATTAATTTTTTTGCTTTAATTTCAGGAAAAAAAAACCCGCATCCGATTTATAGTGGTGCCTACCTTACATTCAACAAAATTGTAATATTAGTAAGCTAAAAAATACCTCTATCATCTTTAAAATAATTAAACTTTTTTTTTTTTTTGAAGAGTAACGTGGAAGTTTTTTAAAATGAAAAAGAAAAAAACTTAAAATAAAAATAAAATCCAATCTAATTCCCTTTCGTAGATTATATCTCAAAATATTTCTTTGTGACAAGAGAAAATCACAACTGAATTTATTTTAATTTTTCTTTAATACTAAAGAGAGAGAAGTCATTAAATAACGAATTCTTTCTTATTTTTTATAAAAATTACTTGTATTCTTCCACTTACCTTTCAGGCTAGAAAATGAAATGAAAATACAAAACGGGATGATTTCTTTGTATTCAAATGATTTGGAAAAGGATTCCACTGTCAACGTACCCAATTTTTGTATTGTTCATTCAACTCATATACTGTCGAAGTTGAAACGATTGACACAAAGCAAGAATTAACAAATGGAAAAAAAAACACGATACAAAACTACTTTTTATAAAATATGTCGCCGCCGAATAATCTAAGACGAAAAAAAAAATAAGCGGTGTTAAGGAAGATTTAGTACCTTATGTTAAAAATCCTCTGAATTTTTTTCGCTTTGACGGAGCAAAGTCATTCAAAAGTCAAATGTAATTTTTTTCTATAATGATGATAATAATAATAATAATAATAATAATACTTCTTCCTGGCAACTGACTCTGCTAGTGCTAAGGGTTTGGTGCGCCATCACTCTACTAATTTTAATTTTCATAAAGTTAAAGTAGAATTCATAAAAATTTCTTTGAAAAATTACAATTCTATGCAGATGCTCCTTCTTCTTCTTTCTGTGTCGTGTCCCTTCAGAGTGTGGGTGATCGTGGCTCTCCATAACTTCCTATCCTTTATAGCTCTTAGTAAGATTTGTCTTTCTGCTATCTTTTCTAATCCGTTCTGCAAACCATTTATTTACACAAGCTCCTTAGGTAGATTATTCGTTTTTCCCTGCCCCTCTTCAATACTTCCTGTGAATGTCGAATTCTCCAAGCCCTCTTTTCTCATTATGTGCCCTAGAAATTTCAAACTATCCCTTTCTGATGTTAAATATAAGTCTCCTTTTTGCTTCCATTTTCTCTAAAACTTCATTTTTGTTCACATTTTCAGTCTATAGTATTCTCAACATCCTTCTGTAGAACATTTCTTTTGTCTCAAGTCTCTTCTTCATCTGCAAGGATATTTTCCAGCACTCATTATTGCATAGTAGGACCCATATCACATAATTCAGTATTCTTTTGTTTCTAATGAAATTTTCCTATTTCTTAATACTTTGCTTAGCTTTTGGAAGACAACTTTCGCTATTTCAATACATCTTTGGATTTCGGTATTGCACATTCTGTCATCTCTTAAAACATTTGAAATGTTTGAACTGTCTTGATTTTGGTATCTTCAATTCATAGTTTGCATCTTGGGTTGTTCTTTTTGCTGTCAACCATACATTCTGTCTTCTTACAATTGGTGTTTAGTCCTTTCATCTTGCTTTCCTTTCCTTCTGTAGGAAATGTAATTTCATTTCCTTCTCTCCTATCAATACTGTCAGCTGCATATTTTATGTTGTTAAAATTATGGCCCTAAATAATAAAATCTGGTAGGGCATCTAATTCTCTTGGGATCTCACCTTGCTGGGTAAAGGTTGAAGGTCTGGCAAAAAAAAAAAAAAAAGAAAAAAAAGAAAGATACCCTTGTCTTACACTCCTTTCTATTTTTTATTTACTGAACTAATTTTCTATTCATATGCACATAGTTTGCTCTCAGCATAAGTTCTGGATTATTATAATATATTTCACAAACAAATCAAGTCTAGCTAGCATTTTAAACAGTTTTTTTTTTTGTGTCATACTTTATCAAAATGCTTTGCATAATCTATCATCCTTCTGCATTTGTATTATTAAAGCTAAAACAATTACAATTATATTCTCCTACCTCAAAGTGAAGAATTTAATAACCAATGAGGTGTTCGGACAGCCTGGTTTTGATTTGGAACCTATTCTTGGTGACATCATATCAGGCTCAGGGCAATAACATTTGAATGTTTTAGAAAAAAAAATGTTTGAGAAGGAAAATTCTTCTTCTGGATTATTTCCACCAATCAGAATCAAGTAATTCTAACCTCTGATGAATTGAAATGGTAAAAGAGTGATACTAGCAACCTAATCAAGATTATTGGCCAGTGAAAGTCACTATTCTTTCACATGGTCAGTATGGATAATCACAAAGACAAGAGGGCAGCCTTAACAATGAACATTTGCTGCTGAGAACAATAAGATTCCAAAATGCCAAGAGGCAACAAAACAACAAAAAAGAATTCCAGACAACTCTCAAACAGAGGGTAGAGTGGGAGCCTTATTAGGGGCCCCAGCAGTGCTTTGTAACCCTCACTATTTTCTCAATATTTGCTTTAGTTTACTTACATTTATATATGTCAAAAATTAAATGAAAAACAATTGACTAAAAAATAAAAAAGTTTTGTAGATCTTGATGTCATTCTGGGATCTTTTTTATGTCCAAATTCATGAATTAGTTTTGCTCATGTTTCATCTTGAAAAAAATCTAAAATTCATTATTTTTTATTCATAATGTTGAATGTGTTAAATTATTCAACGTTTTAACAAGAAAAATCTCAAGTTGATGTTAAAAATTGCCGAAAAAAATTGTTGATTTATTTATGATAGAATGTCTCTAAATTTGTATTTATTTTGGATACATTTCAATTTTCCTAGATGAATTGGTCACCTATTGCATATGATTCATTATTGTACATAATTAAGTAACAATAAAAATTTGTATTTTATAAATACTACTTTATGAAAACTGAGATGTTAAACTACACTAGAGTGATAGATTCTATGGGGCCAGCTGTATCATAGTTTTGGAGGGAGGCCATAAAGACCTTTACACTGGTTCTGCGAGACATAAACAAAACTAAAAACTAGCAGTTTATTCTGAAACCAACTTCATAGAAACTCAAACAAACCCATTGTCACATCATTGCTACCAAAATTCCTCATTCGGCCTTCTTCAATAACAACATTTTTCACTGCTGCAATGTTTGATCATGACTACTTACAGGTCAGGAGTTCACCATGATGGGAGAACTTTCATTGTATGCATGACATTTTTTAACATTATCATTTTAAATAGATACCTCAAAAAACAAAAAAAAAGAAATGGGGATATCTAAATTTAAAATGCATTTTAAAAAATCTTTAATAAACTTGTCCATATTGACAGATCTGTCAATACAAAATAATTAAAAAATTCTCTTAATAAAAAACATCCTTCAAAAATGAAATACACTTTTCTGAAACATTATTTGTAGAAAATTATCCAATTTAAAATGTAATTAATCTGAATAGAAACAAATATGACTTACTTTTAGATACCGCAGAAAAATATGTTTCTGAACATGGAACTGTTCTGACGTGTTGAGTGATTTATTGATAGCTTGATGTTTGGAAAATACTGTACATAATACCTCATCTCAGAAATATAGACAAACTTTGAAGTTCTATTTACATGTTTGGAAAATTTATGTGGCACAGAACTGGAAACAAATATAGTGCACATGCTTTTTAATTTTCTTAACTTAAAAATTGAAGAAAGTATTTTAAAATTCTATAATTAGAATCTAAACAGAATTTTAAAATAAATTTTCTTTAACCAATAGTTTAAGAATATATTTTTTATTCAATACACTATTATTAAACTTACTATAATTAATAAATTTGAATGCATTGAGGCACTGCCAAAACAAAAATATAGCATTATTTTAAAAATGAAACATCTCTCTTGAAGCTTTTATTTTAGTTTTAATTCCAAGCTAATAAATTAAATTTAATATTTTCAATAATTTCAAACTGAATTTAAATTGATTTGAATTATTTTTCTCATCTTCATATGTCCGAAACTCCGCCCACTTCGTGGAAATAATCAAAGATGCTCCCATTCTATCCAACCAGATGGTGAGCTTGGACGTGGTGAGTCTGTTCACCAAGGTACCCACGGAGGAGGCACTCTCAGTAGTCAGAGATAGATTAACCTCTGACTCTTCCCTAGAGGAGCGGACCAGTATTCCAATAGATAATCTGATGGAGATGTTGACTTTCTGTACACAAACAACACACTTTGGAATGGGATCTCACATATATTGGCAGGATGAGGGCTTAGCAATGGGCTCGCCATTATCACCAGCAATGGCGAATATATACATGGAATACTTTGAAGAAATGGCATTAGAGTCTATATCGCTAAAGCCAACTATATGGTTACGGTACGTAGATGACACTTTCATACTCTGGCCACATCAGGAAGAAGTCCAGGTTCTTCTGGACCATGTGAACTCAATAAGACCTTCGATACAGTTCACAATGGAGAAAGAGAGTAACAACTCACTCCCATTCCTGGATGTACTAATATCTCGAACAGAGAATGGGTTCAAGACATCCGTATACCATAAACCAACATTCACCGGACAGTACCTCAATTTCAACTCCCACCATCCATACAGCGTAAAGAAAGGGATCGTCCGATGCTTACAACATCGAGCAAAAGTCATAAGTAGCGATCCAGAGACGTTAGATAAGGAATTGGTCAGTATAAGTAGTACCCTACAACGCAACAACTACCCTGGGTACATGGCAGCAGCCCCCAAAAACTGGGATAGGCGGGTACAAGAGGAGGAGGAGGAGGAGGACAACAACACTCAGAAAACAGTCTGCCTGCCTTATGTGAAGGGGTTATCAGAGAAAATACAAAAGATCTGCGGTCCATATAACATCAGGACAACCTTCAAAAGCGTGACAACACTTCGCAGGTATCTCTCACGAGTGAGACCCCCATAGAGAGGAACATGACTAAAGACTGTGTGTACGCTTATCCCATGCAGCTGCGGAAAGGAATATAAAGAGAGACAGGCCGCCCCCTCAAGGTAAGGCTTCAAGAACACCAGAAAGCTGTAACGCGAGGGGAAGTAGAAAATCAGGCGTGGCTGACCACATATGGAGAGAGAAGGGAGATCACCGCCCCCTGTGGGATCATGTTGAGATCATAGACAGGGGAACACCATTGGAAAATTGTAAACTTAAGGAATCAGCACATATGCTAGGCCACAAAATCTCCTGAGCCGACCAAGCATAGAAATAAATACAATATGGGAACCAGTAATAAGGAGTGCCAGAGAAAAGCAATGATAACAAAGTTGCAATATGAACTCTGGTAAAGACATGCAATGATAACAGCAAAAATTGCAATATGAGCACTGGTAAAAATGATGCTGAAAACATTAGGTTTATAATACTCAGAAGTTCATACCCAGATGTCCTCAAGGACACATGGCACAGTGGATAAAGGCGTTGGTTAGATCCAGTGACAGACCCAAAGAAGGTGAGTTCAATTCCTGGTTAAGGCAGTGGAGAACTTTCAGAGGGAAAATTAGCAGGAGATAACTGATAACCATCAAACATGGCACGTGGAATTAGAACAGTCTACCCCAGCGATCGAAATAAAGGGTTCAGTTCGAAATTCCAACCACCTGAAGAAGGCCGAAACGTTGTGACAAAGATGAGGACAATAGTCCGACTAATGTAAATACTGTAAATAGAACTGTTAAATAATTTCTGACTAATGTAAATACTGTAAATAGAACTGTTAAATAATTTCTGAATAATTTGCCTTTAAAATTGAAGTAAGTGCCAGGAGAAAAAATAGAATTTTAAAACATACCTATTTTCCTTGGGGCATCGCCAGGTCTATTTTAAAAATTTCTTGGGCCCACATTGTGAATTACTGACTTAATATATCTCTTGTCATATACAGCAACTGAATGAATTTCAAAATCACACTGAAAAATTACAAGTAAATTTTAAAAAATTACATATAGATTTTTTTTCCAATCAACTCCAAAAGAAAAGAATACAAGAACTGACTGAATCATGACACTGCTTTTAGTTTAACTACCTTCACTCTTTGGCAATGTTTATTGTTTTAAAAGGCAATGATCAAAAGTGTTTTCATATTTATTTCTTTATAAATTGGTAAATGATAAATATTGCATTGCATTAGTTTCTGGAATGTTGTAAATAAACAAGCTAATAGACAGATGTTTAATGTTTTTTGTAAATTTTCAAGAACAAACATAAATGTATAAATTCACTTTAGGCTTTTATTACAATTTTAATCATCACTTTTTAAAACAATAAAAATTGCTGAGGAAAGAACATGGGTAAAATAATAGTGGTGTCAATGGAAAAAAAAAAGTCCTTTTGATACTTTTTTTTTCTGCAGGTACAAAGGTTCAAGTTTGCCAACATTTTTATTTAAGGAAACTGACCTGATTAAATTATAAATAAGAAAATGAAAAAAAAAATGATGTGAACATTTATTTGAACTTAAAAATGTATTTAATGAGTTTACATAATATATTAACACAAAAATAAAAGCAAATAATAAAAGCAATAGTTAAATAAAAACTTGTGCAACAAGCAGTTACAATGTCAAATATGGGATTTTAGAAACATTTAGTCTAAAGATCAATGACTAAGCTTGAGGGACTTGCTATATGACTTAGAGAGATAATTCAATTGGGCCACTACCAGAGATCTCCAGTTATCCCAAAACACAATCCACAATGTACATGAAGACATTCAGTACAAGTTATACATGATGAGAAAAGGGCAGTTTCTATTGCCATAGACCTCAAGAACAATGGTTGCTGCAAGTCAAATGATGCTGAAACATCCAGAAGCATCTGACATGCTCTATTTTTTTTATGTATAAAATATTTCAATCCCAATCAAAAATGAACTGAAGAAATAACAGCTGATTATGCAATGCCCCTCTCCCATGTTATACACAACAAGTTTCTTGCTTCTGTGATGGTTTATGGGGTGGTGAGAAATGAAGAATACATCATGCCCCACTCCACTTCTTTCAACAGGCTTTTCACTTATTTAAACTATTTACATCATTTGGACTGTTTTCCTCATCTTTACTGCCATATTAAACACTATTAGATTGTTATCTATAAGAATAATTTTATATTTACAACATTATAGAAACCAATACAATGAAACATTTATAATTTACCAATTTATAAAGTAATAAATATGAAAAAAAAATTTTATTCATAAATTTATAAACATTTACTAAATTAATAAAATATATGAACCAATTAAAAGTAAATCCTTATTATTTAGCATTTTATAAAGGTTGAATCAATTGGTAATTAGCTGCTGTTTTGCCAAACATTACAATAAATAATAGTGTAAATAAACATCCTAATAAATAAATAGTGTCTATTATTTTTGTTGCCAATTTACAAGAACAAAGAAAAAATGTATAAATTCACTTTCATGTTTAGGTTTTATTAAAATTTTAATCATTGCTTTTTAAAACAATAAACATTGCTGAAGGGTGAAGTTAATTAAAATAAAAGCAGTGCCATGAGAAAAACTGTCCTTTTGACACACTTTTTTGTGGGCACAAATATCCATGTTTGTCATTGATTGCAAAGCTGTACCAAGTAATTGTTAGCACAGCATTATGGAGCTTGGTATATGATTGAATAATGAGTTCAACCCTCACTACGTGCCCCATACTTTTGCCCTTGTGCCACAATTAAGCTATGTTTATAAAACTAACATCATGGAACTTGCTGAAGTTTTTTCCTACAGGTTCATGAGGCCTTCTCATTTTGGGTAGATTTAGAACTAGTGAGAGCAACACATTTTTCATCTAAAACTTATAATAACAGGGATGGTTTCAAAACAGTTATTTGACAATGTTTTTTTTTTTTGTCTTTTTGTTTGTTTTTTTTTTATTTTTATATGTACCAAAAACTGCCAGGTCTGAATTATGGAACAAGACTACAGTATGTCTGGGAGGGTTTTTTCTAGGGTAGAGCATAAGGTTGTAGCTTTGGATGGATTAGCTGTCTCATTGTTGTTAATTGATCTAATGATAAATGATATAGGATACCACATAGGTAATAATATGTCAAAGAGAATCACAAAGTTATGCAGATAAACATAAAAATTAATTATAATTTTTCATATAAATGATCCAATTAAAGAAAACAAAAATAAAAAAAATGAAAAAGTACATTTTAGCATGATATCCAAAAAGTAACTGATAAAATGATTGCTTGCAATATAAAGATATACTTAAGAAAGTAAATCCAAAAATGTTTAAAAAATGCAAAAAAAAAATGCAAAAAAAAATGCAAAAAAAAAAAAAAAAAAACTTGGAATTAATGAGTTAAATATATTTTTATTGTCTTAACAGTATTTCTTTCAGAAAAACCTCTTAAAAGTTTTGGGGCATCAAGAACTTACTCTTGCAGTTATAGAAACAAAATGAAAATATACACATTTCAGATGAATATAATTTTCTGTCACATGTTTACATTTGTAAATGTTTCCCAAGAAAATGCTTTCTCTTATCTGTATACTTGCATCTGGACTTTAAAAAATGAAATTAAGAAAACAAGTGACATTGACCAATCATTGTCAGCCATTGTGATGTTTACAGTAGGTGATAGTATGCCTTCTATCATGCATTCTTGGTACAGATTTTCTGTATTATACTATCCCATCCATTTGGAATCAAATATCATGCCCTGTTTGAATTCTGATAATTCATATCACTTTGCCAAATATTTAGGAAGGAACTAGTCTCTAGAAATTTAAAGAAAAGACCAGCTAAAATACAACTAAAATATGATCCCATCTGTCATTAGAATTTCTGTTTGTAAAAATCAATATCAAATTGCAATATGACATTAGAACATCATAAATCAGGGAAGCTTTTGTACTTTTTTATATTTATATTATACTTTTCTTACAATTTTTGTATATTTTTATTCTTTCTATCGATACAGAGAGGTTAAGTTTGATAGCAGATTTTTTTTTAAGATTCACATATTTGTTAACAAGTACTTTAGTGTACAATTTGATATCTAACTAGGAATCAGTCATATTTATGGCCTTTTGTCTTTTGAATGGGTCACCAGAAACACTAATTTCTTTTTCTTAGTAATTGTGCTAATTGTTTTCCAGATAAAAAATAATTCTTTTGTTGCCTTTAGACAGGACAATGTCCTAACTAGTTTCATCACTATAGAACATATTGGAAAAGTCAATATGGCCATTTTTAGCAGTGAGTAATGAAGAGGACTCCATCCTTAAATTGTGTGATGATGCTGATTATAAGAAAGGACATATTCACTGGAAACTTGCTCACAAGTACATCAGGATGTTGAATTTATGCTGTAAGACTCTTTTAAGTTAACTTAAATGCAAAAAGAACAGAACAAGGATTTTTCAAATGGTTCAATACTTCTATCAGAAAAAAAAATGTTTGAATATGTATACAGTAATATATTGGGTAAAAGAAAAAACAAACATCAAAAGTTTAATCAAAAATTTAGTTCTTTTGATGGCAATGTATTTTTTGAAGTTACTGACATTATTAAAGATTAGATTTGTTTGTTCTAATCTTAAGGTTGCCTGTCAGAATTTGTCAATTTTCATTGACCATAAAGTTCCAGTTCTGCTTTAACATTCTAACAGTAATTAAAATCTTCCTCTGACAATAAAAATATTTAATGGCTGTTGTTTGATATCAATATTTAAAGAAAATAAGTGCAAAAAATGTATATTATTTAAAGTTGAATGTATCTATTAGAAAATAAAATTATCTCTCAAAACAAATAGGTTGTAGAATTTTGACAATTTCACTTATTTTCTATCGAAGAACAAATTTGTGGACAGTAGATCTCAGACATTTCAATACATTTAGTTTTCAACTATAAAAAATTAACCAAACAATAATTTTCAAAGGTATCTAAAAATCTGTTAATATGGATTATATAATTAAGACCCTGAAAATGAATGTTCTGGAAAAATGTTTTATTTATAAGAAATATTAAAGAAATATTGTGAAGTTTTCTTAATTCTTTCAAGATATAAAACAATTTCCATTTATCAAAATTCATATTTACTGGTTTCTTGAAATATAGATGATTTTAAATATTTTACTTGAGGTACAAAGAGTAAAAATTTCAATAAAAATTTAAAATCAAACAGGAAAGAATAAAAAATATTTATTTTAAAGACATAAATAAAAAACAAAGAAAAAAAGAGGATAAAAACCATGAGCTTAACTAATTTTGATTGCTTTCTCATCAAAGCGCTATTGCTGTAATTTCAAGTGTAAATTTTGATTGGCTGGTAGAATTTGTATATTATTTAAAAATGAATGTATGTATTAGAAAACAAAATTATCCCCAAAAACAGAGGCTGTAGGTTCCAATTCACTTATTTTCCATGGATGAACAAATTTGTGAACAGTAGATATTAGTAATTTCAATACAACAGTTTTCAACTTCCAAAAATGAACCAAAGAATTCCAATGCAGGGAATTATACTTCAAAAGTATCTGAAATGATTATATAATTATAACAGCTATTATTATTAAAACTCTGAAAAGGAATGGCCTTGAAAACATTTCATTCATATGAAATAAATAAAAATTTGAATTTACCTGTTTCTTGAAAATATAGATAAATTTAAATATTTTAATTTTCCCATAAAAATGGCAATGAAACAATCAGGGAATGTTACTATTGAAAAATAAAATCTCTGAAAACAAGCAGAAACCTGAAAACAAAATAATCACAACTGGTTTCAATTCTACAATTTATCTTTCATTTGACAGGTTTCCAGTTAATAGATGAAGAGTAAACACTTCACAGAATTAACTATAAGAAATTAAATTTCATTCAATGTCAGTTTCAAACGAGCTTTGCTTAATATAACAACTGGATTTATTAAAATAGTTCTATCAAAAATATATTGTGAAATCATCCATTCAAATATTCTTTCACACTTACATAAAAAATCAGAAAAATATGTTTGAACTTCTTCATTTCTGACTTACGCCGATCACATCATTTTTAGAATCTAAAAAAAAGCTCCAGATCTGTAATGAAAAAATAAATCATGACAGATCAACTGGTTTCATTTCTACTACTTATTTTTCCTTTGACAAATTTCCACTTATTATGTGATGGGTAAACACTCCATGAAATTAATTATCAGAATTTAAACGTTATTTAATATTAGTTTTAAACAATTACTAGATGTAATAATGGGATTTATTAAGAAAGTTCTATTAAAGAAATATTGTGAAGTTTTTTAATTCTTTCAAGATATAAAACAATTGCCATTTATTGTGGCTGAGTTGTTAGAACATTCACTTTTTAACCATGCAACCTGGGTTCAAATCTCACCATGGTTGATTTGCTGGGAAGGTAACTTGATGTTATCGGTCTGGGGAAGATGATCCCACCAAATAACACCTTTGGAAAGTGCCTGGAAAACCATATCACTGGTTAGTCGAAGCCTTGTGAATGAAATTGGGGAAAGAGAACTATTTGAGAGCTGTTAATGATTGTGTTATCACAAAGTCAGAAGTCATCGTAACCAAGGGTTTGAGTGTGATGGCCTTGTTCAGGCTCTTGATCATGCCAGATAATTTGCTCTTTTCCAAAAACTGTAACTAATGTTCATTCTGCATAGTTGCAGTATAAACCACAAGTGGGTTGTGTGGGTGTTGAACAAACATAAGTATGCCTGAACATGCATCTGCAATGGGGATTTGCTAGCTACCCTAGTAGACAGGTATCCCTGGATACGAACAGCCAGCCATAAGTTTAAAGATTCTACTCTGAATGCATTTTAAAATTGATGTTTCAATGATATACTATTGGTATATTCTAACAAAAGGCCAAAGAAATTTAATATCCTTAATATCTTAGTTATATGTAGAGAGAAGGTGAGAAAAAGTATTAATGAAATAGTTTACATGTTTGAAATGTTTTCTATACATATAGGTTTTGGTCCTATTAGCATAGTGCAAAAAGAGTAGAGCAATAATTTTGCAAATGGCTTTATTTCATATTTATAAAAATAAGAAAATCATGTTTGAATATTTGTTAATAAATCTTATGACTAGTAGGAGGTAACAATTTTAAAAGTCTAAACATGTAAATGACAAAAATGAGTACAAAAATAAAAATTGTTATAATGCAGATAAAAATATCAAAATGTCCTAAATTTACAAAATGTTACAATGTCAAAATGAAACTACTGTCTCATTCAATCTATTGCAACAAATATAGAAGAGGTTTATAATTTTACAGTAAAAAAAATATGGAAAATTGAATCAGTGAATAGAGTTGAAATTCTGGCTGAGATAGTTTCTATTCACTTTACATTAATATCTCAAATGTATTAAGACATTTTATTAAAAAGACCCTGAAAAGCAATGTTCATCAGAATATATTTTGTTTATATAAAGACTTCCTTACACCAAATATAGGAGGCCTTCATGGCTTAACTGTAAACAATATGGGAAACTGATTCAGTGAATAGAGATGAAATTCTGGCTGAGATTGTTTGCATTCATTTTGCACTGATATTTCTCATGTCCTGAAACTCAGACTAAAATGAACAAGTGAACAATATTTATTACATCCTATATTAGGAAGGATGTATATCTTACTGGTGAAAATATGAAAAATTAAATCAGTGAATAATGTTCAGATTTTGTTTGAGATAATTTGTGTTCATTTTGTACTAACATCTCTAATATTTTAACACATTTTAGTAAAGATCATAAAAAGGAATGTTTATCAGAAAATATTTTATTTATATGAAATAAAACTGGGCTCTTATCGTTTTCCTTAGTAATTAATGTTTTCTTCAACTGATCCATTACAATTAAAAAATTAATGTTTTCTTCAACTGATCCATTACAATTAAAAAAACAAATACTAGTGCAGAAGATTTTCATCTTATTTAAAATGCCTTTAAATTTTTGTTGTTCACAGGAAGAAAACTAGTTAACAAAAATGTTATATAACAGCCATTTAAAAAAAACTGTATAAAAATTATGAAAATATCCTCAAATAGAGAGTACTTTTTGATACAATCAGAGTAAAATTAACAGTTGTAGAGGGGATTGCAGCCTACGTGTAAACAATATGGAAAACTGAATGAGTGAATAAAGTCCAATTCTGACTGAGAAAATTTCTATTCACTTTGCACTAATATCCTGAAAAGGAATGTTCATCAGGAAATATTTTGTTTATATGAAAACTTCCTTACACCAAATATAAATAATATCATGGCTTAACAGTAAACAATATGGAAAATTGAATCCAGCAATAGAGCTGAAGTTCTGGCTAAGATAGATTCTATTCACCTTGCATTAATATCTCAAATGTATTAAAAGACCCTGAAAAGAATGTTCATCAGAAAATATTTTATGTGAAAGAAATCAAAATTCATATTTACCAGATTCTTGAAAATAAAGATGATTTTATTTCATTCATATTTAAAAAATACATTCCCAAATTTTCATACACTGTCTTGATATGTTTCAATTTGTATGAAGTTTTCAATTTTGCATGAAATACAAATAATATTTTCTTTTGCATAGATTTGTGCTGTTTTCAATGCAACTTGCAACAAAAATGCAAATCTTTACATTTCAGCTGGCATTTCACTTGTTTTTTTTATATTCCATGAAAAAATTGTTCCAGACTTGCAAACAAGTCTCTCTCTATATATATATTCATATATATTCATAGATTTATTTGTACATGAGGTATTTATGAAAATAGTAATTCACATGAGGTGTGATTGCATGTTCCTTTTTAGGTGTGACTGCTCTGAAAATTCAGACCCACCCATTTCACAAGACTATGTTTTCTCTCCAGTGTGTAGTAGAACATGAGTTTTCAAACCTGAAGTATATGAAAATGATGCATTACAGAATTTACAAGAATATGGTTTCTCTCCAGTGTGTGTTTGCATATGTCTCATGAATGTTTCTTTCCAAGAAAATGCATATCCACAAACTTCACAAGAATATGGTTTCTCTCCAGTGTGAGTACGCATGTGTCTCACCAAACTTGACTTCTGTGAAAATGTAGATCCACAAATTTCACAAGAATATGGTTTCTCTCCAGTGTGTATTACCACATGGCACACCAAATGTGACTTCTGTGAAAAAGCAGATCCACAATCTTCACAAGAATATGGTTTCTCACCAGTGTGTGTTCGCATATGGCGAACCAAACTTGATTTGTCTGAACATGCATAGCCGCAAATTTCACAAGAATATGGTTTCTCTCCTTTGTGTGAGTGCATATGACTCACCAAATGTGAATTCCTTGAAAATGCAGATCCACAAACTTCACAAGAATATGGTTTCTCTCCAGTGTGTATACGCATGTGTTTTGCTAAATCTGACTTAACTGAACATCCACAAATTTCACATGAATATGGTTTCTCTCCAGTGTGCATACGCATGTGTTTCACCAAATTTCCCTTTACTGAAAATGCAGATCCACACATTTCACAAGAG
This sequence comes from Acanthosepion pharaonis, assembly GCA_903632075.3. Classification (NCBI taxonomy): domain Eukaryota; kingdom Metazoa; phylum Mollusca; class Cephalopoda; order Sepiida; family Sepiidae; genus Acanthosepion; species Acanthosepion pharaonis. The sequence goes on from CAHIKZ030005070.1 coordinate 214,717, forward strand.
TGTGGCTTCTCTCCAGTGTGTATTCGCATATGGCGCACCAAACATGACTTCCGTGAAAATGCAGATTCACAAAGTTGACAAGAATATGGTTTCTCTCCAGTGTGAGTACGCATATGTCTCAGCAAACTTGACTTCTGTGAAAATGTAGATCTACAAATTTCACAAGAGTGTGGTTTCTCACCAGTCTGTGTATGTATATATTTCACTAAATCTGACATAACTGAAAATGAAGCTTCACAATCTTCATAAGAATACAATTTCTTTTCAGTGTGTTTATGTGTCTTTACATGTCTCAGCAAATTTGCCTTTCTTGAAACTGTAGATCCACATATTTCACAAGAATGTGGATTCTTTCCAGTGTATTTCCATATGGTACACAAAACATGACTTCCATGAAAATGCAGATTCACTAACTTCACAAGGACTTTCTCTAGCATGTGTTTGCATATGTTGTATCAAATGTGACAAATACAGAACAACAGATTTCACAGAAACAGTTTCTCAATAGTGCATGTATGCATGCAGTTCACCAAATGTGATTGAAATGAAAATGCAAATCCACAGACTTTCAGAAGAATATCCATTTTGAGAGCTTCTCATTTACTAAGTATGTCAGATACAGTATCCAAATTAATTTTTGTTGTAATTTATGACCTCACAAATCCTTTCTATGCAACAACCACATTTATTAGTTACAGGAATGTCAGCATTACTGAAAATAGGTCAATTTTTAACATAATTTAAAATTGCCTATATTCATGACATCAGTAGACCAGTTGTGTTTGCATATGTTGCACCAAATCTGACATCAGTGAAAATGCAGAATTGCAAATTTACAAGAATATGGTTTCTCTCTAGTGTGTTGGTGTATATACTCCATCAAAAGAAATGTTTGTACAGAAGAAGAACCCTGTATTCTACAAATCTCTCTCAAATGCGTCTATTCATATGGCATACTAAATCTGACTTTATTAAATAGCTTTGTAAACTGCACAAGAATATGCCTACTCTCTAATGTTTATTCATGTGTAACACTGTTTTTGTACAAAAGAGAACTGACACATGAAAATGTATATGCACAACTTTCTAATGATGACAATAGCATGTGTCCTCTGTTCTTGATGGAAAGAAAGGGATATTGTTTTCTTGCATTTAAAGTCAAAATAATGACAGATTTTTATGTATGTGAAGACTTCATGTACAGCCAAATTATCTGTGAATGAAAAGCAATAAAATATATATTAATAAAGGAAATGCATCATATATGAAATCAGTTCATATCATAATAGATATGTGTAGTTCTATACTCCAAGTCATTTGACACAATAATGCAGCAGCTAGTGACGATCAAACACAATGCAACAGTGGACAGTTTGTAAAAGCAAAAATGATTTTTTAAAAATCAAATGCCAATGTATAAATGGTTTTATCTGTTCAAAGTCATAGAAAAAAGATGACTTCATTTTCAGCTCTATAAATACTTTTTTCTATTTCTTGGGTTTTACAGCCACATCATGGTGAAAGCATTGGTTCCTGTACAAACACTGAAGTTAAGCAACATTGAGCCTGGTCATTACCTAGATGGGTGACTGCTTAGGAACACCAGATGCTATAAGTTTCGGTGTGTGGATGATGTAATGAATAATGGCTTTGAATTGTTAATTGGCATTGGGTTCATTATATTCACTTACATGGAAATACCATTGGGAAAGGTATGAATCCATCTCTTCTACCACTAGCAATGGGTTAATTAGTAAGATTTGTATCTCTAAAACCATTACTATCTAAAAAAAATAAGTATCATGCTGCTAAACATAAACAACCAACTCTTTCTTTGGATATCAATATAGTCAAACAGGTGTTTGCTATTTTTATACTACACTAATTATCTTCCCAACAAGATTATGAACATGGAAAGCCAAAATATTTCTTTCTTCAAGGATGCATATTTACGGTGAATATATGAAGTGAAAACTTCCACATTGACACACTGGAAAGAAAAATGACTGACAATCATGGGAGACAAGTAATGATGGTCACAAAGGAAGTAAGCCTAAAGGACCATTCTTCCAAAATGCCGTTTTAACAAGATGGCCTTCCCTGAGAGAATAAAAACAATATTCTTTTATTTTTCATAAGATACAATGTGATTCACATCAGAGAATGTAATAACACAAAATACTAAAATCCAATGGCATAATCTATCATTAGTCAAATCAATTTTTGCTTTTTCATTTTGTAAATCCTGATAATTTTATAATGGCAATTTAATCTGTAAAATTGCAACGTGACAAAAGTATTCTGAAGTGAAAATAAAAGTATTAATGAAGTAATAAAGAAAGACAAACTACAGCAAATCTTCAGCAACAGCAAAAACATGACAGGCAACAGCAGCAATCAAAACATAACAAGCAACAGCACTAATCAGCAGGGAGATTAGGTTTAGGGTTCCAAGTTTCCCACAGAGAATTATCCTATATTGACAATAATGTAGTGAATTAAAGTGTTTGTTCATGAATTTCAATGACATACTAAGTGTGATTTCAACCCTGGGCAAGGCAGTGGGAACTAAGACTCAGTGGAAATGGGTGAACAATAAATGAGCATTACTAAAAATAAAAACTAGAAATGGGCAGTAGAAAGGGAACAGTGTATCCCCTTAGATTAAATAAAGGGTTCAATTCAGAATTCCTTGTAGGTTTCACAAACTGACATGCACCTGATGAAGGTCGGAGGGCACAACAGCCAAAATGTTGTGATAACAACAACAAAGATGAGAACAATAGTCAGAATGTAAATAATAAAGTTAAACATTTCTTTTTATTCTGTAAAGCTTGGAAATTTTATAACAGGAAATCAATTTTAATGAACGTGTAGCTTGTTTGAGACTAATACGAATATAAGAAAATAATCTGAAGTGAAAATAAGGGAAATGAACAAAGTACAGAGTAACATATTGCTTCTGTAAAATACTTATTATTTGACAACAATCTTGCAAACATTTTTTAACAAATATGGAAAGAAAAATAGAAAAATTATTAAGTTTATTTGAAATAATTTCCTTGTGTTGAAAAGAATAATGCCCAATATAAAAGAACTAAGATATGCCTTTTCCTTCATTGAAATTCTCATTAATAACCACTATGATTTTTATACAGCAAGAACATGTGAACAACAAAAAGCAATGAAAGGTATTAAATTAGGTACTGAATAATATATGAAAGCAATCTATAGTATGATAGATTCATGTAGTTATATATTAAAGTCAGTTGATTAATGCAGCAGCTGCCAGTGAAGATTAAACATTTTGCAATGAGAAAAGATTACTTTATCATCCCACTTTATACAATATATAAATGATTCTATCTTCATAAAGATGTATAAGAATAAATATAAACCTTTTGAAATGTTTAAATAAATTTTTTTTTATTCCTTAGATACTATTGAAGATATCTTTTCTAATTTTGTGCTGCACTAATAAACTGCTGACTAAACATATTGTTTACAGTGTAAGATATTGCTTATGGAAAATACTTAAAATCTGGCATAATTTATCATTATTTCTGGAACAGAAAATTAAATTCTACTTTCTTATTATTTCATGCAGCTTGCTAAATTTGTAATTGAAAATCAATGAATGTGTAATTGTTTCTTGTTTGATCACAACACTGGAATGAGAGAAAAAGAATCTGAAGTGAAAATAAGGGAAATTAAGAAAATACAGAGTAACATATTGCTTCTGAAGAATACTTTTCTACTTGATAAAAATCTTATGAAAATCTTTTAACAAATATGAAAGGAAAAATAGAAAAAACCATTAATTTTGTCTTACATTGGAAGAAATTATTGTCATGTTTTTCAATAGGCAGCATTTAGATATGAAATTTACTTCAAATATCACTAGTAATTCAGATATATATATATACCCATTCTGTCATGTGACATTTCAATGTGTCTTTCTAGAAGATTTAAGTGTGGATTATGATCTTAGAATGTTTCTATGTTAAAAATGAAAGCAGAGGAAAATGTGGTGCATTCAATTTGAGTAATTGGATACATTCAATGATTAGAGTAATAGACATGATAATACTATAATCCTACTAGTGGTCGCAAGTATCAAAGACATACCATAGAAGCATTAAACCTCAGCAGAAAAGTGGGAGAAATCCCATTCATTGACATGGAAACCGACTGACTGAATATTTTATCGGCATGATATTGGGGCCCCCAACTCTAATATATCTCAATTTCCAAATACCAGTATTTATATAAAATACAATTTTTATTTTAATGTACAATAATGGATCATATGCAATATAGGGGAACAATTCAAGTAGAAAAATTGAAAATAAAAGCAATGTATCTAAATACAAATTAGAGACATGTTATAACAGAACATTCCATCTTAAATAATTGAACAATGTTTCACAGCAATTTTTAACATCAACTTGACATTTTAACAGATTTAACATTATGGATAAAAAAATAGTCAAGTATAGTACACACCAAACATTGTAATTTTAACTAAACCCATTAAAAATAATTAAAAAACATTAATTTATGAATGAAGCTTGAAGACGGGCAAAAGACCATATGAGTATAAAAATGTATTAAATTTAAAACTTTGTTTTTGACTTTAAAGACATGAGAATAAAAAAAATCAAGATGGCAATTTGAATGTGGTAGTCATTAGTTTGATATGAATATTTAAGTTGGATTTAATGACAACATCCAATATGCTATTGACCAGCTGAGCTAAAGAGCTCTGTAGCTCAGTCGGTCAAGAGCATATTGGATCTGATGATGGTTCTCTCTACATGGGAGGATGCAGGTTCAAATCCTGCAAGACACCACATATTTTTCTTTAATAAGATTTCTAAAATATTCAGGTCTAGACAAAAATAAATATACTGTTTAATAAATAAACTGAGTGCCTACTGAAATATGAGTATGTATGAAAAATAAGATTTTAAAGTGATAAAACCTGTTGGATTAATAAATAAAATCCATTAATTTTTTAGAAAATTGCTTTGTTTATATTTGGATATAAAACTGGACAGATATGAAAAAATCTTGAGAGATCTCTGATGAGAGGAACTTTGCTTAAAGGCACATATCAAGACAAGAAATAAAAATGTAAACTTGCATAATAGGGGACATTTATGAAATAATGTTCCATGACTAAGAAATATTGGAGAGAATCTTCTTGTTGGATTCAATTAGTAGGAATGATTGCAAAAGAAAAAACTTCCCTCTCCCTAATTTATAGACAATGCACACACTCACACACAAATGCATGCAGGATTTTTTTTTCTCAGCCAATAAGATAGGACATTTCTCAGTCTCACCAGACTGTTCATTCTTGTCATGAAGCTAGAATGCCATGTTCAGTTGACTGTATCCACTTGTGTATTAACACTATTCTTAGTTCATGTACTTTTTGCCTTATTACTGTTGCTTTGCCTTGCATATATTGTTTGCTTGCTTAATATTATTTTTGTCCTGTTTTTCTTTTTTTTCTCTTGTTTTTATTTATTGTAAACATTGTCAATTCTGTTTGTTGGGCATTCCTGTCAATTACATTTAACCATGGCCAATTACTCTACACTTCTGATATAAAAGAAAATGTATACAATCTGTAGAGTCATAAATGTTCTTGCAAATTAGCATTTATCAAAAAAAAAAATGTATGAAAAGTTGTTTACCTGCAAATTGTTGTTATAATATGCAGTAGAAATCTTTTTAAGTAAAAAAAAAAAAATAAATAGCATGACAGACTGAGTAAAGAAACCAATCTATAATGACAAAATCCAATCTGAAGAGGAACATGTCAGGTTATCTTGCAAGAGACACCCACTACTGTGATGTGTCCAGTACATGTGATGCCCTAATGACACTTGTGATCAGGGTCACATCATGTGGAAGAGGAAAGCTGGGGTGAGCATAAACATTTGCTTTTCTGCGCCAAATATGGCAGACATCTTTGCTAAAAAGAAAATAGAAAAAGTATTATTAATAAGTAGAAGAAACATTTTTTTTTATATGAACCTACTTGAAGAATTTTAGAATGCTTTTTATTTAGGCATTTTTATTAATGCTGGTAGAAAGACCATGTTAAATACAAGTGCCACTGTCGATGACATGTAGACTATTTGGCTAGAAGTGACAAGAGTTTGCGAAAATGGGAAACAATTGATCATGCATTATACAGAATCTGGCAATAATTAGTTTATTGATATAGACTAAACAGTTCAGTAAGGATATTAAGAAAAAAAAACAATGTAAACATGCATAATGGGTAATTCCTTATAAAAGTTTGTGTGCTATTACTAAGAAGAAATATTGGAGAATCTTCTGATATATATACACATATATATATATATAACATTTGGGCATTGTGAGAAATCATAAGAATTTTTGCTAAATGACTCTGTGAAAAGTTGTTTACCTGTAAATTGTTATAATATGTAGTAGTAATTTTTAAGTAAAAAAAATAAACAAAACAATAGGATAGACTGTCTAAGACAACCTGTCCATAATCAGAAAATCAGCCTGAAGATGAATTTGTCAGGCTATTATGCAGTAAACATACCAACTGTTGCTATGGCTCCAGTACATGTGCTGTTTCAAAGACCCTTAGGAGGTTGCAGGTGACTTGTGATCATGTGGAAGAGGAAAGCAGGGATGGGTGTGTAAAACATCTGCTTTTTTCTGCAGCAAACATGGCAGACATAGCTTGGCTAAAAAGAAAAGAGAAAAAAGTATCAATTAATAAGTAGAAGAAACATTTTGTTTTTCACGAAAGAAGTTAAACACAAGTGCCACTAACTGGCAGCATAACGGTCTGGTGAGAAAAATGACAAGTCTGCAAAACTGATAAATGTCAACAATTGATGATGCATCATACAGAGACATACACACTGGTTTTACTTTTGTCTCTTTGCTGGCTACAGACAACTAAATTGTGATTATACCACTGGAAAAGTTTTTCAAAATGAAAAAGATTGGTACTTCTGTTTAGATTTTTTGTCTTTCAAAGAGAAATATGCATTCTGAACTTCATTAAAATTTGACTCTTATGCCAACAAGTAAATTTTAATTTTGGTGACACAGACTTTTGAAATCGTACCACCAAAGATTCGCTAAAAAAATGTGAATACCTGATTGAAAAAAATACCCAATGTCTTATCTCCAAAATCTTTGTTACTAGTTAAGAAGAAAAACTAAAAGGATATCTTGTTTATTATTAAAATTAAATAATATTTTTTCTCCTTTTCATAACCTTTGAAATTTTCTGACATTTAATTAATTTTGAATGCCTCGCTGACGTCCACATTTTTTCTAAAACAAAAAATAAAAATAAAATTCAGAAACGCCTTTGAAAACTCGAGACTTAAATGCTCAAAAATACAGCAATTGTGGCAAAACGTTTTTGAAAACTCATTTCAATGCTGCAATATTCGCAATTTTTATTATTTTTCAACAATTTATGATGCTATAACCATCCAGCGTTAGCTTATGTAATTCTCGTAAATTTATAAATTAGTTTAAAATCTACAATTTTCAATGCTGTATGGTCTCCGAAACTTCCAGCCATAATGGAATAAAAAAAAACTTTAATTTAAAAATAATGTGATGATCATGATTATTAATGTGAATTTTGAAAAAAAAATAAAACGGACCCCAATTTCAGCAGGGCAAATCAAGAGAAAATTAGTAATTAGTAAAATAAAATCGGTAAAACCAACATATGGCATATAAAACGCAGGAGAATTTTAAAAGACATTTTTAGTAAAAACAAGTGCGCCTTATATGCCATCAAATACGGTACCGTAAATAAAACAAAACAAAAACAAAAAAAAAAAAAAGAAAGAATTGTTTTTATTAAGCTAAGCAGTTATTATTACCTATTTTTGTTTTTAAATAGAATTTTACAAATAAATGAAACCCGTGTCAAATTCTTAGTTATTGTTTAAATAAAAAGATTGCCCTTTTCTACGATCATTAATAAAACTAAAAAAGTTTTTTTTTTTAAATTAAAAAAATAAGTCATACAAGGTCGAATATTTTTGCTTGTATTTTTGTCAATGTAGAGGAGACATCCATATTCCATTGTTGAAAATAAATAAAAAAAACGTAGGTTCTTCCATTAGGTCACTTAAAAAAAGCAGCATATCACGATGAATAAAGGTCCATAAATCAACGTGAATAAAAACAACAAAGTGAAAAATATAATTATTAATTTCCTTTTTTATACTTTTTTTTATTGCAAAAACGAAAAAGAGGAAGAAATAATTAGATAATTAAAAAAATAAAAAAAGGAAAGACGTGTTGGTAAACAACGGTTTCTCTTTTCCAAAATTATCTTACACTCACCAAAAAAATTTAAATACGATGCGAAAAAAAAAAAAAAACAAACCCAAAACTGGGTGATTTCTTTATGTTTAAAAAAAATGATTTTCTTGGGATTTCTCCAACGACTTCCCCAATTTCTGCATTGTTCCTTCAGTTAATAATATAATAATATCAAAGTTGAAATGAATGACACAAAGAAATACGAAATGAAATGGAAAAAAAAAAAGCATTATACAAACGTGAAACTTCGGAGAAAATATTTCGTCTGATAACGTAATGATTACATCGTAATCATAATGCGGAAAAATAAAAATAAAGCGGTGTTAGATAAGATATGGTTCCTTGTGTTTAAAATCCTTAGCTGTCTTGGCATTCTCAGAGCAAAGTTATTCAAAAATAGATCTATGACGCTTCTTCACGGCGCCAATTTTTTCATCTGCCAGGATTTTGTTGACATGAGGTTGTTTCGACATAAATACTGCTACTTTGTAAAACTGTCACGATGCCTGTTGAAAACGTGGTAACCGTTGCTGTATCTTCTCTTTCTAGAAATATTCCTTTTAACTCCTTTTTTTTTACTCCACCTGTTTGTCTTCATAGTACTTGCTCTTCCATACATGTGTTCAAACTTTTTCCAGCTGAATAAGGAAGCTTATGTCCTTCATTCTATTGTCCTGGTACATCCCACCATCATGGCAAACTACTTATTGTTAAACTTGCAATATTCTTCAACCTTTCTTCTTCATTCTCCCTGTCCTAATGTCATCTGTTTCTTGCTAATTATAGGTAATTACTGTAAACTGGTTGCCAGTCTCAATAAAAAAAAGTTTCATGTTTCCTATTGATGTTATCCTTTTATTTCAGAGATACACTGTGAAAACTCAAAAGAAATAACAATTCCTTCAGAAAGGGGAGATAGATATAAAAAAAAAAAATACTTTTCAAAGAAATACAGAAACAAGGAAAAGACTTTCCAAATGGAAACAATAACAACTTGAAACAAACTCAAAATGATAAGCGAACACATGGTGTCTTAGAGGTGAATTTCAGATAATAGTAGGAAGTATATGCTGTATTTGTCAGCCTATTGGATGCACGTATGCATTGAACACACCCAGATTTTGGCATAGAATATTTAGGTAAATAAAATGCGCACATCACAATCCAAAAAATCAAAATTATAATAGTCTCACTAGCAATGAAGAAACACTTACATGCACAATTTTCAATATCACTGAACACTGGTGCATATGGTAATAGACAAAAAAAAAAAAAAAAAAAAAACAGAATATGGTACTTGCTGTTGAAAAAAAAATTCCAATATCTGTATATCAACAAAAAACACACACAAAGCAAATATTTCTGTAAAATCTGGCATTTCAACAAAATAAGTGGCAAAATATTCCATAAATTTCTTTTTTCTGGGTGAATTTTTCAGGGATATTTTTATAGATATCATGTTTGTTTACTTTCAGGAGCCCTAGTTTCAGGGCTAAGCTCTATGTGTACACTGATTCTGGGTGAACCCTAATTTTTTGTGGTCTTCATGTTGTGGTCTCATATATAATACTGCTGTATTGGATGCAGGGTAATTTTTTTTAAAAAAAATCTGCATCCAATAATAAGTAATTACCATGTTGCCATTTTGACTAGCAGTAGCTAAAGAACACGTGGTAGTTTCCATACTCCTAAGCAGTAACAGATTTGCAGAAACTACAGCTAAATACATGTATGTGTATATATACATATATATATATAATAAATTTTCATTTTTATATTTTTATTAAAAATTATTCTAATAATTTTAACCCCATTACTACTGCTACCATAGTATCAAGTTGAAAAGTCTCTAAGCCTGGGAACACATATGTTGCATAGCCCCTTGATGGGGTGATCTTAGGGTGACAGCTTCAATTCCATAATAAATTTGCATTCTTCTCTCTCAGCTGGTGATCGCTAGTTGTTTTGGTTTGGAGATAAAAGAACTTCAACACGGGGAATGTTATTTAACTATTTTATAAATATAGATGTATATATCTTCTAACTAGCCAGTGAGGTTGCTCTCCCTCCAATGGGGAGCCATTTCAGACACAAAAGAAGCACATCTATATTGTTTGACAGTTAAGAAACAACCCACTGACACCCCTTTCTCTATCTATTGTTCTTACAGTGGCTCAGCTAATCAAAATCAATTTCCTTATTTTGTCTTCCATCTGACCTCAAAGGTCAACCCCAGGAAGTCAGAAGAGCAATACATTTCCTCTAAAAAATAATAGTCTGCTAAACTGTTATTTAATACATATACAGATCCCTTTGGCAACTTTTACAGTTGTCTCATTGCATTTTCTATTTTTCTTTAAAATTACCTCATTTTCCATGGTATTTTCAACATGTTCAAATTGAAAAAAAATTACTGCCTTATAAGAAATTAGACATTACACCTTAGGCTAGTAGACTTTTCCTTATTTTTTATATTTGTAGGGATTACCCAACCATGACATTCTCTTTAGGATTGTGAAAAGAAAAAACTTCTTTCTCTTGGCAAACCAACTATCAAGTATTTAAAGAATACACACACACAAGAAATATTAAAAGTTTTGTTTGCAATATAAAAAATATACCTACCAAAGTAAAATCAAAAATATGTTAAAAAATAACCCAAAATCTTAGAAGAGTTATTCTTTGAAATACCTATTCCTTATTTCAGTCCTCCAGGAGAGTAATATTTTTTGCCTCCTTACTCTCATATTTTTCACTGACATAAAGGGGGACAATTATATTGCTAGATCTGCTGTTATGAAGCTTGTGTAATCTTTAACCTTCATGCCTGCCATTATTTTAACTATCTTCTCTCTTGGCAATGTTTGTTTGAAAATGTGATGATTAGAATTGTAATGAAACCTAAAAATATGATGAAAGTGAATTTATACATTTTTTTGTTTTTGAAAAAATGCATAAATTCACTTTCATCAAAATATTAAACATTATTTATTAAACTGTTTATTTATAAGAATAATTTTATATTTACATTCTAAAAACAATAGTATTAAAACTAATGTAATGCTATATTTATCATATACCAATTTATAAAAATAAATCTGAAAATAATGTCAATGTTTCCTATTTGTTTTTCATCTTATCATATATATATATATATATATATATATATATATATATATATATATATAGGATTAATGTAGCTAAGAGTTAGTTACTGTAGTGTATAAAATTTAAAACAAAAACTATTTAAAACTATTAGCTTGATGTTTAAATTATCTACAATAGATAGTTTGAATATCTAGGTTTTAACTAATAGTTTTAAATAGCTTTTTCTTCTTTTTTTAATTTTCGAAATTACAATAACTTAGTTGCCTCCCTTGACGTTTTCATGTGAGCCTACATGATAAAATTTTAAATTGTACAATACATAACCTTAGAATTTTTCGTTTTACACATAAATAATTTTATTTTCAGATGAACAGAACAATTTTGTCTTAAAAAAATGAGGAATACAAAAATATTTTATCTTGTGTTAATGTTGAAAGTACTCAGAATAAAATGAATATGCATCAACACGGTAATTTTCTTTCTTCCTTTAATAAGGATACCAAGAAACTTGTCAGTAATTACAAAAGGATCCTGTTAAAAATAAGTAGACAAAACTTGTCTAAATTATTTAATGAGACATTAATATATATATATATATATATATATATATATATATATATATATATATAATCTCCAGATGGATATATACACACTATCCAGATGGGCTTAATCACAAATTTAACAATATAGATAGTATTAATATATAACCCCACAAATCAGGACCTACCCACATTTCTCACCCACACAGGACAGACATGCTTGAGGAGGTGTTGAGGCCTCATACTTATACACACACCCACACGAATATACACACTTACACACATAATACTCACTCATTCCCTAAGAACCAAATAACACACACACTTAACAGAAACACATCCCCTTTCCAGGAACCTATAAAACTGTCAAAATGACCAAGGAAATTCAGAGCAGCATGAATTCCATCCAGCTCTTAGATAACAACTTAAAAATGACTGTTTAACCCACAAAAGAACTGACCAAAATTTATGTTAAAAAAATAGAAAAAAACAAATGAAAACTACAGGCAAAAGTTCATTTTCTCCTTCAAGACATTCATTTCTCTAGTTCACTGCTACTAGCAAGCAGGAAATTTTTTTCTCCTGATGATGACCATGTTAGCCAAAACTAGTTGAGGCATCTAAATGAAATAATAATTAAAATGAAAGAATATTAATATACAACCCAGTGTGTCTGAAGATTTTAGTTTTTTAATATTTTTTATTGTTCAAAACACACATATATAAGAGAATGAAAAGAAATACAACAAATGTTGTTGATAATATTGTGAGAAATCAAAAGTGCTTAATTGAGATCTAAATTTACACTATTTACATTCAAACTATTGTCCTTATCTTTGTTGTCCTGTTAATGTTTAGGCTGTTGTGTCCTGTCATTCATCCTATGGGACAATAGCATTGGTTTGTGAATCGATTGAGATGAATGCATTGGTTCCTGAATTTGGTGACATGGTAATCGTGAGTTCAATCCTTGGGCTAAATTGTGTGTACTTGGGCTCAGTAGAAACAGGTGAGCAATAACTGAGCAGTGCTGAAAAGTAAGACCTGGATGAGAGAAGAAAGAATACTGGAGAGTTAGACATCTGAAAAAATCAGCACATATGCTAGGCTATGAGAACCTTCTTAGTTGGTCCAGCATAGAAATAAATACAATGTAGGAGCTGTTAATAATAAAAAAGAGAGACAATTTGAACAGCAGCAATCAAAACATGACAGGCAGTAGCAGCAGTTGCAATATTAATCAGCAGGTAGTTTAGGTTTAAGGCCCAAAGTTCACTACAGAAAATTATCCTACAGTCTAGTGGATTAAAGTATTGATTCATGAATTTGGTGACATAGTAGTTGTGAGATCAATCTCTGGGTTGGAAGTGTATACTTGGATTCAGTGGAAACTGAGTAGGACTATAAATAATGTAGCATTGCAGCTCAGACCAAACACCTGTTTCCTTCTCAGGGTGCAGGTTTTTCCAGTTGAATGCTTGTGGTTCAAAAAAAAAAATTCTTACCCATGAATTTAAAGCATGCGACTATTTTAGCACTAGGCAAATTTTATTCTGGTTGTAACCTTCTGCTGTAGACAAGTGGGGTGAAGCATGTTAAGGGGGCGAACAGTTTAATAGGCTTGTTTTCCTTTTCATGTTGTGACAAGTTGTTTCTAGTCTCTCACTATCTGCTCTGTCTGGGTCTGTCCATTGCTCCTAGGAACCACTGTCTTATAGATACAGCATTCTTTGTCTTCTCATCTTTACCTAAAAAATAATTTATCAAGAACCCAGGGTCTTGTTCTACTCAGTGACCCTCCTTGTCAAGTTAGTTTGACATGGTTCTTGTGAGGTTTACTTCATTATCAAAACAATTTCTATAACATCTTTCAGATGTTTTCATTTAACAAGATTTAATTGGCTGACACTGATATCACTATGATAAGAATTATTGAATATTCAGGCTAGTCAATGAAAATAAATAAATATACTGTTTAACAAATAACAGAGAATCTACTCAAATAAAAAATAACATTTAAGTAATAAAATAGATCTCATTAATGAAAAATACATTCTTAAAATTAGCTTTATGTTAGGAAACAAAACAGAGCAGAAATGTATATTTCAAGAGTTTGAAAATTCTCTGCTTAAAAGCACTATTCAATATTTACTTGGCCATCAAGCACTCTGTGGCTGATAGTGTCAGATCTAATGATGGTTTGTTCTAGGGAAACACAGCTTTGAATGTGTTTAAAAGCACTATTTGGGCTTTGCCTGGCCATCAAGCACTCTGTGTCTGAGTGGTCAAAGTACATCAGACCAAATGACAGTTTCCATTAGGAGAATGCAGATTTGCATCCTGCCAGAGAGAACATATTTTTCTAATAAGATTTATCAAATATTCAGGCCAGTAGATGAAAATAAATAAATATACCATTTAATAAATAAACAGAGAATCTACTCAAATATGGGTATCCATTAAAAAATAACATTTAAGTAATATGTTGGATTAATAAATAAAAAATCCATTCCAAATGTGTGATATTTAATGACAATAGTGATTAAAACAAAAACAGATGGAAGCTGAATAAGCTAGGTTATGCATGTCGACACATCAGACACAAGAAATTAAAAGTCTAAAGCTAAGCATTCCCTGGATCCTCAGTATTTCTCACAATGTATTATAATAACCAATAATTGTTGCATTTCTTTCCATTCCCCTATACAGCTATGATTTCATCAATAAAAACATTTAACCTGACATGCTAAGTCTCGATAAAAATATATAAAATTCCCAATTTCTTATCCATAATGTTGAATGTGTTAAAATTATTCAACTTTTTAAGAAGAAAAAAAATTGTCAAAAATTGCTGCAATACATTGTTGATTTATTTAAGAGGGATGATCTATTATGATATGTCTCTAATTTATATTTAGATACATTGTATTTATTTTCAATTTTTCGAGTTGAATTATTTGCCTATATTACATCTGATCCATTATTGTACATAATTAGGTTACAATATAATTTGTATTTTATATGAATACTATTTTATGAAAATTGAGATGTAGTAGAGTGGGTGGTATCATAATTGGAGAGGTGGGGAGGGGACACAAGACTCTTGCACTGGCCCTGATTGTTACTATTTTGTTTTACTAAGTTAAATCTGTTTTCGAAGGAGTTATAGTGAATTTCATATGAAGTTTTGAAACATTCCTTTTATTTGTAGTCAATTCTGAGTTGATAGGTAGCATTATGCATCAGGTTTCATCAAAATATTTCATATTATTAACTTTTTATGACAATCATGAACTGATCAGAATATTGGAAGAGTTTCAAAGTATTTTCAATGCATTTTTCTTCATCATGGAAAGACAGAGGGCTACAAATTTTAAATGCTCTTAAATAGAAACTGGTAATTATTCTAGATTTTAATTTTGTTGCTGTAGTGATACTAGCAAATTAGTATGCATAATTTGCATAAGCAGAACTGAACATTCAATATAAGTGGTTACTGAGAATAACCACTAGAAAGTACGAGCTTAGCAGCTGACTAGTGCTAACACAACAGTTGTTATGGTGTGAATAGAAATTTATGAGATCATTTTTATTTGTGGAATTTCATGCTATATTTTGTTTTAGATCATTATTCATAAGGTATGATATCAGGGAATGGTAATGCACTGCTTGTTTCTGTTTCAAAAGTAAATTCGATTGTATGTTCAATATTAAGTTATTTACAAAATTAGGTTAATGTTTTTTTTAGTGGAGATATATTAATAATGCATCATGGATATGTCTCGGTAAAATAGTTTGGAAGCAACTGGACTGTAGAAATTGAGAAAATGCAAAACAAAAACCTTGCTAAAAGGTGCATCCCATTCGTAATCTAAATTTTTTAATGAGAATCATTGATACAAGTTAACTAACTTTGGTTTGTGATTAATAAGCAAATTTTTACGATTTTATTTATTAGAGCTATTGAGTAGACCAATAAATTCAACTCTGTGGGAAGTGTAGTTAGAAAAGTGTAAAAGACAGAAATACAAAGGGCATGAGAACAGTGAAAAGGAGTAATACAGTCGGAACATTGTAATCAGAAAATTTAATACCTTGTAATGAGATTGTAATATTAATGATTAATAACCCTTAGGGAACTCCCTTGTAAAATCAGATTATTAGCCCTTAAAGAACTCTCCTAGACTATGAGGCACTCCCTGAACATGATGAGGAAACAAAGGCAGACTATTTAAGTCTGTAATAGAAACCTGTAAAATAAGTTCATTAAAGCATTTTATGTTGTAATAATTGTTGATTATTTTCATTACAATAGGGATTGGTTAATTTGTGGTTGTAGTAGTTTTTTAATAGATTCAAGCATTTTTTAACTAGTGTGTCAGTGTATAAGGATTTGTTATCTAACTAGCCCTGAGTTTATTAGTTATATCTATGAAACACAGTCTCTCGACCAAGTCACTGAAACCACTACCTTCTATTTCTTAGCAATGGGTCTCATTGGAATTCGCAAAAAGGCTTCCATGGTTTGAAAGGAATTAAACTGTCCATGTCGGACTCTCAAGAGAATGTTATAATCTTGATTAGAAATTAAAAAGGGCCCAAGATTTACAATAAAAAATGAGGTGGTATAGTCTTTCAATTTACAAAATATTTAATAAGATAAAATGTAGCTACATGTCTAAATTTGGATTACATCTGCTAATAAACTTCCATGGCTTAATTGGGATGTCAGACTCCCAAGAATAATATGTTAAAATCATATTAAAGGCTATTTCTTCATTTCTGAGCCATGCTGATTACAGAATGGTTAGAATGTAAAAAAGCTAAAAATTGGGACAATCATGGGCCTATGTGGCTAAAAAAGATTTATTACTAAAAGGACATTTTTTCCTAGACACTTCTATTATTTTAACTTTCACTCTTTGTCAATGTTTATTGTTGTAAAAACAGATGATTAGAATTGTAATAAAACTTAAATGATGAAAGGGAATTGATACATAATTTTTGTTCTTGAGAATTTACAACAAAAATATTATTGTAATTGTATTAAAATTAATGAAAAGCAATATTCATTATTTACCAATTTATAAAGAAATAAATATGAAAATTATTTTTTTCATAAATTTATAAGTATTTACTAATTAAAGTATGTGAACCAACTATAAGGAAATCCTTATTATTTACCATTTTATAAAATTTGCTGATACTTTGACAACTATTCCAATAAATAATATAATAAGTAGTATAAAGGAACAATAAATAGTATTTAATATTTTTGTTGTCATTTCTCAAGAATAAAGAAAATGTATAAATTCATTTTAATATGTTTAGGTTTCATTAAAATTCTAATCATCACTTTTAAAAACAATAAACACTGCCAAAGAGTGAAGGTAGTTGTAAAAAAAAAAAAAACAGTTTTTCTTTGCTTCCACTTTTTACATGCATCAGCTTTTGTTTTCCTAGGACACATCATTGCTCCTGTGTATCACTTTTGTTTTCCTAGGACACATCATTACTCCTGTGTATCACTTGGTATTTTTGATCTTTCAACAATAAAATAACTTCAAGCAAATTTCTTTTATCTCTACCTTGTGGCCAGTTATTTTGTAAATACAAAATTTAACAAAGTTCATATTGACTGAATTTATTTCCTATCTGTTCCAGGTGGTTTGCTGTCAGTAGGGATTCTGGATCATTCTAATATCCTTCATAAATGGAAATTGTGATGCAGAAATCCAAAGGCATATTGGAATAGTAAAAGATGCCTTCCAATACTAAATAAATTATTAACAAACAGAAAAATTTCCTAAGAAACAAAGAAAAGAGTACTGAAATGTTATGTAATATCAGTCCTCCTATATGGCAGTGAATGCTGGACTGTCTCCTCACAGACGAAGGAACTTCAAGAAACAGAAATGTGGTTCTACAGAAGGATGCTGAGAATACCATGGACCAAACACGTGATCAATGACAATGTTTTAGAGAAAATGGACTACAATAACTATAAAAAAAAGATCCACACCAAATCTATAAAATACTAAGAAATTCTTTAGGAAATGAGAATTGAATAAAAAAAATAAAGATTACTTTGAGAAAGGAAAAGAGTTCTGACTGACCCAATGGCAGATTTTATCAGACATAAATATATCAAAAATTCAAGAGAGAGCTTATAAATAACTTACATGAAGAATATGACATAATAAGTACACACAATGATGATAACTGTACAGATGAGGCCAGGCTTATAGATTGTAGATAAATACATTTAGCTGTGATTTTGTCTCTCATATAAATAAAATTATCAAACAGGTGAGGGTCTTTGAATTTCAAAACAGTGTCATTTTCTTTATATTTGACCTAACCAGGGGTGGATCCAGCATTTTCACTTAGAGTGGGCATGTTCCTCAGTAAAAATCTCAATTCAAAATTTTAAATTCTGTGACCATATATTGGGTTTTAGAAGTGAGTAGAGAGAGTGTGTTTACAGTATTTACATTAGTCGGACAATTGTCCTCATCTGTCGCCATATTTGTCACAACGTTTCGGCCGTTGTATGCTCCAACCTTCTTCAGGTGGTTGGAATTTCAAACTGAACCCTTTATTTCGATCACTGGGGTAGACTTTTCTAGTTCCATGTGCCATGTTTGATGGATGGCAGTTATCAGTTATCTCCTGCTCTGAAAGTTCTCCACTGCCTTAACCAGGTATTGAACTCACCTTCTTTGGGTCTGTCACCTAACCAACGCCTTTATCCACTGTGCCATGTATCCTTGAGGACATCTGGGTATGAACTTCTGAGTATTATAGACCTAATGTTTTCAGCATCATTTTTTTACCAGTGCTCATATTGCAATTTTGCTGTTATCATTGCATGTCTTTACCAGAGTTCATATTGTAACTTCATTATCATTGCTTTTCTCTGGCACTCCTTATTACTGGTTCCCATATTATATTTATTTCTATGCTTGGTCGGCTCAGGAGATTTTTGTGGCCTAGCATATGTGCTGATTCCTTAAGTTTACGAATTTTCCAATGGTGTTCCCTGTCTATGATCTCAACATGATCCCACAGGGGTGGTGATCTCCCTTCTCTCCATATGTGGTCAGCCACGCCTGATTTTCTACTTCCCCTCGTGTTACAGCTTTCTGGTGTTCTTGAAGCCTTACCTTGAGGGGGCGGCCTGTCTCTCCTTTATATTCCTTTCTGCAGCTGCATGGGATAGCGTACACATAGTCTTTAGTCATGTTCTCCTCTGGGGGGGGTCTAACTCGGGAGAGATATCTGCGTAGTGTCGTCAAGCTTTTGAAGGTTGTCCTGATGTTATATGGACGAAAGAGCCTTTGTATTTTCTCTGATAACCCCTTCACATAAGGCAGGCAGACTGTTTTCTGAGTGATGTTGTCCTCCTCCTCTTGTATCTGCCTATCCCAGTTTTTGGGGGCTGCTGCCATGTACCCAGGGTAGTTGTTACATTGTAGGGTACTACTTATACTGACCAATTCCTTATCTAACGTGTCTGGATCGCCATTTATGACTTTTGCTCGGTGTTATAAGCATCGGACGATCCCTTTCTTTATGCTGTATGGATGGTGGGAGTCTAAATTGAGGTACTGTCCGGTGAATGTTGGTTTACGGTATATGGATGTCTTGAACCCATGCTCTGTTCGAGATATCAGTACATCCAGGAATGGGAGTGAGTTGTTACTCTCTTTCTCCATTGTGAACTGTATCAAAGGTTTTATTGAGTTCACATGGTCCAGTAGAACCTGGACATCTTACTGATGTGGCCAGAGTATGAAGGTGTCATCTACGTACCTTAACCATACAGTTACCCCAGTGATCGAAATAAAGGGTTCAGTTCGAAATTCCAACCACCTGAAGAAGGCCGGAGCGTACAACGGCCGAAACGTTGTGACAAATATGGCGACAAAGATGAGGACAATAGTCCGACTAATGTAAATACTGTACATAATACCTCATCTCAGAAATATAGACAGAGTGTGTTTAGTATATAATTATATATATATATATATATAAGTAATTCATCAAGTCTAGAATAAACCTCAACAGAATGCAGAAAGCACTGGATGGCTGTTTCGGCCTATATTTGGGACTCATTAGCAGTGTGCATCCAATACTGAGAATCAAAACCGGGACAGTTACGTTATCAGGCAAACAACTGTACCAAATGTACTAATGGGCCTCAGTGATGAAGAGGTAGTGAATTAGACTTGATATAGTGCAGCTCGATCACATATTCTGAGGTGGAACTCATCTGTGTTTCCCTTACAAGCCATGACTACTATCCCCAAGTCTCTCCATTCAGAGCATTAGAAGGCGGTTCAAGCAAGGATATACAAGTGATAGAAATTATTAAGAGGATTTGAGATAATTATAATCAAGTAATTTATCAAGTCTAGAAGAAACCGTAACAGAATGCAGAAAGCATTGGATGGCCATTTCATCCTATATTTGGGACTCATCAGCAGTGTGCATCCACTACCAAGAATTGAAACCCGGACAGTTACCAACGGGCCTCAGTGATGAAGAGGTAGCAAATTAGACTCGATATAGTGCTGCTCAATCACTCATCCGAGTTTCCCTTACCTATAGGACTGTGCCCCCATGAGCCACGATTACTATCCCCAAGCCACTCCATCCAGAGCATTAGAAGCTGGTTCAAGCAAGGATATAGAAGTGATAGTTGGCAGACACACCTCTAAGTGTGAAGAGTTGAAGAACCTTCATAATGTTTTCAAACATTTTGGCACAAGACATTGTAGAGTTTGAGAGATTGTTTTTGGTTTAAAAGTAGCTTTGTTCCACATAGTTTCATAAAACTAGATTCAAGTTAATGGCGATGGATTAATGTTGACTTAAGTTCAGTTACTTCTTCACTACCCTGTATTAGATTACCTTATCTAATTTACAACAAAAAAATATTTTCTCAGAAATTTCGGGTGAGGGCATGCAAACTCTATGACCTCCTGGATCTACCCCTGCTAACTACCACTTTCAATTTCTAAATCTTCTAATTGCTTTAAATATAAACCAAAATTCACATCATATCTTTGAGTACTAGTATCCAGAAAATACAAAGAAATTTTTTAAGAAATGACAACTGAATAAAAACATGAACATTACTTTCAGAGAGGAAAGAGTCCAAACCAATCTTATGACAGACATGATCAAACAGAATTCTATCAATATTTGAAATTATACCTTTCTTTTGCCTTAGCTTTCAGATCTAAAAATACAAAATAATTTTCTGTTGTCAATATGGTCCACATTAAGGTATACAAATAACCTATACAAGGGTCATAGCTGAATCACAACAAATACAAACTTACACACACACATATATATGTGTGTGTGTGTGTGAAATAATTATTATTGAATAGATGAGGTCAAACTTGTAGATGTAGACAAATTATATAGCTATATTCTTGCCTCTAAAATAATGGTGGTATCATGTAATAAGGTGTTTGAAATTTTTAAATATTTAATAAAGTGGGTGTTCAAATAAGGGCATACCACCACATAGGAGCAGTAAAAAAAATAGTGACAGCAGAGAAAGTTGCTTGCTTTTGCCTGTGATTATAATGTTAATGATACAAAATATAAAATGGGTAGAGTGTTCTATTTCTGACTTTCCCATTCTTAAAGCAGACAGATAAATAAACAAATAAACATATTCGCATTAACATTTTCAGAAATGTACATACATACATTTAGAGACTCTATTATATACAAATTCTAAGATGGCAAAAGTGTTCTATTTCTGACTTTCCCATCATCTAAAGATGCAATATGACTAGCAAAAACAATCCTAAAGCAGACAGATCAAGACAATTAAAAATAGTTGCCTTAAAATTGTCTGTCACAGAATTTTAGTTCATTTTTAAAATACGCTATTTATGTTAATGTCTCTAATGTCACCAAATCAAGTTCATTTTTTCCTTAATACATTCAGTAGGAAACTGATATTCTCACCAACTGACCTATTGGTACACATATTTGTGATACTATTTGCTGCTGGTAAATGAAAAGAAAGGGTCAATGAATAGAACAATGGACAGACTGAGAGAAAGAATGAAGATTTCTCTTTTCAAAAAAAGCTTAATTCTCTAAAACCAGAAGAATTACTTAGAGGAAGGCAATATTACCACATGAAGCCATGTGGCGATCTTAAGTTGACAAGTGATTAATAAGCTAGCTCCAAAGTGCTGGTTATGAAAATACAAATAAATAGGATGGATAAGATTTGATCTGTAACCAAAACTTGGAAATAGAGTTTCCTTGTTGTTGGAGTGCAATGACCCTAACACGGTTGGGAAAATGGCTAATCAGAGATCCATCTGGTAAATATCTGATTTTGAACAAGGCTAGAATGGGAAAGTTTTGCATAAGAAAAATTTGAAATGATAATTCTTTTTAATTAATGGCCATAAGTTAAACCACACCAAGACATCGAGTGCCATTGGTTGAAGTGTAGGTGACAGGTGCAGGTGAAATACCAAGGAAGGTGGAGGAATTGCCCACACCCATTGGGAAATATTGGTGTGAAATGCTAATAAGAGAAAGAAGAAGTTATCAGAGTGGATCGATACCTGAGACTGCTACCCATAGGAAAAGGGATCTCCTGATTTGGAAATGTAATTAATTTTCAAGAGCTAGACAACAAAAGGGCTCTTGTTGGAAGATAGGGTAATCACTGAGTCCCCTAACTGCATCATGCCCCACGCTGGTTGTAGGTAAATGTCAATAAATACAAGGAATTGAAGCAGCCAAAAAGCAGTTGTTCCAGATGCCAGACAGGAGACGAGGTACCGTGACTTTCTGCTTGAAGAGAACCTCCAACATAAGCCTTGTGCCAAATTTAACTAAACCGGCTGAAGTGTCATGTTCAACTTAAGAAGTGGGTTGGGTCAATAATTGTCTGCATGAAGAACAGATAAATTCTAATGTCAAGACTAACCAAGTACTGTACAAAAGAATGTATATAGAAACATTTATTTTTAAAGATATATTTTTTTTTATTTGCATCTTCATTCTGCCTGGACCAGCCCATGACAATTCAATCTTTGCCAGCCTTATGATCAAAACTAAACACAATGTGGGATAAGGCAAGGTTTGGATTGAAGCGATCATCTCATTGATCAGCCGCAGACACTGGACATTCAGACAATCAGGAGGGATACTGAAGGTGACATATTAATCTTATATAAAATGCCTCAAAAACTTAGTTCTTACATTAAGTAAACTTCTTAAAGAAAAACTTTATAAAACACTCATGGATGAAAAAGAAATATAATTAATATCATTAATATTTCAGCTTTCAAATAATCACTTTATTAGAGAAAAAATACAATATATCTTTTAACATCAAAACAAACCATTTAATGACAATTAATTCTTATGAATAATACTTAAAGTACAAATTTTGAAACTTAGAACAAATAAAATATTTAAAAGCATTTGTTAGGGTACTACAGATTACCTCCCAACTTTTTAATGTTTCAAATCTTACATGGTTAATTGTTGCAGAATCCAAAAATAAAATTAAAAAAAAAAAATAAAAAATTTCTAAAATTAATCATAACATTGTCGTTTTCGCCTTATCTGGTTTTCGCATGGCCACACATTGAGAGTGCTTCTTCTCTACTGAGAAAAAAAAAATAGGGCACCTCGAGGTGGTGTAATGGTTAGCAAGCATGTCTCAACAATTACAACTGAGCACCCCTGTACTTTCGGCCTTGTGCCACATCTAAGCTATGCTTGGAAAATCAATTCTCTACTGAGAAAAACACTGGTGTTATATAGCTCTCTGTCCCAGACCCATGCTGTCTATTGGCTAATATCTGTCCAGTACCGTTCATATGCAAATAGTTTGCACCACCTACTAGAAGATCTCTCAACAGCCCATTGTGGAAGGGGACACAACTCCTGGTGCTTACAGCACCACATACAACCAAGTTGGAGTCTTTTATTAGGCTGGCCTGATTCACTGCTACAATTATTTCACCTGAGAAGCTGAGACAAATTACCACAAGTCAAAATTAAAAATACTGAAAAATTCTTTGCTATAATTTTATTTCATATTTATATAATAATAATAATAATGTTTGAATATTTACTAATACTTCTGACAATAGATAACAATTTATACATAGCAACATATAAAACTTGACAGAGAGCATAACAAATCAACATAAAATCAAGACATACATTTGAAAAATGTTACAACATAGGTGAATGTGTGAAAATGTTTAAAATGTTTGAAGCTCATGAAACTAAGATCAATATCAGAATAAACTGAAGAATTGTAATTGACTTTCTTATACAAAATATAGGAGGGCTTCTTGGCCAACAGTAAACAATATGGAAAATTGAATCAGTGATTACAGTTGAAATTCTGGTGGTAATAGTTTCTAATCTCTTTGCTTTAATATCTCAAATGTATTGAAACATTTTATTAAAAAGAACCTGAAAAGGAATGTTCATCAGAAAATATTTTGTTTATATGAAGGCTTCCTTACACCAAACATTGAAAGGCTTCATGATTTAAGAGTAAACAATTTATTTGAAAATATTTTGTTTATATTAGGTACCTCCACAGATTCACAATATCTAAACTTTAAAATGAATTTTTAAAAATGAAAAGTCTTTAAGTTTTTATTTTAGTTTTAATTTCATGAAATTTAATATTTTCAGTAAGCAAAATACTTTGCTCTATTTCAATGACTATAAGGATTTTTTTGCTAACAAAATTTATTTTACTAGCATTTTTAACCCGTGAATTATTAAATTGCATAATTATTAAAAAAATATTCCAAAAATAGTTTTCTGAAACTTTATTTGAAGAATAGTAACTGATTTAAAGTATAATTAATCTGATTTGAAACAACTATTATGTACTTTAAGCTTAAAAATATCACAGAAATGCATTTTTTTAACACATTGGTAACTGTTTATCTAAACTGTTCATATTGACAGCTTGAAGACATATCGGTGTCTATCTAATGAATGAATTCAACATTATTCTTAAAAAATAATTGAACATGAGCAACTTTTATATATAATTTTTAAGTACTCAGTAATCTTAAAAATTTATGAAAATATTCTCCGTAATCTAATGTTTTATAGAATTTTAGAAATTTTGGCCTTGAATTTACTATAGTTATCACTCTTATTTTCTGGGAACGTTGTTTATGAACATTGATATTTTAAAAAATCACTACATTTATACACATTCAAAAAATTGTTTTTAAAATATTGGTGTTTGATGATTTGTATTAAGTTTTTCCATTTATGACTAGAAAATATAGTTTTCACTTAATAATAATATCTAAAAGAGCAAAATTAATACAATTTTAAAAACTTTAAAACTTCTAATTAAAATTTAAAAAGTTCTTGTAAAACATTTTTTTCTTAAGACAAGTGCCCTTAATATATTTTATTTATAAAAGCAATTAAAAGCTTTTCTAATTAAATAATGTCATAGTTTAATTGCATTTTTTATTTTACAATTCAGAGCAAATGTTTGGTAAATGGTATTTCTGTTTACAAAAAATACTGATGATTTAAATTCTTCAAGGAGTCCTGCTTTTAACCAATATAAATATGAAGGTGGTGAAATTTATTTTCTTGAAATTTCATAAAATTATGTTCGGTGGGGATAAAAGATGTAAAAAAAATATTTTGCTAAGATTTTCTAAAAAATATTCCTAAAATAATTTAATTCATTTGTGAATAAGTCCTGAAAATTTAATTAAAATTCAACAATTATTTTTGTAAGAATTTCCAAATCAATGTTTTTTTAGAAATTTTGATTGTGCTGAATCTCTCAGTTACTGCTGGTCTTTTCCCAACTGCTTCACTCACCACTCATAATATGGATACTGGTTGGAGGATTCACCACCCCTATCTGTCCACTTGTGTTCTGGAAAAGGTGACCACCCATTCAGCTTTTGAGTGGTCAGTTTTTCAAAGGATCTCTATTTTTATGATTATCTAACATCACTAACAAAATTTTATGTTTGCTAAGGCTGGAGACAGGATTCCTGAAATATCATGGTCATTAAATTGACTCAAAGATGTGCTGGAGACATGGTTCTTAAAAAACAATGGTTATTAAAATGACTTAAAAGGAAAAAAGAATAAATTTATCTCCTAAGGATGTGTGAAAAATTGCATTCCTACATAGGGTTCATTCCATCTTGAATCATCAAATAGCTAAATGTGACAATAAATATTTATATTTACTTCCTAAGTCACAATGGTGGGGGGGAGTGAATTGTGATATTGTTGTCCAATTTAATCTGGAGAAATAATAATGTCATCTTCTTTATATTCTACCTAAATACCAAAGGCGTTTATAAATATTTGATCCATTTGATGCATCATCCAGCTATAATTTAACATTATTTGGCAAATTAAATAAATTTTTAAGCTGATACCTGTAAAAGACCAGTTACTCATGAAACAAATGAAGCAGACTGAGAGAGAGTCAATTCCCTAACTGTTAGTCTACTATCCATAGTTGAAAAGTGAGGGTATCCATTTTCCCCCAAAACTACTGCTGTCTACCTACAAATTCAGACAGACCATTTTGTTCCAAACAACTAGAAAAAAATCTCAGATTTATCTCTGGATAATTTGAAATAGTTGGTTGATAATGGTTCCACATTAGAAAATGTTTAATATAGCGAAGAAAGGACAGAGAGAAGTGGCTAGATTCACAACTCTTATAACCAGGAAGAAAGATTTTGTCAGTCAAGAAAGAAAAAGGGAAGGTAAAGAAACTAGACATTAGTTTGCATGTCTTCGCTGTTTCTATGCATGTAGATCACTCAATTTCAGAGGGAGCTTTACTCAATGATGAAACAACCAGTAAAAAGAGAATAAGTAAATTGCTGGTGCTCTTCATAACATCCATTGAAAAGGCAAGAAAATAATTTGGTTAAGCTTTACTTAGATTAATAATCACAAAATCAGTGAATGTATCCCTAGTTGAATCTAATAAACATTCTGAAGCAACCCACTGCAGGTTGTTAGGCACATCAAGCTGATTATCAATCTCGTGTTGAATCTATAAAAAAACTGATTAGTAACTCAGAGGCACTTTAAAGCTTACAGTACCAGATATTTCCAAGCAGTCACCCATATAGTTACTGACCAGACTTGACATTGCTTACCTTCAGTGATTTTATGGGAACACAATATTAACATTATCTTCCATATATTCTACCTAACCATCACATACCATTTCTTATGAATTCTGTTAATTACTTTAAAATAGAAATAAAGATTCAGATCAATACTTTTAGTAATATTATCTTGGAAACACAAAGAAATTCCAAAGAAAATGAGAACTGAATGAAACCATGAAGATTACAATGAGAGAGGAAATTGTATGAACTGTTAATATTAATGTCAATTTCTCTTTACATTATACCAAATCATCAGCACTACCTTTTTCTTATTAATTCTGCTAATTGCTCTAAATATAAACAAAAGATTCAGACCAAGACTTTCAATGATGGAATCCAAAAAGCACTAAGAATTTTTTAGGAAATGAGAATTGAGTAAAAAAAATGATTACACTTACCAAATAAGCAGAGGGTCTGGCAATTTCCAAAAAATGCATAATGGTTGTGTTTAAATAAAAAGAGGATATATTAAAAAAATAACTGCAATGTATTCATAACAAACATTGTCAGCCATTATTGAATTTTAATGATTGATAGTATTTAGATATAGTTTGATGAGGGTGCTCTTAATTTCAAAATTTTAATAAGCATCAACATCATCACTATTTATTTAAGAAGCAAGATTACTTAAATGGGATCAAGGAAGGTAGATGTTTACTATGATTGTAAACTAAATGATACAATATACAAATAAGAGGAAAATATTTCTTTTATGGAATAAATCAATTCATATTGACCTGATACTTTAAAATATAGATGGTTTTTATTTATTCATGGATAACAAAATACAATGCAAATTAAATAATCAAACAACACACCCCAAATTTTCATACACTGAATTGTGCTGGCAGCACTTTCCCCATGTACTTTCAATGCCCATTTTGATGAAATATCACATTGTTCCATTTTACAGATGTTTGTTGATGTACATTTTGTAAACATGGAAATTCACAAACACAATGTTGCTTTCTAAGTCAGCGTGTTTATTTTTAAATGAGAAATTTGTAAGGATGCTGCTTCACATGACCAAGATTTATAAACAGGGTGTGTTTGCAAGTGCCTTTACAGTCATGAATACCTTGAAAAATTAGAGGAGATATTTCACAAACATAGTTTGTTTCCAGTGTATAATCATACATATTAATCAGTTTCAATTTTGCAATATTTGAAACAATGCATGAAAGTTTTAACAAGAATTTTTTGCAATGCATAATCCCATAATGGACATAATATACAACATCCATGGAAAATTACATCTACAAAGCTAGAAAGGATATGGATTTTCACAAGATAGAGCAAAATTGTATGCAGTTCAACAAATTGCACAAAAGGATATAGTTGTTATCCAGTGTGTACTCGCATATGACGCACTAAGTATGACTTTAATGAAAAAGCATATCCACAAACCTCACATGAATATGGTTTCTCTCCAGTATGTATTTTCATGTGTTGCACTAAATTTGACTGATCTGAAAATGCAGATCCACAAAATTCACAAGAATATGGTTTCTCTCCAGTATGTGTACGCATATGTCTCATCAAATGTGACTTTAACGAAAATGAGGATCCACAAACTTCACAAGAATATGGCCTCTCTACAGTGTGTGTTCTCTTGTGATTCACCAAACTTGACTGGCGTGAAAATGCAGATCCACAAACTTCACAAGAATATGGTTTCTCTCCAGTGTGTGTTCGCATATGTCTCATCAATTGTGGCTTCAATGAAAATGAAGATTCACAAATTTCACAAGAATATGGCTTCTCTCCAAGATGTGTTCGCATATGCTCCACTAAATTTGACTTCTGTGAAAATGCAGATCCACAAACTTCACAAGAATATGGCTTCTCTCCAGTGTGAGTTCGCATATGGAGCACTAAATATGACTTCTGTGAAAATGCAGATCCACAAACTTCACAAGAATATGGCTTCTCTCCAGTGTGTATTCCCTTGTGGTTCATCAAACTCGACTTCTGTGAAAATGCAGATCCACAAACTTCACAAGTATATGGCTTCTCTCCAGTATGAATTCGCTTATGGCGCACCAAATTTGATCTCCATGAAAATGCAGATCCACAAACTTTACAAGAATACGGCTTTTCTCCAGTATGTGTTCTCATATGGTTCACTAAAGTTGACTTCAAAGAATATGCAGATCCACAAACTTCACAAGAATATGGCTTCTCTCCAGTTTGTGTTTCCATACTGCACAGTAAGTTTGACTTCACTGCAAAGATTAATAAAGTTCACAATTAAAACTGTTTCTGATGTTTATTCATTTGTAAGATGAAATGTTTTGCAAGAATGAGAAATAACTTGCCTATTAAAATACATTTTCATAGTTTAAAAAATGTAAATGCATACCTTTTACATGAAAAGTATGGCATGTTTCTTGAAATTATGTCTTTTCCTTCACTGAATTTAATAAAAATTGTTTATTACAATTTTCTATCATGCCAAAAGATCTGTAAATGAAAAATAAAATAAAAATATATTAACTTAGTGAAGAATATATAAACACAGTATATATTATAATAGATGCATGTAGTTATAAAACAAGGCTGATTCACTAATGCAGCAACAGCCAGTAAAGAACAACACATTGCACTGAAACATGACTACAATCACAATTTGTTTAATAAAAGAGGTTTGACCAAAAAGTATTGAGAAGCTTGCTCTGGTAATGGAGGTAAAGTACACAGAGTGAAGCTATTTGGCACAGATTGACCTTGAACTCTGTCATGCATGCACACTGAGGAAGAAAGATTCTCACCAAAGGTTTCAGTATGGGATGTTTGTTGATGAAAAGGGAAATTGTATTTCACCTGTGCAAGATCTAATTGATGCAAGGGAATGTAGCCTAAAATAGGATTCTTAAAAATTTCTACTTTAACAAGATGACCATCAGTGTGTCATCAAAAACAATATTCCATCATATTTCATTAAATGCATTCTAATTCAGAGCCGAAAATTTAGTGAAATAATTTATCTTGAGATGTTAAACATTTCATTTTCTTTGTATTTCATGTAGGTTGATAATTTTGTAATGGGAAATCAATGAATGTACGACTGTTTCTCGTTTGATAATAACATTGGAACAAGAAAAATGTATTCTGAAGTGAAAATAAGGGAAATAAACCTTGTACAAAGTAGCATATTGCTTCTTTAGAATAAATTTATATTTGGCAAATTCCTTGCTAGATCTTTCAACATCCAAAGCAGAATAGAAAAATCATTAAGTTTATCTTAAATAATTTCCATTTGTTTTTAAAAGAATAATGCACAATAAAAAAAAGGACAATATTTTTCCTGAAAAATGTTAAAATATCTGAAATGATGTCATTTTTGTAGAGATAATTCTTTTTGCTTATAAAATACAATTTTAACAAAATACAACCATTTAAAAGAATCGGTATTAGAAATATATTGTATAGCAAAGAGGGGGTATATTTTCACATTTTGAGGGAAATTAACCAAACTTCCTGAGTTTATTAAGATCATACCATTTATTAATTTAAAACTTTGAGGAAAAGTTTTGACCCAGTAATTTTGTTGAAATGATTAATACACAATAGAAATAGAGAATGTTATTTTTATAAAAAAATGTTCAAATATTTGAAATGATGTAATTCTTTTATAGATTCATTATAAGGCCATAAATTCATTGATATGAACCAATCAGATATGGAATAAATTAATCCCATGGAGCAGGGAGTGGGTACATTTATGGTATGAATGAATAGAATTTTTTTTTTTTTTTTTGCAGACCTATCTACAGAATTTAACTTGAAAACTTTTAGAACTCATTTATATTTTTTTGTTTTTGTTTGTGCTGGTAGAAAAGAGACAGTAGTAAACACATGTGCTACTGACAGTGGCAGTTTGAAAATTTGGCCAGATGTGACAACATACCACAAAATATGTCAAAATCTCAATAACTGGGTAATCATGCACATTTTAGGAAAGACCAAAGCATTATTTTATTATTAAATCATATTTTTTAATCCTTTTTAGAACCACCAAAATTTTGATTTTTATGTATAAGCACATCAATTAGCATGGAAAATTTTAGTGTCTTTTTGCAGTGAAAAGCACATGGTTTTGGAAATTCTTGAAAAAAATCAGATAATTGTTGGATTTTAATGAAACTTTTAGGACTTATTCACAAATGAATTAAATCATTTTAGAAATATTTCTTTTTGAGAAGATCTTGGTAAAATCTGTTATTTTTTTTACATCTATTACACTTCATTTATGTAATTTCAGGAAATTGAGAAATTCATTTTTGTAGTGCTTAGTGTTTATATTAGTTATAATCAGAACTCCTTGGAAAATTTAAATGATCATATATATATATATATATATATATATATATATATATATATATATATATACACACATATATATATATATAAGAGGATCTCTAGAGAAAATTTGCTCTGAATTGTAAAATAAAAAATGTGCAATAAAAGTTTATTTACTTATTAGTTACATACACTTTACTTAAAAATGTAAAACATCAGGTTTTCAATGTTGTCAACTCCCTACCTCTATGCTAAAAATGCTTTTCTGTGATTTTTTAAGCAAAATCTGAGTAATATTTGTTTTAATTCTGATTAATTGAACTTTAAATCAGTTAATTAGGTAACTCCACAGATTCACTATACCCAAAGTTTAAAATTATTTTTAAAAAATTAAAAATCTTACATGAAGCTTTTCTTTTAGTTTTAAATTTAATCTAATTGATTAAATTTAATATTTCCAATAAATGAAATACTTTATTTCAAAACTAATTTAAATCGATTAGAATTAGATTTTGTTTTCAAATTGCTTATATTTTTTAATTTAGTCTCATTTCTAATATTTTTTAACACAGTGGTAGCTGTTTAAGGTGTTAGCATGTTTGACAGCTTGACAACAGGTTGATATTTATTGAAACTGAATTTTAAAAGCTTTAAAAACCTTCTAAATTATTCTAATTAAAATTTGAAAAAATGAAAACAAATCTTGTAAAAATGAATTATTCATCAAAAAATTTATTTAAGACAATATTGTAATTAACAAAAAGCTTTTAGCTTTTTGTTAATTAAATAATGTCTTTTATTGTGTTTTTTTTATTTTATGATTCATAGCAGATTTTCATTAAGGGGGTCCAATTTTACAAAAAAATTGATTTAAATTCTCCAAGAGTTCTGCTTTTAAATAATATAGTCACTAAAAATTAAGTTTTTGAATTTTTTGAGTTTTCATGAAATTAGTGGGGAGAAAAAAACCCAACATTTTTAAAATAATTTATTTGTGAATACATGCTGAAAGTTTAATTAAAATCTGACAATTATTTGATTTTTGCAAGAATTTCCAAATTTCCAAGCTGTATCTTTCAATGCAAAGATGCTGATACAAGAAAAGCAAGATTATTAATCAAAATTTTGAATGTCCTAAAATTTAATCAAATATTAAAAAAGAAAATACTTTGGTCTTTCCTTAAAGATTTTGATGCTAAAACTTAAGTTTTTGTCATGTTTGGGGCATTTTTTTCATTATCATGCTATTTTATTTGGCAAATTAGTGGAGGTACCTACAATTAATTTTCCTCAAATAAAAGATTCAGAAAAGTACATTTTATTTCCAAAAGATTTTTATAAAGAGAATTATGTTGTGCTGACAGATTTGTCAGTCTGGCCATATTTAGTGATTTCAAAAAAATAAAAATCATTCCACTCAATTTAAATTCAAACTAGAAATTAAATGTAAGTTTGATTAATTTCAATGAAGATTTTTTTTTATTTTTAAAACGCATTTTTGAAACCTTAGGTTTTACTATTTTTCTTGGTGGCAGAAAAGCCAAAAAGCATTGTGTTTTTTCTTTCTGCCAAAAACGTAATAATTCTTCAATCGACCGCTAATTCATACCTCCATGAGATCACTATAAAAGAGGATAGCATGATGAAAAAGATGCCAAACTTGACGAAAACGAAATTTTGTCATCGAAATGTTCATATTATTAAGAGGAAATATCAAAGTATTTTTTTTTTACATTTTTTAAATGTTCCTAGTGCATCTGAAATTTTCATTAAAAATCTTTTTTTTTTTGAGTCAGCAAAATTGACAGATAATCGATCATGGCAACCGTTTTTTCCCATTTTATAAAAAAAAAATGAAAATATCACTTTGAAATTCTTTCAAAAAATCAATTATCATTTTTTCAAATCTTATTTTAAGAAAATCAGAAATTATGTTTATTTAAAATATTTTGAACCAAGTTTAACTTTGTTTAACTTGCTGCACTGAAAAGATGTAGTTTGAAAATAAAACAAAGCAGGTCATAACCTTTCGCATCACTTGATAGGTGATGAATGGCATATTGACGGATTACGTGGGGATAATTTGTTCTACGGAAGGAGAAAAGTGAAGTTATTTAGATTTAAGTGAACAAATTATTTACCTTGTTATTTTTAAGGAAAACTTTCAGTGGTCTAATTTTTTTTTTTTTTGTACTTAGCTTGAGGTATACGATGCTTTATGGAAAATATATTATAAAGAAATTAAAATAAGGCTGTTGAGAGTGCTGTTCATAAGAAAGGTATATAATTAATTTATAGGTACCTTTCTTATGAAATTTTATCAGAAGTGTACATAAAATACTATAATTTTATGTACATTTATTACATTTTACTGTGTTATTTGTATTTCCATTCATTTTATTATTAATTTTGATATTTCATTTATGGAAAAATGTCATAACTGAGATTAATATGAAAATAAGATCATATAAATTTCATAAGATGATACTGATACTTTTAGGTATCCTTCTCGGTTGAAATTGAAAAATCAAATTAACTTCTCCACACGTGTTTCGCAAAAGTAAAGGCTTTAACAGCGGAGAACAATGCTTATCTCAAATAACGCAACTTAATTATATTCTGGTTGGTCTTCCATACTTTATAATTACAGCCTGATTATAAACGCAAAATTACATTTCTTGATTACTGCGGATTTTCTGATCATTCAAAATGATAGAATTTACAACGCACTAAAAAAAAGATCTATCTCATAAGGACACTTACGAAAGTTGATGTGGCTTTATTTTAACAACTTAAATGTAAAAATCTATTATAATTAAAGAAATAACAATTAAAATTTCATTTTTTATCGAAAAAATCTTTTGCTTTCAGAAAATATTGTTCATATCCATAAAAACAAATAAAAGCATTTGAAATTAAATAATATCTTTGTTTTATTGAGTTTTGTATGTTACAATTCAGAGCTGATTTTCAGGTGGGGAGGGGGTCCAATTAAAAATTTAAAAAAAAAACATGATTTGCATTCCTCAAAGCCTTGTGCTTTTAACTATTGTAATCACTAAATCCGATGTGATCGAATTTCTAGTTTTTTCATAAAATTTGTTAGGGGGGGGTAATAAATATAAAAAAATATTTCTGCCATGACTTTGAAAAAAATCATATTTATAATAATTTCTATCATCTATGAATAGTTTCTGAAAGTTTCATTAACATCCGACAATTATTTTTATTTTTGCAAGATTTTCCAAATTAATGTGTCATACACAAAAAAAACGTGCTAAAAATTGTCTATATTTTACTAGCTCCGGTGATACAAAGAGAAACAAGGTTTTTTTTTTAATCAAAATTTAGACTGTTCTAAAAAGAAGGAAAATTTTTAAAAAATAATAAAAAAAAAACATTGGTTTTTCCTTTTCACGATAAAATTATGTTTTCGTCAAGTTTGGCGTCTTTTTCATCATGCTATGATGCTCTTGTTTTAGCGATCTCATGGAGTTACCAACTTCAACATTATTTTGAAAATTTGCTAAGTAAATTAAAGTTGGACATTTCAGAAGAAGGAATTTATTTATTTGTACTTTGGTTTTCAAAAATATTTTTTCTAGTTTTGAGTTTTTTGACTTTTCGTTTTCCTTTGCTAAAAAACAAGAAATTACTCTCATCAGAGATTTCCTAAACAAACCTATGAATCACCTGAAAATAATAGCCTTCGAAATGAAAAAAAAAGAGTTATTTTTGAAAACGATTTCTCATTTTCTGTCGATAAAGGAATCCGATGCGACTGCTATAATTCAACGTTATTATTTTGCAAAGTAAATTATAAAATCCAACAAATTCTGTGGCTTGTTGCCTGTGTAGGTAGAAGAGATAGAGTCTGACCAAATCTTGAACAGGCTCAACTAAGCGAATGGTAAAAGAAAAACTTTTTACCGATAAACATTTCGGCAAAATTGTCGCAAACATGACGTTCAAGTTAAAAATACCTTTTGGCTTTATTTCGGAATTACTTAATAAATAAAAATAAATAAGGAATAAAAACACATGAAAGTTTCTAATTGGGGGAGGCGGAGAAAACTTTAAAATAAAAAAAACAAGGAAATTTCGTATTTTATAGTTAGATATTTCAAAAAAATTTATCTAACAAAAATTTTAAAAATTCATCTTTTGGGATGTTAACAAAAATGAAAAATAAAAAGAGAAAAATTATTTAAATAACGAATTCGTTCATTTTTATTAAAATTATTTGTTCTTTCACGTACCTTTCTCAATTCAACGAGAAAAACAAAACGGGATGATTTCTTTGTAAATAATTTTCTTTGGATTTCTCTGTCAACCTATCTAATTTTTGTTGTATTTTCGTTCAGTTCAGATGATAATAGTAATGCCAAAATTTAAACGAATGATGAAAAGAAAAAATTAATAAATGGAAAAATACAATATAAACGTGAAATTACTTTTGAAAAAATATTTCGTTAACAAGTAAGACGCAAGAAATTAAACGGTGTTAGGCAAGATTTAGTTCCTTGCGTTTAAAATCTGTGTTTCTTGGTATTTGTGAAGCAAAATTCATCAATTTTTTTTTCGCGGCTTGCGCTCAGTGTCCAACTCCCGAATCTATGATACGCCCCGAACACTCTGTTACATATCAATTTTTATGAAGTGAAATGCATATAATTATTTTTTTTAATCAACTATTCACCCATGCAAAGCAATAATGCTACTAAATGAGAGTGAGACACAAAAAGGTTACTGAGTATAAAAGAAAAAGAACGGTTACACAAGCAAGTAAGACAAAAGAAAACATTATTAAAGGGTGAGAAAAATAAAGGAAGAGGAATATAGAAGACACTAGATAATGATTGACATAGCATTTAAATTCTTGAAGATCAAAGTTGGCTGGAAAGCAAGAGACTGGAACATACTTCCAAAGGCGAGAAGTCTGAGAAAAGAAAATGTTATCATGGAATTTACAGTTACATTTAGTGAATTAATTCAACTGTAAAATGATGAGAATTTGCCACCAATCTAGTACTGTGCTTAAATTCATAAATCTACGTACCATTGTGGAAAGCTCATCAGAACAGTAATCACGGCAGAGGCTCTGAGCATTACATCTGGTCCATAAAAGAAATCACCACAAAAATAAAAAACAAAATAGCCAATTGTAAAAACATTCCCACCCCATAAAAAAGGACACTCCTGGGAGCCTATACCTGTTAAACCAAAAAACCAATATTCCTCACCGACAACAGGCAGTTCAGCTTCAACATTTCAGTTTCATCACACTATGGCCAGACCTATTTCCTGATGCCAGCTGTGACCTCAGCCAACCAACCCAGGAAATCTGTCACCTCCCAGCCCTAACACCAATACACTTACACCTAATTGCTTTCCTTACCAACAGCAATTAAGGAATCACATATGAACAATTTTTGCCACCTTTCACACAATTAGGTATACATTCTGAATTTTGACCAATACATGTTGTTGAAATCTTAGTCTTTGTTCCTTTCCTTTGCAATCAAACACTAGTTATAACAATTTAAAACTTAATAATTAATAATAAATTATCAGATTCTCAAGCCCCATAACAAAATACATATATTTGAACTTAATTCCACACATAGAACACAACGCCATCATTCTGTCCTTAATTTTAACTTACCTTATTTTTGTTCCTATCTTTTATCTTTTTTTTTTTTCCTAAACTTCAATCTTTTCCCCAAGTATCTTTCCCAATTTTGATTCTGTTGAGTTATAATGGCTCCCTACCTCAAGGAGCTCCAAAACATATAAATGTTGAGATTCTAAAGGGAAATAAAAAGAAGGGTGCCAAAATACATATACTATTTTTATTAAATGTCACAATGTAAAACAACAATAAACATTGTACTTACAATAAAGTGATGTTTTCACTCTACAAGATCACTACCTCTAAGTTAAAGTGAGGTGAGATTGTCAGCTTACCATCTAGGAATATCTTTGTTCCTCATTATGCAAGTTGGGATGCTGGTTGCAGCATGTTTCACTGGTTGTCAACCTTTTATTTTACCTATGTTCCCCTCTTCCCTTCTTTTTTTCTTGGTGGACCCCTTATGGCTATTTGACATAAGACCACAATATTCTTGTATATTCTTATATATTGATTTTTTATGCTATAATAAAAAATATTTCTTTCAAATCAGATTAATTTAATTTTAAATTTTCTAATTTTACTCAAATTACGTGTCATAAATATATAATTTACTTTTGGAAGATTTTAAAAATTGATAAATTTGATTTGTTTATAAATTTCTTAAATTTAAGAAAATGGCTGCTTTTAAGAAAAATTTAAAAATTGAGCATATATTTGACATTCCAATCTATATAATTTCTATCTGAAATACACCAGAATATTTTACTTATTGGAAATTTAAACATTTAGCTTTCAATTAAAGCTAAAATGAAATCTTCAAGAATGATTTTTCATTTTTAAAAATTAATTTTAAACTTTAGGTATCGAAAATTCAGTAGAGGTACCTATATAAAAGAAATAAAGAATCATTCATATATATATTTCAATATAGTGTAAATTACAGTAGAAATTTAATTTTTAATAATAAAAACCATTCTGAGTTTGCTTTCTTCATGGACAACCAAAATATCATTGTGTACCCACAATTTGTTATATTTTGCCTGTGAACCTCCAGAAATATTACATGGACCCCTAGGGCCCATGTGGACCCTGGTTGAGAACCCCTGCTTTGACCTCTTCTCAGGACTGAAGTGAATCTATCTGTGGCAAGGGCAGTAATTCATTATTCATTCTAACTGTGCAAAGGGAACTCACTCTCACTAGGGAGGGGTTCTATCTAAAACCTTACAATAGCCTCTAGTATCTGAAAATTAATGAATATAAAATATTTTTTAGGTCTTTAGGGCACTTAACATGTCAGTTTATGCAATGATTGTTTATTTCTTGTGTAATGTCCATTGAGACTATACTGGTAAGCACCTTTTCTGAATATGAGTCCTTTAATATCACTTGTCTTACTTTAGCTAAGCAAATATTTTATTCTTTGTTCTTGATAAAAACAGTGAACAATTTACTGTGTTTGCTGATGACTTTGAAGGTCCCACAATACAGAGGTTGCAGTGAGTTCAACCCAGCTGTATCCCAGATGGACACATGAATAAATGTCTTCAAAAGTTTAGGTAGGTATACTTTGTTTTTATATCCTGAAGGTTTTATGCTATTTTAGCCATTTTGGCATTAAGACTTAATGATGACAAATCCTCAACTGTCTTTGTTGAGTGAAAGAAATATTGTGCTCGTAACCACAATGTGGTTCCATACAATACTTCTGCTGTTGAACAGTTCATCTTTTTCCTCACTGTGGTGCAAAGAACCAAAAGTATGAGTAGAAGATGATCTAGCCAATTTACTTTGTTCAACTCTGCTCGTAAACAAGTTTTCAGATTATGGTGCAATCTCTCGACTATGCCATTTGTGTGGGGATGGTATACTCTAGAGCAGATATTTCTGGTGCTTAGAAGTTGTGAGAGTTTATAAAATAGTTCAGATTTTAGCTATCATCTTCTGTTGGTTGTGATAATTTCTGGCACACTAAATTTTGCTATCCAGCCTGTGTGTAATGTTTTGGTTGTAGTGTATGCTGTCATATTAGAAACACTTCTGGAGTATCTTTGCCTGACTTTCCAATTAGAACTGTGTCTCCATTGTGTAATATACATATAACTCCTTCCTTGGTTTCTGCGAACATCTATACTGGTTCCTTAAAAAGCGTGTGGCCCTGGTGGCATCCTAGCAATAGACCTTAAGAAATGTGCTCCTGAACTGGCTCCTGTTCTCTCTAAACTTTACAATAAATGCCTGGCTGCTTCTTGCTTGTTAGAAATTCTCTTCTGTAGTTCTAGGAATCAGCTGAACCATCTGATGCTTCTATTCATTGGTTAATTAGGATTCAACCTCTTTCTGGCAAAGTAATAAAGAACTTAATCAACTCTGATGTAGTTAATCACCTTACATCATCGAGTCTTCTTTCAGTTAAGCATATGGCTTTTGCTACATTAGATTAACTGCTGATGTATTAACAATTATTGCTGAAAGTGTTAGACAAGAATGATGAAACTTAAGCTGTTGTTTTGGACATCTTGAAATCATTTGACAAGGTTTAGCATACTGGTTTTCTTCAAAGGTTGAAAGGTTTATGGAATTTTTGGATGGATTTTTTAATTGATTCACTCGTTCTCATCAAATCACAAATTGAAAATTATCCTTGAAAGGTTATTCTTCAAAATCTTTTGGTGTCCAACATCCAACAGGGCTCTATCCTTGAACCTAAATTGTTCCTAATTTGCATCAGTGACCTTCTTGATGACATTAGCTCTCAACTCAGTATCTACACTGATGATACTACTATTTAGTCTTAATAGTAAGTCTGATCGGTTCCATGAAGTTAAATTGGCAGCTGATCTCAAAAGTGACCTGAAATCTGCTGTTAACTGAGGCAAGGAATAGCTTGTTAATTTTGAAACCGCTGAAACAAAATTGCCTTCTATTAATCATCTGCAAAAAACCCTTTTTGCCTTCCATCAGCATGGCTAATGTTAATCTGGTGGAGAGGGAATCATTGCACCTTTTTGGACTAACGTTCTCTCCTGACACAAACTGGAATGATTATATTGAATCCATTGCTAGGTAAGCTGCTAGGAAAGTTAAAGAGGTTAATGGAGCTATGCCTTTGAGAAGATGTAGAAAAAAAAGATAAGGCTTCACATACCACTAGATAAGGAGTACATACGCTCCATATACAGGGCCACCTATTATAACCACCACTACAGTTATCCCTCAGATGTGACAAGTATCTCGGCCAAGGGAGCTGCTTTAGAATGCCTGTTAAAATTCATTTTCATACATTTGAAAAGTATAGCATGTTTCTTGAAATTAAGATGTTTATTCCTTCATTGAATTTCTTAATAACATTATTTATATTACAAGTTTCTGTACTGCCAATAGATTTGTGAATGAAAAAGAAAATAAGATATATTAACAGTGAATAATATATAAAAGCAGATTATATTATAATAGATACACATTATTATAGAATAAGGCTGATTCACTAATGCAGCAGCAGCAACCAGTAAAAAATAACACATTGCAGTGAAATAAGATTGCTTTACCATCACAATTTGTTCACTAAAAGAGATTTTAAAAAAGTATTGAGAATCTTGTTATAGGAATGGAGCTAAAGTATGCAAAGTGAAGCCACTTGGGACAAACTGACCTTGAACTCTGTTGTGCATGCACACAAAGGGATAATGTTCTCACTTACTCCCATTGTTTATAGCAGTGCTTAGAAAGAAAGTGTGTTGAATGCGATCATCTAACCAACAACAGAGAGGTCACATCAGTAAACATAGTAGAGAAAATTGAGCAAATAATCTGCATCAAATTTTGCCAGAGCTTGGTGGTACTTGCACAGAGACCTACACAAAGTTGCAGGAAGTGTATAGAGAGGAGTGTATGAGCTGGACATGATGGTACGATTAGTTCAAACATTTTGAAGATGGTCAACAAAATGTTCATCTAGAATATGCACAACCAGAGAAACTGATGAAAACATCACAGATGTGCATGCAGCTGTTTGGAAAGACCATCAAATCACCATGCATCAGTTGTTTGTGGATGTTAACATTAGTTATGGTTCAGTTCAGTTCATTCTCACCAAAGATTTAAGTATGGGATGTTTGTTCCAAGACTACTTTCAGTTGACCAAAAGAAAATCGTATTTCACCTGTGCAAGATCTAATTGATGCAAAGGAAGGAAACCTAAAATAGGATTCTTAAAAATGTCTATTTTAACTAGATGACTTTCAGGGAGGCAATAAAAACAATATTCCATCATATTTCATTAAATGCATTGTAATTCAGAGGAGAGAATTTAGTGGAATAATTTATCATGAAATTTAAAACATTCCATTTTCTGTTTCTTTCATGCAGTCTGATAATTTGGTAATGGGAAATCAATGAATGTCTATAAAATACACCAAAGTATTTCAAGTAAAATCTAGTGATGAAAATATTGGTGATTAAGAAGACAAAGAATAACATTTTATCAGCTTTTTTTTCTTTTTCTTTTTTTTTAAATTATATATTATAATTTATTTGGTTCATTGATTTGTGGCTAGCTAAGACCAGCCTTCGCCATACACATTTTTTTTAGCCTTGTGTGAGATTACCAGAAATAAATAATACTTTTTTTTTTTGCAATGTTACGTAGATTTAGTAATTTAAGCGCAGTAGTAGATTGAAAACAAAAACATTGTTTCATTGTTTTTTACATTCACTGAATGAATCTAACTCTAAGTTCTTTACTAACAATATCTTTTCTCGGACTTCTCGCCTTTGGAAGTATCTTCCGGTTTCTTGCTTTCCAGCCAGCTTTGATCTTCAAAAATTTTAATGCAATGTCAATTTTTTATCTACTGTCGTCTTGATTCCGCTTTCTTTTTTTCTTACTTGTTGTAATTGTTCCGAAGATTTCGTGGTTGAGAGAAGCATTTTGAAACCGTCAATTTCTGGATTTTCATGGAGTGAAGAAAATATATCTTATTCAGTCTCTTTCTCTCCAGCATCTCTCTCTCCGGCGCGAACGTTCGCGATTGGCCACTGCCAGGACTAGTTTCGTAGACCGGATGTGATGCGTTATTATTTCGTTCTCTGTTTTCGTGGCGTTTACATCCGGCCAGCGTGCAAAATGAATCAGAAAGAGATCTAATTGCAACGGAGTAATAACAAATGCAATGTCCATTGTTATCTACTGTCTTCTTGATTCCTCTTCCTCTTTTATTGTTCTCGCTCCTTAATGTTTTCTTCTTTTTTTTTCACGCCCCGTAACCATTGTGTTTTATTGCCTTCTTTGGGTGAATTGAATTAAAAAAAAAATGAATTCTAATTCATTAAAATTGATATATAGCAGAATGCGGGGCGTATCATAGATTCGGGAGTTGGACACTGCGTACCTAGCGCAGGCTGCGTAGAGAGTTGATGAATTTTATTCGTGTAAATGCCAAGAAATCTAAACACGGATTTTAAACCCAAGGAACCAACCCTTGCCTAACACCGCTCAATTTTATATGTCTTACAAAAATTTATCAAGCGAAATATGTTCTCGAAAGTAATTTCACGTTTATATCGTGTTTTTCCATTTAATTCTTTCTTTTCACCATT
Organism: Acanthosepion pharaonis; assembly: GCA_903632075.3. Taxonomy (NCBI): domain Eukaryota; kingdom Metazoa; phylum Mollusca; class Cephalopoda; order Sepiida; family Sepiidae; genus Acanthosepion; species Acanthosepion pharaonis. The sequence goes on from CAHIKZ030005070.1 coordinate 257,466, forward strand.
CGTTTAAATTTCGACATTATTATTATCATCTGAACTGCACAAACAATACAAAAATTGGGTAGGTTGTCAGAGACATCCAATGAAAATCATTCCTTTTTTCGTTGAATTTTGAAAGGTACGTGGAAATACAAATAATAATTTTAATTAATAAAATAGAACGAATTCATTATGATTTTTCTTTCTTTTTGTTGTTGTTAGCATCCCCAAAAATGAAAATAACTTAATTGTTTTTATTTTTACATATTTTAAAGAAATATTTTGGAATAAAATAACAAAAGGAAATTCGATTGTGTTTTGAATTATTTTATTTTAAATTTCTCTCCCAATTACAAACACGTGTGTGTGTACACAGTGTCTGTGTACTACTCATTAATTTTTTTTTAAGAGAATAATTCCGAAACAAAACAAAAAAAATATTTTTAGCTTGATGATGTCCATGTCTACGACGTTTTTGCTGAAATATTTATCGGTAAAAAAAACTAAAGAACTTTTTCTTTATAATTCGTTCATTTCCTGTTCAAGTTTTCAGACTTACTCTGTCTTCTACCTCCAGGTAACACACCACAGAATTTGTTAGATTTTTTTAATTTACCTTACAATATAATAATTTAGAATTATAGCAGTCGTTTGAAAAATTATTCCTTTTTGATCGATAAGAAATGACAAATCGTTTTTGTTTTTTAAATATTTGTTCATTTCGACGGCTATTTTTCGCAAGTGATTCGTTTCATTTTTAATTGCTTAAGAAGTGAAAAGTTTGTTAGGAAATCTCTCATGGCATAAGTTTTTTTTTTGTTTTTTTTTAACAAAGGGAAACGGAACGTCAAAAGAACAAAAAAAGAAAAAAACCTTTGAAAAGCAAATAAACGAAAATACAAATTATATACAGACAAATGAAAATATTAAACTTCTACAAATTGTCCAATTTTATTTAAATAACTTTTGGATGGGTACCGCCACTTTTTTCGCGGAAAACAGCATCTGCTTCCCTAGAGCGTAATGAAAAAGACCGCAAACTTAATAAAAAATAAAGTTTTATCGTCAAAATATTTATGTTATTATTAAGATGAAAGACCAAAGTATTTTTTGATTATTTTTTTTTTTTGGTGGGGGGGGGTATTTTTTAATCCTTCCTAACATGTTTGAAATTTGGTTAAAATCTTGTTTTGTTTTTACGTCATCAGGGTGGCGTAATAATAATTATTGACTTTTAATATTTTGAGTATTTTGACCTATTTTTCCGTTGAGAACATTGATTTAGAAATTCTTGTAAAAATCAAATAATTGTCCGATTTTAATGAAATTTTCAGGACTTATTCACAAATGAATTAAATTATTTTTTAACTTTTTTTTTAAGAAAATTTTGATAATTTTTTTTTTTTTTTTTTTTTACATATGTTACCCCCAACTTAATTTCATGAAATTTCGCAAAAAAAACTTTGTATTTCCTGATTTTGTTTTTTTTATTTGTTAAACGTAGGACTCCTTGGAGAATGTAATTTTTTTAAAACTTGCACTAACTGAAAATCTGCTCTGAATTGAAAAATAATGAATGCAATAAAACTATGACATTATTTAATTAGAAAAGCTTTTAATAATTGCTTTTGTAAATAAGTTATAATAAGGACACTATTGTCTGAATAATTTTTTTTTTCCGATGAATAATGAATTTTTACAAGAATTTTTTTTTTTTAAATTAATTTTTTATTCTTTATTTTTTTTTTTTTTTTACTTAATTTGTTCCCTTTTTTCATTGATGAAAGGCTAAATGATAGATTATGATGAAAAAGTCACATGATCTAAGAGTTTTGTCTCTTTACAGAGAAATTAATTTAAGAAAATTTTATAGTATTTTAACATTTTTTAAATTTTGCATAAAGCATCTTTGAAAGGTAAATAAAAGTCAATAAATTATTAGATAATTGCGGAGAATATGTTCATTTGTAAAAATTACTAGGTAGTTAAAAAGAAAAACAAAAATGCATTCACTTAGATTTCATAAATTTTATGTCAATTCTAGTCAGCCATACTTGCTGTCATTGCTTCGTCACTCAATTGCCCATCAATCATTGCTTCAGAGAAACACAGCTGATCAATAACAAGTGGTTGTATATTACATTTTTATGCTATAAGTAATACTTATTTCAAATATGATTAATTTCATTTTAAATTTTCTAATTTTACCCGAATAACGTGTCAGAAATATATATTTTGGAGGAATTTTAAAATTGATAAATTTTTTTTTGTTTACAAATTTCTTAAAATTAAGAAAATGGCACCCTTTAAGAAAATTTTAAGAAATTAAAATTAAATTTGCTATTCCAATCTATATAATTTCTATTTGAAATACACCATAATATTTTACTTACCAGAAATAATAAATTTAATCCTTTAGCTTTCAATTAAAGCTAAAATGAAATTTTCAAGAATGCTTTTTCATTTTGAAAAATTCATTCTAAGCCTTAGATATCGAAAATTTATGCCGGAAAAGTGGAGTTACCTACTTTTAGAAAAAAATGTTGAATTATAGCAGTTGCTTAAAAAATTATCCACTTTTGACAGAGAATTACAAACTGTTTTTAATAGTTACCACAAAAAAAAAGAAAAAAAAGTGGATGCTTTATTTCCGAAATGAAGGCAAAATATTGGTACATCCTGTTTTAAATTATTTGCCAAATATCCAGGAATCACCAGTTTTAAGACAAATTTTCAATACTTCTTTATTCATTAAATGAATGATGTTTTTTTTTCTTTTTTACTGACCATATTTTTTTTTATTAAAATGTTTGGGTAAAAATGTATATATATATATATATAGAGAGAGAGAGAGAGACAGAGAGAGAGAATGAGTGAGTATTCCCATCTCCGCTTTTGATATCATGTGTGTAGCTTTTTTTAATATCGCATGTTTTTTGTGATTTACTTAAAAAAAAATAATGTTCACTTACAGCAGTCAACTTAAAAACTATTCCCCTTTGGTAGGTACCTCCACTAATTCACTGAAAAAAGACCATACTGTCACAAAAAAATACCCAAACTTGATAAAAAAAAAAGTTTTTTCATTCTGCTGTTCAGAGGATAGAACAAAGTATTTTCGTATTATTTATTTTTTAATCCTTTTTAGAACATTCAAAATTTTGGCTAAAAATCTTATTTTTCTCATGTCAGTAGGTGGACTATAAATTAGCTCAGCATATTTTAGCATCTTTCTTCTGGTGAAAAACAAATTGATTTGGAAATTCTTGCAAAAATTAAATAATTATAGGATTTTAATGAAACTTTCAGCACTTATTCACAAATGAGTGAAGTTTTTTTTTAGAAATGTTTTTTGTTTCTTTTTGTGAAAATCTACTCTGAATCATAAAATAAAAATGCAATAAAACAGACATTATTTAGAAAAGCTTTTAATTGCTTTTATGAATAATATAATGAAAACTATTTTTTATGAATAATGATTTTTTACAAGAATTGTTTGCATTATTAAAAATTTTAATTACAATAATTTGTAAAGTTTCAAATCTTTGAAAATTCTGTATCAATGGTATAGCAGGTAGCTGATAGTGTTATTAAGTAAAAACTACAATTATTAATCAAATCAAAAAGCTTTTCAGTATTTTAAAAAGAATTTTCAATTTTTTGTATGTGCATAAATGTGACAATTTTTGTATATAAGAGTGTTCATGCACAACATTGTCAGAAAATAAGAGCAATAATCATAGTAATAATAAATTTAAAGCCTAAGTATCTAAAATTCAATAAAACTTTTAGATTACAGACAATTTTTCCTAATTTTTTAACATTACTGCATAGTTAAAAATTATATATAAAAGGCACTCATGTAATATTTTCAAATTACTTTTTACTGTTGTTTTTAATCAGATGTAGCTGTCATTCGAGCTGTCAACATTTCAACCCCTTGAATAAACAGCTACTGCCATTTTTTAAAAAAATGCATTTCTGCGATATTTTAAACTTAAATAATATTTGTTTCAAATCAGATAATATTCCTTAAAGTTTCAGAAAAATGTGTTTTATTTTTGGAAGATTTTTTAATAAATGAATTACATGTTGATCAACAATGGCTAATTATGGTGCTGAAATTAATTATTTTAGTAAAAATAACAAAAAATCTGTTTCCAATCAATTTGAAATAGAACAATGTATTTTGCTTATTGGAAATATTAAATTATTTTCTATACGCAAAATACTTTGCTCTGTTTCAAAATGAATCTAAATTGACTGGAATGTTTATTTTTTCATGAAATTGTTATACATGATTAAAAGTGGTCAGATTGACAAGTCTGTTGGCACAGCATAATTCTTTTTATTTAAAAAATCATCCAAAAATAAAATACACATTTCTAAAACTTTATTTCAGGAAGATTATCTGATTTAAAATTTAATTAATCAAAATTATAACAAATGTTACTTATTTTAGTCTAAAATATTGCAAGAAAGGATTTTTTACATGGAGATGGGTATTTTTTCATCATGTGTTGACACATTGATAACATATTTGGCATTTTATTATAAAGGGCATTTAACTATGATAATTATGTGAATACAATGTGAAAACTTCTTTTTGTTTTTTTACATAATTTTTTAACTACCCAGCAATATTAAAAATTTATAAAAATATCTTAAGTAATCCAATATTTAATTTTAGGTATTTTAACTTTATAATCTTATGAAAATGTTTATTGAGGAAATGTTAGAAAATTACAAATAAATTTTAAATATAGGTAACTCTCTTATTTTCTGATGATATTGTATATGGATATCTTTATTTATAAAAATTGGCACATTTATACACACATAAAAAATTCAAAATTCTTCTTAAAATACTGGAGGTCACTGCATTGTAGTAATCTTTTCTATTTGTGATTAAATATATTTTTTTACATAATACCAATATCATTTAACTGTATAAATTCATACAGAATTTTAAAATTTTATAAATTATTCTAATTAACATTAAAAAAAATTCATGTTAAAATACATTAATCGTCAATTTATTTTTCCTTTATAAATGTTTCATTCAAAAAAGCTTTGCTAATCAAATAATGTTTTAATTTTATTGCATTATAGGGAGCAAATTTTCTTTAATGGGTGTTTTCTGTGTGACAAAAAATGTTTGATTTAAATTCTTCAAGGATTAAAAACATTAAGCTCTACAAAATGAGTTTCTTGAAATTTTAGAGAAATTAAATAACTGGAGAGTAAAAGATGTAAAAAAAAAATATTGAGATTTTAGGAAATATTTTGAGGGACCTAGTTAAAATGCATTTTAGAAATTAAAGATTTTTTTAAATTGAAAATTTTATTTAGGCTATTATCTTTCAGATAAAACCAAAATTTAATTTCAAAGTATATATTTAAATTATTTTAATTCATTTCATAAAATATATCGCAGGTGGTTAGTGAAATACTAACATAATACAGAATGCATATTTCTCTTAGACATATAAAGCTAAGTGAAAGTACAACTATTTTCATAGGGATATTACCATGTGTAATAATTATGGTTTAACTTGTGTTTACCATTATTACCCAGTTACTGACACTGTCACTTTGGCTGTGTGTTGTCACTTTGGCCAGGTTTTTGAAAAATAGCACACGTGTTTACTAATATCTTATTTCTACCAGCATGAATTAAAACAAAAAAATATAAATGGATTCACTTGAGATAGGTTTGCAAAAAAAAGCATTTAATTCTATTGATTCATACAGTAAATGTACTTCTGCCCTGCTACACAACTTTGGTTTTATTCTTTGCCTTGATTGCCAGCAAAAATGTTTGGTTTATGTCAGTAAAGGGATAGCCATATAATTGCCATCCTATTGTATAAGTGTTAATTGTATTGATTCATACCTTCAGTGTACCTCTGCCTTTCTAATTCCCTGTCTTGATTGACAGAAAAATTAACTTCCCTTTTTATAATGTGTATTAATCATTTCAACACAAATGGAAATTCCTGGTGAAAAACCTCAGGAAAAGTTTTAAATTAATGAATGATGTATACATGTATCTATTATAAAATAAACTGCTTTTATAATTTATTCACTTAGTAAATATAACTTTATTGGTTTTTTTTCATTCACAGATTTTTTGGAAGTACAGAAAATTGTAAGAACAATTGTTATTAAAAATTCAATGATGGAAAAGATGTTTTAATTTCCATGAAGAACAGAAAAAGATATACTCTTCAGGTAAAAGGTATGCTTTTGGAAATCAAGAAAATGAATTTGAACAAGAAAGTAGTTTGCCATTCTTACAAAGCATTATTTAGTGTTACAAATGAATATACATAAAAGACAATACGTATTATTGTGAAATTTACTACTATATTGTAAAGTCAGAATCAGTGCACAATATGGAAACACAAACTGCAGAGGAGCCATATCCTGGTGAGCTTAGTGGATCTGCATTTTTGCAGAAGTCGCATTTGGTAGAACATAAACGAACACATACTAGAGAAAAGCCATATTCTTGTGAAGTTTGTGGATTTGCATTTTCACAGAAGTCACATTTGAGGCAGCATATGCAAACACACACTGGAGACAAACCATATTTTTGTGACATTTGTGAGTCTTCATTTACACGGATGTCAAGTCTGGTGCAACACAAAAGAACACACACTGGAGAGAAGCCATATTCTTGTGAAGTTTGCAGATCTGAATTTTCAGTGAAATCAGGATTACTTCACCATATGCGAACACACACAAGAGAAAAGCCATATTCTTGTGAAGTTTGCGGATCTGCATATTCACAAAAGTCATATTTGGTCGTACATATGCGAACACACACTGGAGAGAAGCCATATTCTTGTGAAATTTGTGGATCAGCATTTTCATGTAAGTCAATTTTGGTGCAACACAGGAGGATACACACTGGTGAGAAGCCATATTCTTGTGAAGTTTGTAAATCTGCATTTTCGCAGAGGTCAAATTTAACGGAGCATATGCGAAAGCACATTGATGAGAAACCATATTCTTGTGAAATTTGTGAATCTGCATTTTCATTGAAACCACATTTAATGAGACATATGCGAAAACACACTGGAGAGAAACTATATTCTTGTGAGGTGTGTGAATCCAAATTTTTATGGAAGTCACATTTGGCGATACATATGCGAGGTCACACTGGAGAGAAGCCATATCCTTGTGAAGTTTGTGGATCTGCATATTCGCAGAAGTCACTTTTGATGAGACATATGCGAACACACACTGGAGAAAAGCCATATTCTTGTGAATTCTGTGGATCTGCATTTTCGTGGAAGTCAAGTTTGGTGCACCATGAGAGATCACACACTGGAGAGAAGCCATATTCTTGTGAAGTTTGTGGATCTGCATTTTCAGTGAAGTCAACTTTACTTTGCCATATCCGAACACACACTGGAGAGAAACCATATTCTTGTGAAGTTTGTGGATCTGCATTTTCCCAGAAGTCTTATTTGGTGGTCCATATGCGAACACACACTGGAGAGAAGCCATATTCTTGTGAAATTTGTGGATCAGCATTTTCACGTAAGTCATATTTGGTAGACCACAGGAGAACACACACTGGAGAGAAGCCATATTCTTGTGAAGTTTGTGGGTCTGCATTTGCAAAGAAGTCCTATTTGGTCTTCCATGTGCGAACGCACACTGGAGAAAAACCATATTCTTGTAAAGTTTGTGGATCGGCATTTGCACAGAAGTCACATTTGGTGCTCCACCAGAGAACACACACTGGAGAGTAATCATATTCTTTTGATGTTTGTGGGTCTCCATTCACACAGAAGTCGATTTTAAAGGTGCATATGCAAACATGCCTTTGTGAGAAATCGTATTCTTGTGATCTTTGCTGATCAGCACTTTCATTGAAGCCACATTTGATGAAGCATCTTACAAAGTTTGTGGATCTAGATTTTCACATCAGTCAAATTTTATGGACCATATAAAAATACATGAAGGGAAACCATATTTATGCATGCATTTTGATTAAAGTCATTTTTGGTTCATGATATGCAATAACACACTGTATCTCTTTTTTGCCTCACATTTGCCTGCTGACACAATCACAGTTACTTCTATAATGACACATTCTCTTTAATGATGCAGTGTATGTACCCTTGTGATAAGGTACCCACAAACAAAAGAAGGGAGGTAAGTTTTACTAATTTGCAGTGTGCTTTCATCAAAATGTGTATTGAAAGCACAATAGCAGTTATATATTACAAGAAAAAATGCAATTCAGTGTATGGAACTTTGGGATGCATTGTTTGATCATTTAATTTGCAGTGTATTTCTTTATTGATGAATGAAATAAAACCATCTATATTTTAAAGAATCCAGTTATCATAAATTGATTTATTCCATAGATGAAACGTTCTGTTTAAGTATTGTTACTAAGTCATTTTTTTCTATCATGTGTATTGTCTGGGAAGGTCAGGACATTTTCTCCATATTTCTATCTTGTATCATTTAGTTTACTATCTTCCCTACTCTCATTTAACTAATCTTGTCTCTTAGATAAATGGTGGTGATAAGGATGCTTATCAAAATTTTGAAAATTAAGAGCCCCCTTATGAAACTTTTTTCATACATTCCCATTTTATTTGAACACACACTTTATGCAATGTTTGGAAATTACAAACTCCCCTGCTTATCTGGTAAGTGTAATCATCATTTTATTTATTCAGTTCTTATTTCGTAACAAGTTTCTTAGTATGTATTGGATGCCTTCATTGAAAGTATTGGTCTTTTGTTTATATTTAAAGCAATTAACAGAATTAATAAGGAAAAGGTGGTGGTGAAGGTTTGGTGTGATGTAAAAAGCTAACATTAATATTAATGAGTCATTCCATTTCCTCTCTCAGTGTAATCTTCAAGTTTTTATTTAATTTTCATTTCCTTAGGAATATCTTTATATTTTCTGAATGCCATCATTTAAAGAATTGATCTGAATCATGGTTTATATTTAAAGCAATAAATAGAATTTGTAAGAAAAGATATGTAATGGTTAGATAGGATATATGGAAGATGATGCCAATATTTCTGCAGATTAAATTGGCTAACAGTAACACAATTCCCTTCCCATCATTATGTTATGAGACTCTGACAAATTAGAAACACTGATACCGCCTAAAGAGCAGCTTGTAAATGTCATGGTAGTTGGTATTGCTATATGACATTTGGATAGATTTAAAGGTGTTTTTTTTTAAAGATCAAATAAGGTAATTTGGCTTTAATCTTTAATTTTTTTAAAAAATTGACAACAAATTTATCTGCCTTATGGCAAGATATGTACAACATTTTGTTACAAGGGTTTTACTGAGTTTGGTTAAATTTAAAATGGTGGATTTTGCTATTTGCTCCAGATACTAAAATTTTCATATCTCCAAATATGGTCAAGTTGTATATCTTTAGAAAGATCTTTGAATGCTGATTAATATCTGCATAAGAACTATGATCATAAAATCAACAGAATTTGTGTTATTTGTGGTTAAATGTTTTGGTGGAAAATAAACAACCTTACTTTGGGATTTGCTTACATTTTTATCATACAACAAAAAGATTTTTATATGAAAAAGTGACATAATGAAAATATTTAAAAACGTGTCATGAACCATAAAATAATGAAAATGGTCAGACACTTGATTTGATGTGGAATGACTCATATCTTGATATTCACTGAAATATCCAGATCTGTATCAGTTGCAAACTAACATCTAGATAGTCAATGTGAACATCAGTTTGGCTGCTCTTGATGAGGTGAAATAAATTATTATTCTATCAGGGTATAGTTGTGGATGCCAAATGGATATGACAATCTATTTCTGAAATTGTGGAGTACATGTTGCAAAGTATTACTATCAACTTTGAACAATATCTGACCATAAATCCTCACTGATGTGACATGCATGAAGTTGGGTTTGCATTTATTTCAGTTTTTATAGAATAGATGTAAATATACACAGGAGAGAAAACATATTCTTGAGGAATATTTTTTACACATCAAATCATACATCAAAAAGGATTTTATCCTTTGGATTATTGCCAGATATAACATCATTTTTATTATTGTTGTTTTTGATTGTTACTTAATAAGGGGAAATCTCCTCTAGAGAAACAATTTGTCAAAAATATACCAAAAGAGAATCATTACAACTACAAATTATATTTGTGCATACACATAGTATTATGTGATAATATTGTTGTTGTTGTGAGTATTTATGGAGAGGTTTGCAAACATCCATATGAAAGACTAAATTTCAGTTCATTGTTGTTACTCAGAAAACAAGTTCACAGTTTTTAGAAACATTACAATAAACAGTTCTTTGAAACAATACTGGCAATGTGAACATTATTAAAATAATACAATAATGGTTTTCATTGGTCTGGACTAATGCAGCTATGTTTTGTTTCATTGGAATATTTTGTTTAATTGGACAGAACTCCTTCCTTCACAAGCAGATGACTGATATGAGTTAGTGCCATTGGCATAGTTATGGAGAACTGAGATGAATTAGTGCCCTTACGACAGCTAGATATGCACTGAATCTTTGGAGAGGTTAGAGCAAGATGTATTGAAACCAAAGTTCAAACTCACACAATGAGGAACAAATATATTCCTAGAGGGTTGCTGATGACCTCACTTCACCTTAACTTAACTTGTATAGCGCAGACTTCAACTATTGTAAGTACCCTATTTATGTCTTGTTATATTGTTGTCTTACATTTAATAAAAGTGTTAAAAATATTTTGGCACCCTTCTTTTCATTTCCATTTAGTATCTTGTACTTATTTCTGATAGTGAACGATTATAAAATAACAATATAACAAATTGGTAATTCTCCATGTGGTTATTTTAAACTTCCCAATAATGTCTAATGAAATGACAATATTTTTATGGATTTATAAAAATTGGTCATACAAAAAAAAATGAAAAGGAAAAATTGACATTTCTTTCTCTAAATTCTCTTACTAAAGAGCATTTTTTTTTTTTCTTTGTTAGTTCGAGGGTCTGGTAAAAAAAATCTTTTTATAGTTTTCAATTCAATATGGCTGTTTCCTTTCTGCTGTGTCTATACTTTGCGTCTGAAATTTGATTAGCTAATTTAATCCCCTATGCCAGGTAAGCACCCCCCACTCTCTGTTGTCAATATTAAAGGAGGCTGCTGCTACTATTATAGTAAATAGTCTCAATAATAAAATTTGCTTTGTAAAAGCAATATCACATTGCCAACTTTTATGCTAAATGCAACCATGTGTGTATGCAAAATCCTTTTTAATTATTTGTACAAACAACTAGACCTGCTTTTTAAACAAAAAAGTATTATAGGCAGATAAACTTGCCTATATTTTATCAATCTTGACACAAGATGTAATTTCAGAGGTGAGAGATATAATCATTTCACTTCCCACTGAGAAGCCAATTGATAAATTCCACAAGAATATTACAGTGTGTTTGACAGTGTCAACACCCAATCATATCTCACAGTTATTGTAGCAAGAAGTACTGGGTGATAGTACCAATCACAATTCTTAAAATGTTTGCAGTGGGTACAGTAGACAAGAGCATTGTCAAGCACATTTTCCTCAAATAAATAGCAGCCCAATATAAAATGGCACTCATCTCACTGGATGAATGTACTCCAGTAGAACATTTGGTTTCTGTAGAGGACCATATAGCTGATTTATTCTCCATACACGTGTCAGTGGTGACCTGCATAGAAGCACTGGACCATAAAGCCCTTCAAGAACTGTAGCAAAGAACTAAGGGCAGCAAAGACTGAAATCCCATATGCACAAAATGGTGGAAAATCTAGCACATTTGTCACTTAATTACAAGCATGAACGTAATAGTTCCTGTAGACATTTCAAGGATTCTGAATGGAAACCTATATGTTGGAAATGTTTTAGAGTAAATGTGATTCATGTGTTCTTCATTGTCATTTTAAGGAACAGGAAAAAGCCTAAACCAATGGAAGAAAGTGGCATCAACTGTTGGTGCATCTAGCTCTGGCTGCCTACTTTATGTGATGGATAGGGCTTCTGGAATAGCCTTCTTCCAGCAACAGCAGTGGATAAGAGCTCCAAGCTTAGCAAATTTACACTATGAGCCATAAACGGTTCATTGATACCCATGTTTTGAAAAGCGCTATTGTGGGTACCGATTTTTTTACAAAAGTTTGGTCTTGTTATTGACCGAAATGGTCAGGGTTTAAGTGACCCAGAAACACACCTTAAGGCATGTAGTGTGATTAGATCTTTCAACCCATTCAGCCCCTCATTGGCATATAAGGTTGACACATTCCTCAAACATTTATAGAAGTATCCTTCTATCACTGATTCTTCCTTTGATAAAGAACTTCTGCCACACACAATTCCACACTTCATAAAAACAAGTGGTCCTCCTATTCATAGTAAAGCCAGATGCTTAACAGCAGAAAATTACAAGCTAATAGAGACAAATTTCAGTAGATGAGGAGGTTATGCATTGTCATTCAAAGTGTGAATGATCTTCATCTGGTTAACAAAAGAGTACTGAATGTTGTTACAAAACCTGCTAGATACCTGTACCAAATATATAGAACATAACAGTAATTGCTCAAAGTAACAAATATTTCCCAAAATTAAAATTAATTTTTAACTGAGTATGTAAGAGTCCCATTTGACTTGTGAAATGCAGTCCAAATATTTAAGATTTATAGCCCAGTTCTTACGTGAATTTTAATTTGTCTGTGCATATATAGACAACATACTCCCTGCTAGCAAAAATAAGAAGAAACACATTAACTTTGTTAGGCAAGTTTTTGAATATTTGAAACAATAAGTGTAATAGTAAACCCAAGAAAATGTGTCCTTTGGTCAACTGGATATCATATTTTTAGGACACCATATTTCTCCATCATTGGACAAAGTAAAAACAATTCAAAATTTTGCAACTCCCACTTTGATGAGGCAACTATGCCATTTCCTAGACTTAATAAATTTCTATTGTAGCTTCCTCATACATATAGCTACTGTTACCTGACTAACATGTTAACCAATGAAAAAACAGCAATATCACATTGTCAGAAAATGCCATAACAGAATTCAACAAAGTGAAAATAATGTTAGCAGACACTGTCAAGTTGTTGCACATCCAACCCAACGTTGAACTGTGCCTGGTGGTAGATTCTTTTCAATCGGCATTGGAGCTGTCCTGCAACAAAAATGTACCTCGAAATGGAAACCAATTTCCTTCTTCATAAAATTATCAGAGAAGGAGATGCATTATCGATTATTTGTTTCAAATCAGATAAATTATACATTAAATCAGCTAATATGCCTCAGATAAAGTTTCAGCAAAGTATATTTAATTTTTAGATGAATTTTTAATTAAGAGAATATCATTGCAATGAAAGGCAAATACTCAGCTATTTTTGCAAAAACACTCCTTCCAGTCAATTCAAATTAGTTTTTGAGATACAGCCAAGTATTTTACCTAAAAAGTATTAAATTTTATCTATTGGTATCACATATTTTTGTGGGGGTCACTATGTTTATATTATGGACCTCCACTCAAATAAAGTTTCTTTTTTGAAAGGTGTTTTAGTAAAGAGAATTACATTGTGATGACAGATGGCTAAAAGTGACTAAAAAAAAGCTCCTTCAAGTCAATGTAATTAGTTTTGAAATTGAGTAAAGTATTTTGCTTATTGGAAATATTAAATTTAATCTATTAGCTAAAATAAATCTTCAAGAAAGATTTTTCACTTTTAAAAATTCATTTCAATCCTTATATATCAGAAATTTGTGGTGGTATCTATCTTAAATTATAGCAGTCAATTGAAAAACTATTCCTTTTTGGTAGGTAACTCTAAAAAAAAAGTGATACCTAAGGTTTAAAATGCATTTTGAAAATGAAAAGTCTTTATTGAAGGTTTCAGTTTTAATTTCAAACTAATAGAATAAAATTAATATTTCCACTAAGCAAAATATTTCCTGTATTTCAAAATGAATTTAAATTAATTGGAATTAACTTTTTAAAAAAAATTTAAAATTGGCCTAATTGACAGTTTGCCAAGACAACATAATTCCCTTTATTAAAAATATATCAAAATGAGCTATACTTTCCTGAGACATTATTTGAGGAAAACTAATTAATTTCCAGTTTAATTAATCAGAATTAAAACAAATATTACTTACTTTTAGTTTAAAATGTCATAGAAAATCTTTTTTTAACATGAAAACTGGTATTTTTATGGGGTGTTGACATATTGATAACCTGATATCTGGTATTTTTAAGTAAAGGTCATTTAACTGTATAATTACTTGAATACAACATTTTTTTAACTACCTAATAATCTTAAAAATTTAGGAACATATTTTTAGTAATCTAATATTTTATTGAACTTTAGGTACATTAGCTTTATAGTTTTACTTATGAAGATACTTCTTGAAGAAATGTTAGAAAATTACAAAGAAATTTTAAATAAAGTTATCACTTTTATTGTCTCATAAAGTTGCATATGAACATCTGTATTTGCAAAAATCAGCATGTTTATACACACAAAAAATTCTAAATTCTTTTTAAAATACTGGAATGATTGAATTATAATAAGTTTTTCCATTTATGACTAGTGAATATATTTTTTATATAAGAACAATATCACTTAATGGCTACAAATTCATACAGAATTTGAGATTTAAAAGTTTATAAATTATTCTGTATAAAGCAATAAAAAATAAAACTTCATGTAATATGCATTATTAATCAAAAACATTTTTTATTAAGACAATAGTATCCATAATGTATTCATAAAAGCAATTAAAATCTTTACTAATTGAATAATGTTTTAGTTTTATTGCATTATTTTAGGCTTCAGAAGAGATTCTCTGTTACTGGAGGTCTTGTTTGACAAAACAGATTTGCTGATTTAAACCCTCCAAGAACTTGTGCTTATAACTAATATAAACAGTGCACTGTACAAAAAAGAATTTCTTGAAATTTCATAAAGTTAAACAAGTAGTGGGTAACAGATGTAAAAAAAATATGTATTTACCTAGAAAAAGATTGTTACTAAAATAATTTCATTCATTGTACTTTCTAAAAGTTTCATTAAAATCCAACACTTATTTGATTTTTGCAAGATTTTCCAAATCAATGTATTTTTCACATATTTTCAATACATTGCTCTTTCCTTTTAATTATAACATAAAAATTTTGGGGCTAAAATTTTGTTTTTATTAACTTTCAGTTTTTATTTTGTAATCTTGTATGCTCATTTGCTAATGAATCTTCAGAGTGCATTTTAAAAATGAAAACTTCATGAATCTTTCATTTTAGTTTTAACTGCAAGTTAATTTAATATTTCCAATATGAAAAATACTTTGTTCTATTTCAAACATAATTTACATTGACTGGAATATTTTTTTAAAATTAAAAACTTGTCTTTAGGATATTATCTGTCAAATAAAACTAAAATTTATCTTCAAAGGTGATATTTAAATTATTTTAATTGATTTTGTAAAATACATGACAGATATTTAATGAAATGATAACAATTCTGAATGCATATTTCTCTTGAAATGTAAATCTAAGGGAAAGTACATATATTTTCACAGGGATATTTCCAAGATGTGTAAATAATTATGATTTGACTCTAGGGATAATCCACTGATTTTTGGTAAATTTTAAAATCTTGGTGGTATATTTCATTTCTTTTTAAGTTTTTTTCTCTTGTGTTTAAAGTACACATTATTACCCAGTTATTGACAGTGCCACTTTAGCTGTGACTTGTCACTTCTGACGAGATTTTCAAAATGTCACTGTCAGTAGCACATGTTTTTTAATGTCTTCATTCTACCAGCATCAATATAAAGAAAAAAAATGAATTTTAAAAATCTTCAAATTAAATTCTTTAGATATGTTTTCAAAAATAAGTTAATTTTATTCATTCATACTGTAAAAGTATCCCAGCCCTGCTATGCAAGTTTAGTTTTATTCCTTGTCTTGATTTCCAGCCAAAATGTTCGGCCTTACTTTTAATTGATGTTCTATTGTATGAGTATTACTTGTATTGATTCATACCTGAAATGTACCCCACCTTTCTAAGCAAGTTTAGTTTTATTCTCTTTCTTGATTGACAGCCAAAATATTTGGTTCATATCAATAAATCTATGGCCTTCCTTATGAATGCCATGCTATTATATAAGTGGATTTTATCATGAATTTTTTTTTACATATTTTATCAGCTGTCAATTTTTCTGCCATGAAAACAACATCTGAGTTTGAACTGTGGTGTAACTAACATAATTTATCTATTAAATTGATTCCTTGTTCTCTTCACTTCCTTCACTTGGTCATTATACTTTAAATCTAATGCTTTTGTATAACAAGATAGTATTGTGTCTGATTTCATGATCCATGCCAAAAGGAATGTCCTTTTTACCGTTTTCCATGGCCTTATGCCATCATTGCCATATTGTTGTATAAATGTATTTTATCAAAACTGTATTTGTAAATAGAAAGATATATATATATATATATATATATATATATATATATATATATATATATATATTACATCATTTCAAATATTTGAACACTTTTTTAAAAAAAAAAATGACCTTTTTCTTTATATTGTGTATTAATCATCTCAACAGAAATGAAAATTACTGGATCAGAATTCTGAGGAAAGGTTAAATTATGAAGGTAAAGAAAGAATCATTTATAGGATGTCTGATCACAATATATAGGGGCTGGTGCTACAAAAAGAAAACTGCATCACATAGCAATCCAGCATTTAATCTCCTTTGTAGTAGTCCCCTTCTGAAACCACAGACTTTATCCAGTGTTGTTTCTTTTGATGAAAACATTCTTGTAACACCATTTTGGTATCATGAACATTCTCTTGAGTTCCTCAACATTTTGAATTCTTGTTCCTTTCAAGTGGGATTTAATGATTAGAAAGAACAAAAGGATTCAGGAACCGAGATCTCAAGAATATAGTGGTTGTCTGACCTATGGAATGTTGTGTTGGGCCAGCTGTTGCACAGGATGTACTGAATGTGAAAGAGTATTGTTATGTTATGTTCAGTGAGGAAAAGGCGTTCGAGGAGAATAGGTGGAACATCAGCAAGACTGAAGAACTAAAAAAAAAAGAAAGAAAATTGAGTGAAGGGGCAGAATCTTGAAAGGGGAAAGATACTTCATGGTATATCGCCTACATAGACTAAGCTGGTCACGTGAGGTAGGGGTACGGGCAGTTCGAATTAGCACGGCCTATTGTGAAGATGGACATGTCAGCTCGTGTGGTCAAGTGTCAGTGGCCATAGGTGACATTGAGCATGGAAGAATTACTTTCCTCTATTATAGTTTTGTTTGAAGTTTGTTTTCTGTTTCTTCTTTAGTATCTTTATATAAAAAAAAATTGTGTAAGGCTGGATAAAAAAAAAAAAAAAACCTGATTCAAGAATAAACCATCATGGCCGACAAAGGTCAGTTTATAAAGAAAAACCTATTCAGTGAGGCCTCGAACACAGACCCACCTAAAATAATAATACAAGCCCAAAATCAAGCTGTTGACAAAAAGTATGGTGGCCAAAAAGGACCAAAAGAAAAATTCAGGAAATTAAAGTATGGTGACACAAAATAACCAAAAGAGATTAATTAAATCAATGAAGACAACCAAGAAATGGTTGCTGAAAATGGACAAGAAAAGAAGAAAGAAGGTAATCAAAATAATGACAGTGCTGCAGCTGTGGTTGCAACATCGCTTTCCTGCTGGAAGTGTCTGCTGAAATGTATAATCAACATCGCGGAGTTTTTGAAGAGAGTCAAGGGTTATGCACATCTTATCAAAGATGGGCTTTTGGTGGATGTCCAAGAATTGAAGAAGGTTGAGAAACGAATTGTGTCACTTTTTGTGGTCAACAAACATTCGTGCAAAATTTTTCGCTCCACGAAAGACACCGTTTGGGTATCTTGTGAAGCCCTCCATTTTTCGAAATGTCTTTGCCACAATCCCAAGGAAGGAACTTCAAAAAAGATATGAGCCGTCATTAGAAAAAAAAAATAAATAAAGGAGCAGCTAATTAAGTTGAAACAACAACTCTCAGTTAAGTGCGAAAATGAATCCTTTCCGACAGGGCTAATAGGCCCCTCATCCTCTGCCTCGTCTTCCCCAACATCCAGGAAAACATTTGTGCATCCACCCCTCCCAAATCAGGGACACACACATACACACAACAAAAAAAACATCTGTCCAAAACATTCCGTTGCTGCTGACATCACCATTTTAAAACACCCCTCTTCATACGCCTAGATTAACTTCTTCCTACACCCACTCCCACTCAATCACCCAGGAAAATTGAAGGCATAAAACAAAAAGAAACAGGAGTCCCGAAGCCCAGGCTTTATAGGAGAAAAGAAAGAAGTTAAGACCAAGAAGACGCGTATCCCGGGAACAAGCGAAAAGAGTTTTCAAAATATCCGAAACCAGAAAGATTTAAAATGTTTGTAGAATTTTCGGCAAAAAAACACAAAAAAAAGAAAAAACGAGAAGGACATAGAAATTCCGGAGAATTTCCAGAAAACAAAGAGAATGCGATCGGGACCGGGTACGCGGCGGTTTTCATTCACACATCCCTTTACAGGGCATTAAAGCTAACATTACCTGGGGACATTGGTGGACATTGGTTCAGTGTAACAGGCCGTCGGTGTCCTCACTCCGGCTATGTTCAATGCAGATTTTCAAACCCTAATTTTACTGATAATGGTGCTGTGGTTAGGTAGTGTAAATGCAACCCTGCAACCCTGCTCCAAAATAGGGTACATTAGTTTCTGCTGTCCAGTTAAATTAGCTACAGGATGTCTGTTCATTAGCCTCTCCTATTTTATCCCTATTTACTTTAGTTCAATCCCACTCCCCTTCCTTCATTAGGTGACCAGAGATGTCAGTTCTCTGTTTTAGTGTTTGATATAATAATTGTTCTTAATTACCTTGTCCCACATTAATTTCGTCCAGTTTCTGCCACAATTAATGACTTGGGAGGGGAGTAATTATAAGTAAGTATTATGATGGCTGAAGTAAAAATGTTGTTTTGGTACAAGGAACAGTACCGACACTCAGATTATTTTGAGTACCCCCGGTCGGAAAAGGAGATACTGGAACAAACAAACTCGATCTACAAGAGTATGTACGCATGTCTGTCTGGTAGGGTTTTGTTGTGATGTTATCATTTTTCTATTAAGGTCTTTATTTGTATTTGTATTTTTTTTGTGACAGATGTTTATACGTCGTTCTAATAATACGACGCTTGACATTCCCAAAACTTCGTAGAGAGCGCTCTCTTAATCACCTTAAAACGAATAAAGAACTATCTACGCACAACAATGCTCCAAGACCGCCTTATCAACTTAGCAACCCTTGCGATTGAGTGTGATTTGGCATGAGAACTGTGTTATAGCCAAGCGTATGGTTGCAAGAAAGAAATACAACAACAGCAGAAATAGATTTACGTGATTTATTTCAATAGGAACATGTGGGTTTGGGACAGCTACCTTGTGGTATAGTTCATAAGCCAGCAGCCAATCTGGGTTGATTTCTCATAGTAGTTCTCACTGGTTGGTGTGGCGCTCCTCCTGCTGACTGCTGCTGACTGCTCAGACTGACTGTGACAGATCTCTTCCCTGGCCTCCTTTTGACTGCAAGTACTTCCCTGTGTGACCCCTTTTATGGCGTTTTTTTATGGATTAACAGGCTCGAAAAACGACGCAAGTATAATTAGGAGGGAAGCATTTTTATTGGTCGAAAAATAGAAACACTTTAAAATATTATTTTATTTTTCAACCAGAACTCGGGCGTCAGGCCTATGCGCAAACAACGATAATGGTCATTTTGTGACGGGGCCTTGTCCCGTTCACATCCGGCTCTTGCTCTTTAGTATGTTAGTTTATTTGCCTAAAAATCAGTTGAGATATGTCTTTATAACAACTGGATTTTGAGGAACTCATCGCACATTTTGCTTCAATGAAAATTGGAAAATGCACTTTTAAGCAAGCTGCTCCGGAACTGGTTTTCGTATTTTTCCAA
Organism: Acanthosepion pharaonis; assembly: GCA_903632075.3. Taxonomy (NCBI): domain Eukaryota; kingdom Metazoa; phylum Mollusca; class Cephalopoda; order Sepiida; family Sepiidae; genus Acanthosepion; species Acanthosepion pharaonis. Next base: position 277,535 of record CAHIKZ030005070.1, read on the forward strand.
TAAAATACCGATTCGTAATTTTTGCTTTCTACTTTTGTAAAGAACTCCCCCCAACCCCTAAAGGAATTTTCTTGAGGCCCCTCAAGTTTCAAGGCCCGGCACATTTGTGCTGGCGGTTCCTCCCTCTCTCCTCCTCCTCTCTCTCCGCCACTGGCAAGGTTTATTATAGTTTGTTTGGGTCAATGATTGTGGCTAGCTGCTTTTTAAGTTAAGACAGATTGAAGACCGGCCTTCTAATCCACCTGTTTGGCATTATTCCACATTTTATGTATATTATCAGATATGAACAATACTTTCCACATTGGTATGCAGATTTAGGAATTTAAGTGCAGTACTAGATTGGAAACAAGTTCTTATCATTTTTTTACAGTTGAATTCGCTAAATGTAACTGTAAGTTCTTTGCTAACAGTTTCTTTTCTCTCACGGCTTCTTACTTTCCAGCTAACTTTGATCTTCTAAAATTTAAATGCAATGACAATCGTTCACTATTTACATTATTCGGACGATTGTCCTCATCTTTGTCGCCATATTTATTACAACGTTTCGGCCGTTGTACGTTCGACATTCCAAACAACAACTGAAGGAGGTCGGTGCATACAAGGGTCGAAACATTGTAATAAATATGGCGACAAAGATGAGGACAATAGTCTGAATAATGTAAATAGTGTACATAATACCTCATCTCAGAAATATAGACAGATAATGTCAATTGTCATTTATTATCTTGCTTGATTCGGATTCCTCTTCTTCTTCTTCTTCTTCCTTTATTGTTCTCGCTCGTTAATAATGTTTTATTCTTTTTCTTTCATGCTCCGTAACCATTATCTTTTTAGTGGATTTGTTACCTTGAATTGGTGAATTCTATGAAAATATGAATTCTACTTCATTAAAATTGATATGTAGCAGAATGCGGGCGGGTAGATTTGGGAGTTGAACACTGAGCGGCTCGCACAGAAACAGATTTTAAACATAAGGAACCAACCCTTGCCTAACACCGCTCAATTTTATATGTCTGACAAAAAGATTATCGAGCGAAATATATTCTCGAAAGTAATTTCACGTTTATATCATGTTTTTCCATTTAATTCTTTCTTTTCACCATTCGTTTAAATTTCGACATTATTATTATCATGTGAAACTGAGCGAACAATGCAAAATTGGGTAGGTTGTCAGAGAAATCTAATGAAAATTATTTCTTTTTTTCGTGTTGAATTGAAAAAGGTACGTACAAATAATTTTAATAAAATAGAACGAATTTATTATGATTTTTCTTTCTTTTTGTTGTTGTTAGCATCTAAAAAAATGAAAATAACTTATATTCACTTTTTATTTTTACATACTTTAAAGAAATATTTTGAAATAAAATAACAAAAGGAAATTCGATTTTTGTTTTTTTTTAATTTTTTTATTCTAAAGTTCTCTTCCTCATTTACAAACTTTCATGTGCTTCTTCTTACTCTTTAAAAAGAAAAATTAAGTGAATAATAATTCCGAAATAAACCCAAAGGGATATTTTTATCTTGATGACGTCATGTGTACGACGAATTTGCTGAAGTGTTTATCGGTAAAAAGAAGTTTCTTCCTTATCATTTGATCTTTTGAGCCTATATTTACCTTTTCAGACTCTTTCTCTCTCCTCCTCCTGCAGGCAAACTGCTACAAAATTTGTTGGATTTTATAATTTACTTTACAAAATAATAATGTTGAATTAGCAGTCTTCATTTCGACGGAAAGTAAAACGAAAAGTCAAAAGAACAACAAAAAAGAAAAACTGTTTGAAAAACAAATTGTAAATTATGTACAAACAAATGAAAATATTATTAATTAAACTTCCACAAATTGTTACAATACATATGTTTTGGTTTGCCCTCCCCACCAGACTTTTGATATCGCGTGTGTACCTTTTTAATATCGCATGTTCATCTCAGTTTACTTTGAAAAATCACTTAGTGTAGTCGACTTAAGATTATTAAAAACTACTCCCTTTTGGTAGGCACTTCCACTAATTCACTGAAAAAAGAGAATTTAATGTCATAAAAACTTGATAAAAAAAGTTTTATTGTAAAAAAAAAATCTTATGTTGCAAAGAGGCTAGAACAAAGTATTTTTTGATTATTTATTTATATTTTTTTTTTTAATCGATTTTAGAATATTCGAAATTTTGGCTAAAAATCTTATTTTTCTTACGTCAGTTGGTGGACGACTATAACCGTGACCACCAATATAGGTGGTCACGCTATAACTCAGCAAATTTTACCATCTTTCTCCTGGTGAAATTGATTTGGGAATTCTTCCAAAAATCAAATAATTATAGGATTTTAATGGAACTTTCAGCACTTATTCACAAATGAGTGGAGTTAGAAGTGTTTTTTTTTTGTTTGTTTGTCTGTTTATTTTTGTGAAAATCTGCTCTGAATCATAAAATAAAAATGTAATTAAACAAAGACATTATTTATTTAGAAAAGCTTTTAATTGCTTTTATGAATAATGGAAAACTGTTGTATAAAGAAGAGAATTTTTTAATGAATAATAATTTTTTTACAAGAATTGTTTGCATTATTAAAATTTTTTAATTATAATTATAAAGTTTCAAATCTGTGAAAATTCTGTATCAATGGTGTAGCAGATAGGTGATAGTGCTATTAAGTGTAAAAGCTACAATTAAATCAAAAAACTTATTACAATTGTTTCCCAGTATTCTAAAAAGAATTTTCAATTTTTTGTATGTGTATAAACATGCCAATTTTTGTAAATAAGAGTGTTCATGCACAACTTTATCAGAAAATATGAGCAATAGCAATAATAAATTTAAAGCGAAAGTATTCAGTAAAAGTAAAACTGTAGATTACAGGGAATTTTAATCCTAATTTTCTGACATTACTGTGTAGTTAAAATTATATAAAAAAAGGTGCTCATGATGTATTTTTAAATTATTTTTTTTACAGTTGTATATAACTTTCATTTGAGCTCTCAACTCCTTAAATAAACAGCTACTGCCATGTTAAAAAATGCTTTTCTACAATATTTTGTACTAAATATTTGTTTCAAATCAGATTGATTAAAGTTTAAATCAGATAATATTCTTTAAATAAAGTTTCAGAAAAGTACATTTTAGTTTTGGAAAATTTTTTTCATAACGAGAATTAAATTGTGATAAACAATGGCTAAATATGGTGCTGAAATCAATTATTTTAGTAAAAAAGACAAAAAATCTGCTTCCAATCAATTTGAATTAGTTTTGAAATACATCACTATAATTTACTTATTGGAAATATTAAATTTAATCTATTCACTTGAAATTAAAACTAAAATAAGAGCTTCATTTAACATTTTTCATTTTTAAAAATTCCTTTTAAATATTAGGTATTGCGAATTTGTGGATGGTACCTACTTTTTGGCAGGTAGCTGTAAAGAAAGAGATACCCAAGGTTTAAAATACATTGTAAAAGTGAAAAATCTTTATTGATGCTTTTAGTTTTACTTTCAAGCTAATAGATTAAATTCAATATTTCCTATAAGCAAAAAGCTTTGCTGCATTTCAAAATGAATCTAAATTGATTGGAATGATTTTTTTCTTGAATTTCTAAAAATGATTAAAACTTGTCAGATTGACAAGTCTGCTTGCACAACATAATTCTTTTTATTAAAAATCATCCAAAAATAAAATTGACACTTCTATAATTTTATTTGAGGAAGATTAATTGATTTAAAGTTTAATTAATCAGAATAACAACAATTGTTACTTATTTTACTTTAAAATATCACAGAAATGTATTTCTTTTAACATGGAGACAGTTGTTTTTGTTTTGACGTGTTGACACATTGATAAAAATGATGGTTGGCATTTTCATGTAAAGGGCATTTAAATATAATAATTACTTGGATACAATATGAAGCCTTTTTTACATATTTTTTAACTACCAGCAATTTTAAAAATGTAGAAAAATATTTTAAGTAATTTAATATTTAATTTAACTTTATGTATTTTAGCTTTATAATCTTCTGAAAATTCATATTGAGGAAATGTTAGAAAATTGCAGATAAATTTTAAATATAGGTATCTCTCTTATTTCCTGATAATGTTGTGTATGGATCTCTCATTTTACAAAAATTGGTATGTTTATACACACATAATAAATTCAGAATTCTTTGTAAAATACTGGGGGTTGCTGCATTGTAATGATCTTTTCTGTTTATGATTATTAAATAGTTTTTATGTTATAACAATATCACTTAACTGTACAAATTCATACAGAATTTTAAATGATTATAAATTATTCCAATTAACATTTAAAAAAATACATGTCAAAATGTATTATCCATCACAAAAAATATTTTCTTGATAGTGTCCATAATATATTTAATTCATAACAGCTTTTGAAAACTTTACTTCATAAAAGCACTTAAAAGCTTTACTAATGAAATAATGTTATTGCATTATTTTAAGATAGCAAATTTTCTGTAACTTGTGGTTCTGTGTGACAAAAAAATTTTGTCCCTTTATATAGTGTATTAATAATTTCAACACAATTGAAAATTACTTGTTAAAACTCCCAGAAAATGTTTTAAATTAATGAATGATGTATACATGTATCTATTATAAAACAGACTGTGTTTATAATTAAATTAACTAAGTTTAATATAACTTTTAATGTTTTTTTTTATTCACAGGTTTTTGGTAGTACAGAAAATTGTAAAGACAATTATTATTAGAAATTCAATGAAGAAAAAGTCATTTTAATTTCCATGAAGAACAGTGAAACATACTCTTCAGGTAAAGGTATGCATTTACCATTTGTAAATCAAGAGAATGAATTTGAACAAGCAAGTATTTTGTCATTCTTACAAAGCATTATTTAGTGTTACAAATGAATAAACCTAAGAGACTGTAATTAATCTGCAATATGGAAACACAAATTCAGATGAGCCATATCCTGGTGAGTTTTGTGGATCTGCATTTTTGCGGAAGTCACATTTGATGGAACATACACAAACACACACTGGAGACAAGCCATATTCTTGTGGAGTTTGTGGATTTGCATTTTCACAGAAGTCACATGTAGGGCAGCTTATGCAAACACACACTGGAGAGTGACACTTGTGAGTCTGCATTTATACGGATGTCAAGTCTGCTGCAACACAAAAGAACACACACTGGAGAAAAACCATATTCATGTGAAGTTTGTGGAACTGCATATTCACAGAAGTCATATTTGGTGATACATATGCAAACCCACACTGGAGAGAAGCCATATTCTGGTGAAATTTGTGGAACTGCATATTCACAGAAGTCATATTTGGTGATACATATGCAAACACACACTGGAGAGAATCAATTTTCTTGTGAAATTTGTGGATCGGCATTTTCATATAAGTCAATTCTGGTGCAACACAAGAGGACACACACTGGTGAGAAGCCATATTCTTGTAAAGTTTGTAAATCTGCATTTTTACAGAAGTCAAATTTAACAGCACATATGCGAACACACCTTGAAAAACCATATTCTTGTGAAGTTTGTAAATCTACATTTTCATTGAAACCACATTTAATGAGACATGCGAAAACACACTGGAGAGAAACTATATTCTTGTGAAGTGCGTGGATCTAAATTTTTATGGAAGTCCCATTTGGCAACACATTTAAAGGAACACACTGAAGAGGAGCCATATCGTTGTGAAGTTTGTGGATCTGCTTATTTGCAGAAGTCACTTTTGATGAGACATATGCGAACCCACACTGGAGAGAAGCCATATATTTGTGAAGTTTGTGGATCTACATTTTCATGAAAGTCAAGTTTGGTGCATCACAATAGGGCGCACACTGGAGAAAAGCCATATTCTTGTGACGTTTGTGGATCTGCCTTTTCACAGAGGTCAACATTACTCTGCCATATGTGAATACATACTGGAGAGAAACCATATTCTTGTGAAAGTTGTGGATGTGCATTTTCACAGAAATCATATTTAGTGATCCATATGTGAACCCACACTGGAGAGAAACCATATTCTTGTGAGATTTGTGGGTCTGCATTTACACAGAAGTCAATTTTAAAGATGCATATGCAAAAAAACCAAGATGAGAAACCATATCCTTGTGAAATTTGTGAATCTGCATTTTCATTGAAACCCCATTTACTGCGACATATGCGAAAACACACTGGAGAGAAACTATATTCCTGTAAAATTTGTGGATCTACATTTTTATGGAAGTCACATTTGGTGGTACATATTCGAGCACACAAAGGAGAAAAGCTATATTCTTGTGAAGTTTGTGGATCTGCATATTCATATAAGTCACTTTTGATGAGACATATGCGAACACACACTGGAGAGAAGCCATATTCTTGTGATGATTGTGGATCTACATTTTCATGTAAGTCAAGTTTGTTGCACCACAAGAGGGCACACACTGGAGAAAGGCCATATTCTTGTGAAGTTTGCGGCTCTGCATTTACAGTGAAATCAAAATTGCTTTGCCATATGCAAATACACACTGGAGAGAAACCATATACTTGTGAAGTTTGTGCATTTGCATTTGCGCAGAAGTCATATTTAGTAGTCCATATGCAAACACACACTGGTGAGAAGCCATATTCTTGTGAAATTTGTGGATCAGCATTTTCACGTAATTCACATTTGGTGCTTCACAGGAGAACACACACTGGTGAGAAGCCATATTCTTGTAAAGTTTGTAAATCTGCATTTTCACAGAATTCAAATTTAACGGCACATATGCAAACACACACTGGAGAGAAGCCATATATTTGTGAATTTTGTGGATCTACATTTTCATGGAAGTCAAGTTTGATTCAACACAAGAGGTCCCACACTGGAGAAAAGCCGTATTCTTGTGAAGTTTGCAGATCTGCATTTTCACAGAAGTCAAAATTACTCTGCCATATGAGAACACATACTGGGGAGAAACCATATTCTTGTGAAGTTTGTGGATCTGCATTTTCACAGAAGTCATATTTGGTGGTCCATATGCGAACACACACTGGAGAGAAACCATATTCTTGTAAAATTTGTGGATCAACATTTTCACGTAATTCACATTTGGTGCTGCACAGGAGAACACACACTGGAGAGAAGCCATATTCTTGTGAGGTTTGTGGGTCTGCATTTACACAGAAGTCAATTTTAAAGATGCATATGCAAAAACACCAAGATGAGAAACCATATTCTTGTGAAATTTGTAAATCTGCATTTTCATTGAAACCCCATTTACTGCAACATATGCGAAAACACAGTGGAGAGAAACTATATTCCTGTGAAGTTTGTGGATCTACATTTTTATGGAAGTCACATTTGGCGGTACATATTCGAGCACACACTGGAGAAAAGCCATATTCTTGTGAAGTTTGCGGGTCTGCATTTACGGTGAAATCAAAATTACTTTGCCATATGCGAACACACACTGGAGAGAAACCATATTCTTGTGAAGTTTGTGGATCTGCATTTGCGCAGAAGTCATATTTAGTAGTCCATATGCGAACCCACACTGGTGAGAAGCCATATTCTTGTGAAATTTGTGGATCAGCATTTTCACGTAATTCACATTTGGTGCTTCACAGGAGGACACACACTGGAGAGAAACCATATTCTTGTGAAGTTTGTGGGTTTGCATTTTCACAGAAGTCTATTTTAAAGGTGCATATGCGAACACACAGTCATGGTAAACCATATTCTTGTAAAGTTTGAGGATCTGCATGTTTATTGTAGCCACATCTGATGAAACATCTTCAAAAACACACTGGTGAGAAGCTATATTTTTGTGAAGTTTGTAGGAATGCATTTTCACATCAGTCAAATGTGGTGGACCATATGAAAATGCATGAAGGGAAACTATATTCTTGGTAAGTTAGTGGTGATGTGTTTCTTGGTTCATCATATGCAATTACGCTCTGTATAACAACCATATTCTTTTGTGCATTTTGTTGACCTGCAGGAATTTAAGTTTATCATGTGAAGGCTCATAGCCTTTTGAGCTTTGTGGTATAATTTTCAATAAATGTCATATGTATGCAAAAAAAAAATTTTCTTCAAACTTTCCTGCATTGTTTTCAAATAATGCAAATCTGATTAATATGTATGCCTATGTACCGGAAAGAAAACATATCTTGGGGAAATATCTAGCCTGTTTTTTGAAGTATTCATGGCTTTAAAGGCACTTGGAAACACACCCCGCTTATAAATCTTGGTCATGTGAAGCAGCATCTTTAAAAAAATTTCTCATTTAAAAATAAACATGCTGACATAGAAACCAACATTTTATTATATTTGTTAATCACCATGTTCATATATGTCTAGAAACATTTGAGAAATCACAAGTGTATTGGAAGAATGTGCATTTTCATGAAAATGTGCATTGAAATCACAAAAGCAGAAAAATATTACAAGCAAAAATGCAATTCAGACACTTCGGTGCATGGAAATTTGGGATTCATTGTGTGATGATTTAATTTACAGTGTATTTCTTTATTCATGTATGAAATAAAATCATCTGTATTTTAAAGAATTGAGTTACTATGAATTGATTTATTCGATAGATGGAATATTCCATGAAAGTGTTGTTAGTAAGTCATTTTTTTCTATCATGTATCTTATGGGAAGGTCAGCATACTCTCTCTTTATTTCTATCTTGTCTCATTTAATTTATAATCACAGTAAACTTCTATCTTCCCTACTCTCATTTAACTAATCTTGCCTCTTAAATAAATGAGAAAGATCAGGATGCTTATTAACATTTTGAAAATTAAGAGCCCCCTCATCGAACATTTTTAATACATCCTCCTTTTATTTGACCCCCCCCATGCAATATTTGGAAATTACAAACCACCCTGCTTACTTGATAAGTGTAATCATCATTTTTTTATTCAGTTCTCATTTCCTAAAACGTTTCTTAGTGTTTATTGGATGCCTTCCTTGCAATTATTGGTTTGAATCTTTTGTTTATATTTAAAGCAATTAGCAGAATTAATAAGAAAAAGGTCAAGGTGATGGTTGGTCTGATGTAAAGAAATTGACATTAATATTAATGGGTCATTCCATTTATCCCAGTGTAATCTTAATTTCCTTAGGAATTTCTTGGTATTTTCTAAATGTCATCAATGATAGAATTGATCTGAATCTTTGTTTATATTTAAAGCAATATGTAGAATTCATAAGTAAAAGCATGTGATGGTCAGGCAGGATATATGGAGGATTGTTAAAATTTTATATGAAAAAATGACAATGAAAATGATTATTTAAAAATTGTCATGAATTAATGTTAGCATAAAATAATATGAAAATATGCAATAAATGGTGTTAATGGTTAACAAATGGTTAAAATTAAAAGAGCAGTATCAAAGGAAATTAAACTGATTTTGAATAAAATTTCTCATCAAGAATCTACCAGTGTAGAAAAACACAAAATATCTGGTGAAAATGAAATTATTACACAAGTAAAAGGAAAGTTTGCAGGACTTACATGGATTATCATTTGTCTGTGCATACATTGACAATGTGCTCATTGCTAGCAAAAATAAGCAGGACCACATTGATCTTGTTAGGCAAGTGTTTGAATGCTTGAAGCAATACATTCTAATAGTAAACCTGATAAAATGTGTTTTCAGTCACCCCAAAGTTGTATTTTTAGGACACCATATTTCTCCATCATCAGACAAGGTAGAAGCCATTCCAAATTTTGCAGCCCCCATTTTGTTGAAGCAACTGCGCCATTTCCTAGGCTGAATAAATTTCTATTGTAGTTTCCTCCCTGTGGCGAACATGAGACAGAACCTGGGATGAGCGCAACTGGTCGCGACTTGCCTTGTCCCCGCCAAAAAAAGAGCCCGTATTTGCTTAGCATGTAAAGCTACTGCAGTTGAAATGAGGGAGAAAAAAGCACTTACCGCTCTGCCGTAATCCGTCCTTGGCCAGATAACGTAAAAGAATGAGAGAGGACTTGCATTGCATTTTTATGCGATAAAGATGCAATGCATTATGGGACATGGACGCAATGAATTATGGGATCATATGAAGATGCAAGGGATTATGGGTATATGGACAAATATAAAAGCAACTACTTTTTTCCCAGTGGGGCAGTTCTTCTAGTGACATTCACGGTTGGCGGCAAGAACAGTCTGTTAGTGTGATTTTGAGACAGAACTCAAGAAGGAATGACTCAAGGTTGAAATACCAGCTGGGAGAGCATGAATTTACTCGCTGGTTTCTGTTTTCTTTATTCGCCTTACTCCCACACTGTGCATAACTACAATTACCATTAACTATCATGTTAACCAATGTAAAAAATAATGCAAATATCATATTGTATGAATATACCATAACAGAAGTCAACAAATTGAAAATAATGTTAGTTAATGTTGTCGCACATCCAACCCAATCTTGAGCTGTGCCTTGTGGTAGAAGCTTCTTCAATCATCATTGCAAAAGGAATGTGCTTCAGAATGGAAACCAGTTTCATTCTTCTTCAGGAAATTATCAGTGACAGATATGAGTTATAGTATATTATTTTTCAAATCAGATAAATTATACATTAAATCAGCTAATAGGCCTCGGATAAAGTTTCAGAAAAGTATATTTAATTTTTAGAAGAATTTTTAATTAAGAGAATTGCATTGCAATGAAAGTCGACTAAAATGGGGGAATAATCAGCTATTTTAGAAAAAACACTCCTTCCAGTCAATTCACATTAGTTTTTGAGATACTGCTAAGTATTTTGCTTATTAGAAATATTAAATTTAATCTATTAGTATCATGTTTTTTTGTGGAAGTCAGTATTAAGGACTTCCACTTGAAATCAGCTAATATTCCTCAAATAAAGTTTCAGGAAATTATATTTTATTTTTGAAAGATTTTTTAGTAAAAAGAATTATATTGTGAGTCATAAAGTCATTTTCAGCCATCTGTCATCACAATATAATTCTGATGACAAATGACTGAAAATGACTTTAAAAAACAAATATAAAACTCTTTCAAGTCAATTTAAATTAGTTTCAAAATTGAGCAAAGTATTTTACTTATTGGAAATATGAGAAAATTTAATCTATTAGCTAAAATAAATCTTCAAGAAAGATTTTTCACTTTTAAAAATTCATTTCAATCCTTATATATCAGAAATTTGTGGTGGTATCTATCTTAAATTATAGCAGTCAATTGAAAAACTATTCCTTTTTGGTAGGTAACTCTAAAAAAAAAGTGATACCTAAGGTTTAAAATGCATTTTGAAAATGAAAAGTCTTTATTGAAGGTTTCAGTTTTAATTTCAAGCTAATTGAATAAATTTAATATTTCCAGTAAGCAAAATACATTGCTGTATTTCAAAATGAATTTAAATTAATTGGAATGATATTTTCAAAAACTTTAAAATTGGCCAGATATACAATCTGTCAAGACAACATACTTCTCTTTATTAAAAATATAAAAAAAAAAAAATATACTTTTCTGGGATGTTATTTGAGGAAGACTACTTGATTTTCAGTTTAATTAATCAGAATTAAAACAAATATTACTTTTAGTTTAAAATGTCACAGAAAAGCTTTATTTTTAACATGGAGACAAATGTTTTTTATGGAGTGTTGATACACTGATAACCTGACATTTTGTAATTTTAAGTAACTGTCATAAATACTTGAATACAATGTTAATGTTTTTTAATAATTTTTTAACTAACCAGTAATCTTAAAAATTTAGGAAAATATTCTTAGTAATCTAATATTTTATTGAACTTTAGGTACATTAGCTTTATACTTTCTTGTATTTCAAATAGAATTTAAATTGATTGGAAATATTTTTTTAATTAAAATTTTGTTTTTAGGCTGTTATCTTTCAAATGAAACCAAAACTTAATGTCACAGGAGATATTTATTTTAATTTATTTAAAATATCTCACAGCTGTTTAGTGAAATAATAGCATAATCCTGAATTTCTCTTGGAAATGCAAAGCTAAGTGAAAGTATAAATATTTTCACAGGGATATTTCCAAGTTGTGTAATAATTATGATTTGACTCTATAGATAATCCCCTGATTTTTGGTAAATTGTAAAAATCTTGTTGATATATCTCATTTTCCTTTGCTTTTTTTCTCTTGTGTTTAAAATGCACATGATTACCCAGTTATTGACACTGCTTCTTTAGCTGTGACTTGTCACTTCTGACAAGATTTTCAAAATGTCACTGTCAGTAGCACATGTTTACTACTGTCTTCATTCTACCAGCATCAATATAAAAAAAATATGAATTCTAAAAATCTTCAAGTTAAATTCTTTAGATATGTTTTCAAAAATAAATTAATTCTATTCATTCATACTGCAAATGTCCCCCAGCCCTGCTACACAAATTTGCTTTTATTCCTTGCCTTCATTGTCAACCAAAATTTTTAGGGTCATATCAAAAAATGTATGACCTTACTTTTAATTGATGTTCTATTGTATGAGTGTTACTTACATTGATTCATACCTGAAATGTACCCCCACCTTTCTAAGCAAATTTAGTTTTATTCCTTGTCGTGATAGACAGCCAAAATGTTTGATTCATATCAAAAAATATATAGCCTTCCTTATAAATGAAATTCTACTGTATGAGTGAATTTTGTCATTAATTTATTTTTTACATGTTTTATCAGTTGTCAAATTTTTTGCCATGAAAATCACCATCCAAATTTAAACTTTGATGTAACTAACGTAATTTATCTATTAAACTGATTCTTCATTCTCTCTTTTTTGAAGTAAAAACAAAGCTTCACTTGGTTATTACACTTTAAATCTAATGCATTTATATAACAAGATAGTGTCCGATTTCAAGATCCATGCCAAAATGAATGTCCTTTTTACTGTTTTCCATGGCCTTATGCCATCATTACCATATTGTTGTATGAATGCATTTTGTTTGCATTTTGTGTTTATAAATGGAAAGATGTATATATAAAAGAATTACATCATTTCAAATATTTGAACATTTTTCAGAAAAATGACTTTTTCTTTATATTGCGTATTAATCATTTCAACACAGATGGAAATTACTGGTTCAGAACTCTGAGGAAAGGTTTTTAAATTAATAAGTGATGTGATCTTAATAAACTTAGCAGAGTTGTTTAAATTACCCTAAAATGTGTAAATGTACCACCATCTTGTTATAAAAGTTTTGTTTTATACCTTGTGATTTCCATCTTCACTTCTAATACCCATTCTTTTGCAGGAGGTGATTTTGTTAAAACCATATTTGTTTATAACCAGAACAAATTGTCTCTACAAAAATAACAGCATTTCAAATATTTTAATAAATAGTGTCCTTTTATGTTGTGCATTATTCTTTACAAAGCAAATGTAAATTATTTAAGGTAAACTTAGTGATATGTTACCCTGTACTTTCTTCATTTCTCTTATTTCCACTTCAGAATATTTTTTCTTATTCCAGTGTTACTATCAAACAAGAAACACTTGTACATTCATTGATTTTCCATTACAAATTTATCAACCTGCATGAAGTAAAAAGAAAATGGAATGTTTATATCTCATAACAAATTATTCCACTAAATTATCTGTTCTCTATTGCAATACATTTTAAGAAATATGATGGAGTATTGTTTTTTATTGTTGCACTGAAGGTCATCAAAAAGTAGACATTTTTAAGAATCCTATTTTAGGCTTTCTTTCTTTGCATCCATGAGCATCGGTATAGAATTTGGGTTTAATTGTACAGATGTGTGTAACATTTTACTTCATGCTAGCTAAATGTGTGGACAGTTTAATATTGCAGCAAAAATTATAAAACACAGCTTAAACTGGATTGATATCCAATGAAATAAAAAAATAATTCACAGATATCAAAATGTTTACATTTATTCTTATACATGTTTATGAGGATAGAATCAATTATATATTAAATTATCATGGTAAATAAAGAATCATTTATAGGATGTCTGATCATTAAATATAGGAACAGGTGTAGCAAAAGGAAAACTACATCACATATCAATTTGGCATTTAATCTCCTTTGAAGTAGTCCCCATCTGACGCCATACATTTTATCAAGTGTTGTTACTATTGATGGAGACATTCTTGGAACTCCTTTTTTGTGATAGCAAGGATTCTCTTGAATTCCTCAACATTTTGAATTCTTTTTCCTTTCAAGTGGATTTGATGATTAGAAAGAAGAAAAAGTTGCAGGAACTGAGATCTCAAGAATATAGTGCTTGTCTGACCTATTGAATGTTGTGTTGGGCCAGCTGTTGCAAAGGCTGTGCTGAATGTGAAAGATTGTTGTCATGGTGGAGTTGCCAGTCACTTGACACATGCAATTCTGTCCTGAAAATGCTACAACATATCACGGCTGTACTCCTTGTTTATGGTAGAGCATACTCATAATAAACAATGCCCTTATAGTTGAAAAAAATCTGTCAACAATATCTACACATTGCTTTGACACATTTGTGCTTTCTTTGATGTTGGAGTTATGTCTGTGCAGAGTGTGGTTATCTCACCATCTTTACCAACATATAAAAAATGGAAATGAGCAAGAATGTTATACCTTAGTGTGCATACATGACAGAGTTCAAGGTCAGTTTGTACCAAGCAGCTTCACTCTGAAAACTTTAACTTCATTATCAATATTCTCAATACATTTTTTTTATCAGATGTCTTTTATTGAAAAGATTGTGATGGTAAAGCAATCTTGTTTCACTGGAATGTGTTTTTTACTGGCTGTTGCTGCATTAGTGAATCAGCCTTATTCGATAATTACTTATATCTATTGTAATATTGACTACTTTTATATATTATTCACTAAGTTGATATGTCTTTTATTACTTTTCTTTTTCATTCTTTTGTTCATTCACAGATCTATTGGCAGTAGAAAAAAATTGTATATATATAATTGTTATTAAGAAATTCAATGAAGAAAACATTTTAATTTCGAGAAATATATGTTATACTTTTCATGTGCATTTAGGCAAGTGGTTTCTCATTCTTACAATAGTACATTTAATCTTAAAATGAATAAGCATTAGGTAGAATCTGTTTGCATGTGAATTAATGAATTAATAAAAATTAATCTTTGTTGTGAACTCAGACTTGCTGTACAAAAGGGAAGCCATATCCTTGTGAAGTTTGTGGATCTGCATATTCATGGAAGTTGAATTGTGTGAACTGTATGAGATCACATGCCAGAGAGAAACCATATTTTTGTGGTAACTGTGAATCTGCATTTTCACAAAAATTGAGTTTGCTGTGCCATAAGGAGATTCAAACTGGAGAGAAGCCTTATTCTTGTTAAGTTTGTGGATCTGCATATTCACAGAAGTCAGATTTGGTGCTCCACAAAAGAATACAAGACAAACATTATACTTATGAAATTTGCAGATCTGCATTTTCGCAGAAGTCCTGTTTGTTTCTCTACATATGAAACCACACTGAAGAGTAACTTTTGTAGACTTTTGTGTGGGTGCTTTGGAAGGCAATTTAGTTACTACTGCTACAGACTCAAAGATGGCCAATACTAGTGCTGTAGATGCTACAAGCTTTAATTTGGCATTTCTCGCTACCTAGACAGAGTCCTAGTTAAGAGAGTCGATGTAGAGCTCATAGGTTGTCCAAGTTTTCATTTTACAGTTTACACAGATCATAGGCTCGTCCGGGTTCGTGTAAACTTAGATAAGCCTAAAGTTAGGATGGCTGCCTAGTGTAAAGTTAACGCATCGTTGTTAGGTGAGCGAGATTTCCAGGACCAGCTGCTACTAATGCTAGAGCGGGAATTGGCGGAGTCTATGGTTGGGAATAAGTGGTGGCATAATTTAAAATTCAATATTAGGTCTTTGCTGCTGATATCGTCGTATTGGGATTTGTGATATTCGACCTGCGATTCATGATTTCGACATTTTTTCTGCTTCTGATATCTTCTAGTTTTGACTTGCGAGTTGTTTATTTCGTTGTAAAATTGAGCTGCCATATTATTTTTTGAACAATGTGATAGGTAACTTTCGATCTTTGACAATGTTAAAGTTGAGTTGAAGATTTTAGTCAAGATCTTAGCCAGCAGTTTGAAGGCTATCCTGTCTAGTCTGATAGATTTTGAGCAAACTTGTGCTCTGAAGCGTAGGACTAATTAGGACAACCTTCATTTGGTATGCTTGATGATCAAGCAAGTCTACAGTGAAGACGTGCTGATCAATTTAAATCATTCCAAGGCATTTGATTTCTAGAAGCGCTGTTTTTGCACCGTACTTTAACATCTGGATCCAACTTCTTTATGCGCCCCCTGGTGCACTGGTAGAAGTAAATGGAGTAAAATCGGAACCCTTCGTATTGTCTCACTCCGTTTGTCAGGGTTGTCCGCTTTCGCCTTTGCCTTACGTTCTTCCGTTGGAACCTTTCCTTCGCAAGTTAGAAAGACGAATCCGGTGCTTCGTGGAATTTCGTTACCTGGTGCTACCAACATGGCTTATGCTGGTGACGTTTTCTTCCATCAGAATTTAGCAAAAGGTGGGTGAGTCTTGCACGTCCGTGTCGAGTAAAAGGGGATCGACTACATATCCCAATTTACATCGGATATCCGCTATATTAAAGGTTCAGAAATTATCGTGGCAGATACACTCTCGCGCTCCACGATACAATCTATCGATTTTGTAACCCTTACCTTCGACCTCATTGCAGATGAACAACAGGAAGATATCACATTATACAAAATAAAAGAGGACACTTCTTTACAATTGAAGGAACACCCCGTCCCAGGAAAAACAAGTAACTTCTCCCGTAGTAGGGATCAAAGAATATGTTCCGCGCCAAAATTAGAAAACAAGATGGCTCAAGGCGGGAAGATTCTTGAAGAAGAAAGGTTCCAGTAAGTCAATGTACATGATAATATTCATACAAGGAAAAATACTCACTGCAAGTTTTTAGGTAATGTGAGTGAATGTTATGTACATATTTTTTTTCCTTTTTTTTGTGCTGGTTCAAAACAGATTTCTGACGAGAACCAAAGTGGACGACGGATTAATATTTTGTATGTTCTGCATCGTCTCGGAGAAGGACTTTGAATGACGAGTCACAAAGGGCCGAAAAGTTAATTCTTTGGTATATGCATCATCTCGTAGAAGGATTTTTGAATGACGAGCCAAAAGGGACTTAGAATTAATTATTTGGTGTTTTTATTGGTTACCTGTTGAATACGAAGTTTCTGCCGACGACTGTGTCGTGTCTCTAACGTCTTCTGGTCGAAAAAACGGAGAAGGTCTGATCTGCGATTAGCAAGTTGTTCGTCAGTAGGATATCCCTGTCTGTATTTATTGGTTCGCTGACGAGGGATAAAATAAGCCATTATTAGTTGAATACGAAGTTTTGCTCACGACTGTGTTGTGTGTCTCTAACGCCTTCTGGTAGAAAACAGAGAAGGTCTGACCTGCGGGCAGCTTCAAGGCGAAGTCTTGGTAGAGTGTGAAGTCGCCATTGTCGAATAAGATATTCCGCCCGCATATGGGTTAAGGGCACGGAATAAATGAGTTGCCCATCTAGTCGGGTCGAAAGTCGAGAGGCAACTGGCTTGCAAACGCTGGCCGTTTTAGACGCCGCGAAACGCGCGGGAAAATATTCAAAATCTATCATGAGTTCATCAGCAGGAGCCAACGAGTTTAGGTTACTGCTATGTTTAGCTGTGAGTGAAAGGTAGGGGTGAAAACACGCGCGCACACACGCACGAGTGTGAAACGAAGGGAGGAAACTCGCGCGCGCGTAAAATAAAAATGGAATTAATGTGTTAATTCCATAGGAGGCCCCTCGAGTTTCGAGGCCCGGCACATTTGTGCTGGCTGTTCCCCCTTCCACTCTCTGTCGCCACCTCCTCCTCTCTCTTCGCCACTGGCAAGGATTATAGTTTGTTTGGGTCAATGATTGTGGATAGCTGCTTTTTAAGTTAAGACAGATTGAAGACCGGCCTTCTAATCCACCTTTTTGGTATTGTTCCACATTTTATGTATATTACCAGATATAAACAATAATTTCCACATTGGTAAATATGGCGACAAAGATGAGGACAATAGTCTGAATAATGTAAATAGTGTACATAACACCTCATCTCAGAAATATAGACAGATAATGTCAATGGTCATCTTCTATCTTGCTTGATTCGGATTCCTCTTCTTCTTCTTCCTTTATTGTTCTCGCTCGTTAATAATGTTTTATTCTTTTTCTTTCATACTCCGTAACCATTATCTTTTTAGTGGATTTGTTACCTTGAATTGGTGAATTGAATTAAAAAAAAATATGAATTCTACTTCATTAAAATTGATATGTAGCAGAATGCGGGCGGCTAGATTTGGGAGTTGAACACTGAGCGGCTCGCACAGAAACAGATTTTAAACATAAGGAACCAACCCTTGCCTAACACCGCTCAATTTTATATGTCTGACAAAAAGATTATCGAGCGAAATATATTCTCGAAAGTAATTTCACGTTTATATCATGTTTTTCCATTTAATTCTTTCTTTTCACCATTCGTTTAAATTTCGACATTATTATTATCATGTGAAACTGAGCGAACAATGCAAAATTGGGTAGGTTGTCAGAGAAATCTAATGAAAATTATTTCTTTTTTTCGTGTTGAATTGAAAAAGGTACGTACAAATAATTTTAATAAAATAGAACGAATTTATTATGATTTTTCTTTCTTTTTGTTGTTGTTAGCATCTAAAAAAATGAAAATAACTTATATTCACTTTTTATTTTAAAGTAATATTTTGAAATAAAATAACAAAAAAAGGAAATTCGATTGGATTTTTTTAATTTTTTTATTCTAAAGTTCTCTTCCCCATTTACAAACTTTCATGTGCTTACTCTTTAAAAAGAAAAATTAAGTGAATAATAATTCCGAAATAAACCCAAAGGGATATTTTTATCTTGATGACGTCATGTGTACGACGAATTTGCTGAAGTGTTTATCGGTAAAAAGAAGTTTCTTCCTTATCATTTGATCTTTTGAGCCTATATTTACCTTTTCAGACTCTCTTTCTCTCTCCCCCTCCTGCAGGCAAACTGCTACAAAATTTGTTGGATTTTATAATTTACTTTACAAAATAATAATGTTGAATTATAGTAGTCATTTGAAAAACTACTGCTTTTTGTTGATCGATAAAAATGACAAATTTTTTAAAAATCTTTCTTCATTTCGACGGAAAGGAAAACGAAAAGTCAAAAGAACAACAAAAAAGAAAAACTGTTTGAAAAACAAATTGCAAATTATGTACAAACAAACGAAAATATTATTACTAATTGCTTTTATGTTGAAATATAGCAGTTGATTGAAAAATTACCCTTTTTTGGCAGAATGAAAATCACAAACTGTTTTTAATAGTTGCCACCAAAAAAAGTGGATGTTTTTTTCCGAAATAAAAGCAGAATCGGTACGCCCTGTTTTAAATTATTTACCAAAAAAAAATATCTGTGAATCATCAGTTTCAA
This sequence comes from Acanthosepion pharaonis, assembly GCA_903632075.3. Classification (NCBI taxonomy): domain Eukaryota; kingdom Metazoa; phylum Mollusca; class Cephalopoda; order Sepiida; family Sepiidae; genus Acanthosepion; species Acanthosepion pharaonis. Next base: position 296,987 of record CAHIKZ030005070.1, read on the forward strand.
AACAAATTTCCATTACTTCTGATTCATTAAAGAATGATTATTATTTTTTTTTTTTACTGACTAGATTTTTTTTTATTATTAAAATATTTGGGTATGTTTTGCCCTCCCCACCAGCCTTTTGATATCGCGTGTGTACCTTTTTAATATCGCATGTTCGTCTCAGTTTACTTTGAAAATTAATGTTCACTTAGTGTAGTCGACTTAAGATTTAAAAACTACTCCCTTTTGGTAGGCACTTCCACTAATTCACTGAAAAAAGAGAATTTAATGTCATAATGAAAAAATGCCACAAAAACTTCATAAAAAAAGTTTTATTGTAAAAAAACATCTTATGCTGCTAAGAGGCTAGAACAAAGTATTTTTTTGATTATTTATTTATATTTTTTAATCGATTTTAGAATATTCGAAATTTTGGCTAAAAATCTTATTTTTCTTACGTCAGTTGGTGGACGACTATAAATTAGATCAGCAAAATTTAGCATCTTTCTCCTGGTGAAATTGATTTGGGAATTCTTCCAAAAATCAAATAATTATAGGATTTTAATGAAACTTTCAGCACTTATTCACAAATGAGTGGAGTTAGAAGTGGTTTTTTTTTTTTGTTTGTCTGTTTCTTTTTGTGAAAATCTGCTCTGAATCATAAAATAAAAATGTAATTAAACAAAGACATTATTTATTTAGAAAAGCTTTTAATTGCTTTTATGAATAATGGAAAACTGTTGTATAAAGAAGAGAATTTTTTAATGAATAATAATTTTTTTACAAGAATTGTTTGCATTATTAAAAATTTTAATTATAATTATAAAGTTTCAAATCTGTGAAAATTCTGTATCAATGGTGTAGCAGATAGGTGATAGTGCTATTAAGTGTAAAAGCCACAATTAAATCAAAAAGCTTATTACAATTGTTTCCCAGTATTCTAAAAAGAATTTTCAATTTTTTGTACGTGTATAAACATGCCAATTTTTGTAAATAAGAGTGTTCATGCACAACGTTATCAGAAAATATGAGCAATAGCAATAATAAATTTAAAGCGAAAGTATTCAGTAAAAGTAAAACTGTAGATTACAGGGAATTTTAATCCTAATTTTCTGACATTACTGTGTAGTTAAAATTATATAAAAAAAGGTGCTCATGATGTATTTTTAAATTATTTTTTTTACAGTTGTATATAACTTTCATTTGAGCTCTCAACTCAAATAAACAGCTACTGCCATGTTAAAAAATGCTTTTCTGCAATATTTTATACTAAATATTTGTTTCAAATCAGATTGATTAAACTTTAAATCAGATAATATTCTTTAAATAAAGTTTCAGAAAAGTACATTTTAGTTTTGGAAAATTTTTTTCATAACGAGAATTAAATTGTGATAAACAATGGCTAAATATGGTGCTGAAATCAATTATTTTAGTAAAAAAGACAAAAAATCAGCTTCCAATCAATTTGAATTAGTTTTGAAATACATCACTATAATTTACTTATTGGAAATATTAAATTTAATCTATTCACTTGAAATTAAAACTAAAATAAGAGCTTCATTTAAAATTTTTCATTTTTAAAAATTCCTTTTAAATATTAGGTATTGCGAATTTGTGGATGGTACCTACTTTTTGACAGGTAGCTGTAAAGAAAGAGATACCCAAGGTTTAAAATACATTTTAAAAGTGAAAAATCTTTATTGATGCTTTTAGTTTTACTTTCAAGCTAATAGATTAAATTCAATATTTCCTATAAGCAAAAAGCTTTGCTGCATTTCAAAATGAATCTAAATTGATTGGAATGATTTTTTTTCTTAAATTTCAAAAAATGATTAAAACTTGTTAGATTGACAAGTTTGCCTGCACAACATAATTCTTTTTATTAAAAAATCATCCAAAAATGAAATAGACATTTCTAAAATTTTATTTGAGGAAGATTAATTGATTTAAAGTTTAATTAATCAGAATAACAAAAATTGTTACTTATTTTACTTTAAAATATCACAAAAAAGCATTTCTTTTAACATGGAGACAGTTGTTTTTGTTTTGACGTGTTGACACATTGATAAAAATGATGGTTGGCATTTTCATGTAAAGGGCATTTAACTATAATAATTACTTGGATACAATATGAAGCCTTTTTTACATATTTTTTTAACTACCAGCAATTTTAAAAATGTAGTAATTTAATATTTAACTTTATGTATTTTAGCTTTATAATCTTCTGAAAATTCATATTGAGGAAATGTTAGAAAATTGCAGATAAATTTTAAATATAGGTATCTCTCTTATTTCCTGATAATGTTGTGTATGGATCTCTCATTTTACAAAAATTGGTATGTTTATACACACATAATAAATTCAGAATTCTTTGTAAAACACTGGGGGTTGCTGCATTGTAATGATCTTTTAAATAGTTTTTATGTAATAACAATATCACTTAACTGTACAAATTCATACAGAATTTTAAATGATTATAAATTATTCCAATTAACATTTAAAAAAATACATGTCAAAATGTATTATCCATCACAAAAAATATTTTCTTGATAGTGTCCATAATATATTTAATTCATAACAGCTTTTGAAAACTTTACTTCATAAAAGCACTTAAAAGCTTTACTAATGAAATAATGTTTTAGTTTTATTGCATTATTTTATGATAGCAAATTTTTTCGAACTGGTGGTTCTGTGTGACAAAAAATTTGATGGTTTAAATTCTCAAAGGACTTGTGCTTATAACTAATATAGGCATTAAGCTCTACAAAAATGAGTCTCTTGAAATTTCATAAAGGTGAATAACTGGAGAGTAACAGATATAAAAAAAAAATTACTGATATTTTCTAAAAAAGAAACATTCTTTAGAAAATCTTTGGAGGTACCTATTTAAGATGCATTTAGAAATTAAAGGTTTTTTCATTTAGGCTATTGTCTTTCAAATAAAATCAAAATTTAACTTCAGAGCAGTTATTTAAATTATTTTATTTCATAAAATATATCACAGATGCTTAGTGAAATAACAACATAATACAGAATGCATATTACTCTTTAAAATGCAAAGCTAAGTAAAAGTACAAATATTTTCACAAGGATATTCTCACATTGTGTAACAATTGTGGTTTGACTGGATGGATAATTCACTTATTTCTGGTAAATTGAAAATTGATAGTGTATTTCTCTTTATTCCTTAATTTTTACTCTTGTGTCTAAAATGCACATGCTTACCCAGTTATTGATGCTGCCAATTTTACAGTATCCTGTCACTTCTTCCCACTTTTAGTAGCACATATGTTTACTACTATCTTATTTCTAGCAGCATGACTGAAAACAAAATAAATGTGTTCTAAAAGTCTTGTGATACATTTGCAAAAAAAAAAAAAAAGAATTTAATTTTATTGATTCCTACAGTAAATGTATCACTGTCCTGCCAGACAAGTTTGGTTTTATTCTTTCCCTTGATCACCAGCAAAAAATGTTTGGTTTATGTCAGTAAACCTTACTTATAATTGTCATTCTGTTGTATAAGTGTTAATTGTATTGATGCACACCTTCAATGTACTCCTGCCCTTCTAAGCAAGTTTAGTTTTATTCTCTGTCTTGATTCACAGAAAAATAACCTTGTCCCTTTATATAGTGTATTAATAATTTCAACACAACTGAAAATTACTCCCAGAAAATGTTTTAAATTAATGAATGATGTATACATGTATCTATTATAAAATAGACTGTGTTTATAATTTATTAACTAAGTTTAATGTTTTTTTCATTCACAGATTTTTGGTAGTACAGAAAATTGTAAAGACAATTATTATTAGAAATTCAATGAAGAAAAAGTCATTTTAATTTCCATGAAGAACAGCGAAACATATACTCTTCAGGTAAAGGTATGCATTTGCCATTTGGAAATCAAGAAAATGAATTTGAACAGGCAAGTATTTTGTCATTCTTACAAAGCATTATTTAGTGTTACAAATGAATAAACCTAAGAGACAATCAGAATTAGTCTGTAATATGGAGACACAAATTCAGATGAGCCATATCCTGGTGAGTTTTGTGGATCTGCATTTTTGCAGAAGTCATATTTGATGGAACATACATGAACACACACTGGAGACAAGCCATATTCTTGTAGATTTTCTGGATTTGCATTTTCACAGAAGTCACATGTAGGGCAGCTTATGCAAACACACACTGGAGAGAAACCATATTCTTGTGACACTTGTGAGTCTGCATTTATACGAATGTCAAGTCTGGTGTAGCACAAAAGAACACACACTGGAGAGAAGCCATATTCATGTGAAGTTTGTGGAATTGCATATTCACAGAAGTCATATTTGGTGATACATATGCGAACCCACAATGGAGAGAAGCCATATTCTTGTGAAATTTGTGGATCGACATTTTCATGTAAGTCAAGTTTGGTGCAACACAAGAGGACACACACTGGTGAGAAGCCATATTCTTGTGAAGTTTGTAAATCTGCATTTTCACAGAAGAATTTAGCAGCACATATGTGAACACACCTTGAAAAACCATATTCTTGTGAAATTTGTAAATCTGCATTTTCATTGAAACCACATTTAATGAGACATGCAAAAACACACTGGAGAGAAGCTATATCCTTGTGAAGTTTGTGGATCTGTGTATTTGCAGAAGTCACTTTTGATGAGACATATGCGAACACACACTGGAGAGAAGCCATATATTTGTGAAGTTTGTGGATCTGCATTTTCATGGAAATCTAGTTTGGTGCATCATGAGAGGGCGCACACTGGAGAAAAGCCATATTCTTGTGAAGTTTGTGGATCTGCATTTTCATGGAAGTCAAGTTTGGTTCACCACAAGAGGGCACACACTGGAGAAAAGCCATATTCTTGTGAAGTTTGCGGATCTGCATTTTCAGGGAAATCAACATTACTCTGCCATATGCGAACACACACTGGAGAGAAACCATATTCTTGTGAAGTTTGTGGATCTGCATTTTCACAGAAATCATATTTGGTGGTCCATATGCGGACCCACACTGGAGAGAAGCCATATTCTTGTGAAATTTGTGGATCAGCATTTTCTCGTAATTCACATTTAGTGCTTCACAGGAGAACACACACTGGAGAGAAGCCATATTCCTGTGAGGTTTGTGAGTCTGCATTTACACAGAAGTCAATTTTAAAGGTTCATATGCAAACACACCAAAATGAGAAACCATATTCTTGTGAAATTTGTGAATCTGCATTTTCATTGAAATCCCATTTATTGCGACATATGCGAAAACACACTGGAGAGAAACTATATTCCTGTGAAGTTTGTGGATCTACATTTTTATGGAAGTCACATTTGGTGGTACATGTTCGAGCACACACTGGAGAAAAGCCATATTCTTGTGAAGTTTGTGGATCTGCATATTCGCATAAGTCACTTTTGATGAGACATATGCGATCACACACTGGAGAGAAGCCATATTCTTGTGATGTTTGTGGATCTACATTTTCATGTAAGTCAAGTTTGTGGCACCATAAGAGGGCGCACACTGGAAAAAAGCCATATTCTTGTGAAGTTTGCGGATCTGCATTTACAGTGAAATCAAAATTACTTTGCCATATACGAACACACACTGGAGAGAAACCATATTCTTGTGAAGTTTGTGGATCTGCATTTGCGCAAAAGTCATATTTAGTAGTCCATATGCGAACACACACTGGAGAGAAACCATATTCTTGTGAAATTTGTGGATCAGCATTTTCACGTAATTCCCATTTGGTGCTTCACAGGAGAACACACACTGGAGAGAAACCATATTCTTGTGAAGTTTGTGGGTTTGCATTTTCACAGAAGTCTATTTTAAAGGTTCATATGCGAACACACAGTCATGATAAACCATATTCTTGTAAAGTTTAAGAATCTGCATTTTCATTGTAGCCACGTCTGATGAAACATCTTCAAAAACACACTGGTGAGAAGCTATATTTTTGTGAAGTTTGTAGGAATTCATTTTCACATCAGTCAAATGTGGTGGACCATATGAAAATACATGAAGGGAAACTATATTCTTGGTAAGTTAGTGGTCATGTGTTTCATTAAAGTCATTCTTGGTTCATCATATGCAATTACGCACTGTATAACAACCATATTCTTTTGTGCATTTTGTTGACCTGCAGGAATTTAAGTTTATCATGTGAAGGCTCATAGCCTTTTGAGCTTTGTGGTATAATTTTCAATAAATGTCATATGTATGCAAAAAAAAATTTTTCTTAAAACTTTCATGCATTGTTTTCAAATAGTGCAAATCTGATTAATATATATGCCTATGTACTGAAAAGAAAACATATCTTGGGGAAATATCTAGCCTGTTTTTTGAAGTATTCATGGCTTTAAAGTCACTTGGAAACACACCCTGCTTATAAATCTTGGTCATGTGAAGCAGCATCTTTAAAAAATTTCTCATTTAAAAATAAATATGCTGATATAGAAACCAACATTTTATTATATTTGTTAATCACCATGTTCATGAAATATATGTCTAGAAACATTTGAGAAATCACAAGTGTATTGGAAGAATGTGCATTTTGATGAAAATGTGCATTGAAATCACAAAAGAAGAAAAATATTACAAGCAAAAATGCAATTCAGACACTTCGGTGCATGGAAATTTGGGATTCATTGTGTGATGATTTAATTTACAGTGTATTTCTTTATTTATGTATGAAATAAAATCATCTGTATTTTAAAGAATTGAGTTACTATGAATTGATTTATTCGATAGATGGAATATTCCATGAAAGTGTTGTTAGTAAGTCATTTTTTCTATCATGTATCTTATGGGAAGGTCAGCATACTCTCTCTTTATTTCTATCTTGTCTCATTTAATTTATAATCACAGTAAACTTCTATCTTCCCTACTCTCATTTAAATAATCTTGCCTCTTAAATAAATGAGAAAGATAAGGATGCTTATTAACATTTTGAAAATTAAGAGCCCCCTCATCGAACATTTTTAATACATCCTCCTTTTATTTGACCCCCCCCCTGCAATATTTGGAAATTACAAACCACCCTGCTTACTTGATAAGTGTAATCATCATTTTTTTATTCAGTTCTCATTTCCTAAAACGTTTCTTAGTGTTTATTGGATGCCTTCCTTGCAATTATTGGTTTGAATCTTTTGTTTATATTTAAAGCAGTTAGCAGAATTAATAAGAAAAAGGTCAAGGTCATGGTTGGTCTGATATCAAGAAATTGACATTAATATCAATGGGTCATTCCATTTATCTCAGTGTAATCTGTAAGTTTTTATTTAATTCTCATTTCCTTAGGAATTACTTGTTATTTTCTAGATGTTGTCATTGAGAGAATTGATCTGAATCTTTGTTTATATTTAAAGCAATAAGTAGAATTCATAAGTCAAAGTATGTGATGGTCAGGTAGGATATATGGAAGATTATATTACAATTTCTCTAGATTAATTGTGTAAGTAATACAATTATCTTCTCATCATTGTGTTCTGGTGACTCTAATGAATTAAAAACACTGACTCAGCCAAAATCATGTGAGAGCAGCTTGTAAATGTCATGGTAGGTGGTGTTACTATATCAGTTATTCCTTGTCAGATTAACAAGTGTCTAACCATCACCAACACAGATTTTTTTAAATTTGTTATACGTATAGAGATTCATCATATGAACCCATTTGACATCTCTAGGTTTAAGGGTACCTTTGGAAAACAGTCACAAAGTTTAAATATCAATATCTCAGTTATTTTTTTCACCTACAAAGCTAAATTATATACCATATTTTTGTTTAAAGATCACATAAGATAATTTCACCTTAAACTTCCACCTTTAACTTCTCAAAATGGTAACTTTAATATTTTTTAAATTGGACAAAAATTTGTCTGATGGCAAGATATGTGCAAAATTTTGTGGTGGACCTTTGACTGTGACTTGAGTTACAAAGGTTTTACTGAGTTTGGCAGATTTTGGTATTTGTTACAAATACTATCCTGAAAATGCTGCAACATATCACGGTAGTACTCCTTGTTTATCATTTGACCAGGTGGAGCATACTCATAATAAACAATGACTTTGTAGTTGAAAAAAATCTGTCAACAATATCTACACATTGCTTTGACACATTTGTGCTTTCTTTGATGTTGGAGTTATGTCTGTGCAGAGTGTAGTCATCTCACCATCTTTACCAACATATAAAAAATGGAAATGAGCAAGAATGTTATACCTTAGTGTGCATACATGACAGAGTTCAAGGTCAGTTTGTACCAAGCAGCTTCACTCTGAAAACTTTAACTTCATTATCAATATTCTCAATACATTTTTTTTATCAGATGTCTTTTATTGAACAAATTGTGAAGGTAAAGCAATCTTGTTTCACTGGAATGTGTTCTTTACTGGCTGTTGCTGCATTAGTGAATCAGCCTTATTCTATAATTACATATATCTGTTGCAATATGGACTGCTTTTATATATTATTTACTAAGTTGATATGTCTTTTATTACTTTTCTTTTTCATTATTTTGTTCATTCACAGATCTATTGGCAGTAGAGAAAATTTTAAGGAACAATGATATCTTAAGATTTTATCAAGAATCTCTAAATATAAAGCAGGAGCATGAGACCAGATATGGCAACAATATTTGAAGCATGGACAAATGGTAAACTTATAAATATGTAATATAAATGGCAAAAAATTGTTTTGCTTGACGCAGTAAACCAACTTTTCTAGCAGCATGCCTAACAAATGATTAGCAGAGAACATTAGTCTGAGAAGGCACAATGGTTCACTCTCCTGCAGATTAGCATCAGCCATAATGATGGAAAGCAGAAAGGGTTTTATCAAATGATTAACAGAAAGCAGTTTTGTTTCCCAGGGATTATAATCAACAAAACATTCCTTGCTCCAGTTATCTGTAGATTTTATGTCACTTTTGAGATTAGCTACCAATTTAACTTGATAGAAGTGAGCAGATTTGCTATTAGAACAGAAGTAAATATTTGTATCATCAGCTTAGATACTGAGAGTTAATGACATCAAGAAATTCATTGATGAAAATTAGGAACAACTTCAGTTCAAAGAAAGGCCTGGGTAGACACCAGTGTTAATGTAAAAAGATCTTGAAGAGTGGCTTTTCAAGGTTTAATTTTATTTCAAAATTTGATGAGAAAGATTGTATCAGTTCAAAAATTCACCCAGAAATACCATGACCTTTCAACTTGCAAGAAAATTGCTATGCTAAACCCTGTCAAATGCTGTCAAGATGTGCAAAACAACAGCCTGAGTTTAACTATTCTTACCTAAAGCTTGATATACTCTTTCAGCAATAATTGTTAATACATCAGCAGTTGACCTTGAGAAGTGAAACCCATATGCTTAGCTGAAAGACCCTGTGATATAAAGGGATTAATTAGTAGGGCGGTTGAATAGGGCCTTTAGTACTTTGCCAAAATGAGGTAGAATTCTAATAGGCCGTTGGGTAGAAGAATTAGATGGTTCAACTGATTTCTTAAAAACTGGAACTACAGAAAAGAATTTCCAGGAAGCTGCCAAGCTTTTATTGTAAAGTTTAGAGCAAACAGGAGCACATTTCTTAAGGACTACTCCATGGACGCCATCAGTTCCACATGCTTTTGAGATGATTCAGTTTTGAGATCATAGCAGAAACCAAGGAAGGAGTTGTATGTATATCATTCAATAGATATATGTATGTATGTATATCATTGTATGTATATCATTCAATGTATGTATATCATTCAATAGAGACTCAGTTTTAAGTGGAAAATTAGGCAAAGAAACTGCAAATGATTCAAGAGTGTAAGTTGAAGAGAATTTACAAGCAAAACATTCTGCTTTATCAGCATAAGATGCTAACATTTCAAATTGAGTGAAGAGGGGTAGGATAAAATATTTATTCTTATTTAGCATACTAGCAGAGCCACTAGTAGTCACAAAAATCAAAGTTATTAGAGGAGATATACAATGCCTCATTCTATCAGTAAACACAGACATCACTACTTTAAGGACACATTTAAAATTATTACATGCAAACACAAATAGGCCTCTGCTGTGATCAGAACTGGTATAGCTGGAAAATGCTATTCCTGTGGGCTATAGCAGCTGAGTAGGTCGCTGTAAACCATAGAGAATAGTGTGGTTTCATTTAGCATTTCTGAGAAGACACTTCCATATTTTACACCGGACATTAGAATAAAGACTTAGTCATCAAATGGACCACATATTCTTACTATTTACATTAATTTATGTTTAAATGAATATTGGAAGTCAATCAATTAATAAAAAGAATATTTACATATATATAATAAATAAATAGTATGAGATTATTGCCAAATATGTATGTAAGATCATTTTTATTATTATTGTTAAAAAAAGTTTGATTGTTAATTAATAGGAGGAAATTGTCTATAGAGAAGACATTTGTCAAAAATATACAAAAGAGAAACGTTATGAGTCAAAATTATATTCATATGCTGTGTTACTGGATGTTTTGGGGTGATGGGCTCAGTTAAGAATAATACTTATGGAGAGGTTTTCAAACATTCATATAAAATACTAAGTCTCACTTCATGGTATCAATCAGGAATGGTAGCTGACTGCAGCAGGTTTCATTGACATCAGCAAGAATATTCGGATTCCATTTTACACAAAGAAAAAACATATTTAACCAATTTTGAATAATTTACTCAGTTTTTAGAAGGATTGCAATACACAGTTCTTTGAAACAAATTTTGCATAGTGAACATTATTCAAAAAACAGAACAATGATTTTCAGTAGTTCTAGACTAATATGATTATTTTTCATTCATTGGAACCAAAATCAGGTAAAAAAAAACTTGCTTGGGCAAAGGAACAAACTTTAGGTGAAGAAAGAAAGAGATAAAAGTTAGAAGCAACAATATAAATGAACAGTGAGATGGTGGGGAGATCCCTGGTGTGGGATTAAGTTCAAATATACATATTTTGTTATCATGTCTCACCCCACCCCAAAAACTTTGATACGAAGCCCCATTCTCTACTACATGTCGATTGCAAAATTTCCCAACCTGGGGGCCACAAACCATTGAAGGAAAATAGTGGAGGAGGGCAGCGATTTTTTAAGTTAGCAAAAATCTGGGAATTATCCAATTTAAATGGAAATTTCAGTATGTATTCATTATTTAATTTTATAATGAATAGCTTTTTTTATTTTAAAAAAATTCTGAGATAATGTTATTCTTTTTGCAATAACAAGCCAATATTTTCATGTTATTTTTGTCTTTATCTTTCTAGAAATGTAAAAAAAATAGTTGACTAGAAATTTGATTCTAATTACTAGCCATGGACTTCTGGTTCTATTAGTAAAAAAAAATAAGAGATCCTTCTTAATGGATGATTTTTACCAAGATATATTATTCTTTTAATTGATTTAAAAGAACTGTTCACAAAGAAAATTACAATTAAAAAAAAATAAGCACTTCTGCCCCCTCCCCCCAGTGGCGAGAGGTTTGTGGTAGTAAACACCTGCCCTGTTAATTATTAGAGTTTATGACCGACAATACAACTTAGAAAAAAGTAAAAAATGCACAAATATAAAAAAAAACTCTGTTGAAACCAGCCCTTTTTTCGAGGCTCTAGCCTTGGCGGGGGTTCCTACCTAGTATGCACCGCACCAACCATGCTGATACACGATATATATTATTAGTTGATGACTGACAGATGTTATAGACAAGCGTATGGTTGCAAGAAAGAAATATGACAACAGTAGAAATAGATTTACGTGATTTATTTCAATAGGAACGTGTGGTTTGGGGACAGCTACCTTGTGGTATAGTTCATAGGCCGGCTGAAGATCTGGGTTGATCTCTCATAGTAGTTCTCGCTGGTTGCGTGGCGCTACTGCTGCTGACCGCTCAGCCTGACCGTGACAGGTCTCTTCCCTAGCCTCCTGTTGGCTGCCGTTGTACTTCGTGTGACTCCTTTTATGGCGTTTTTTATGGCTTAACAGGCTCGAAAAACGATGCGAGTATAATTAGGAGGGAAGCATTTTTATTGGTCGAAAAATAGAAACACTTTAAAATATTTTATTTTTCGACCGGAACTCGTGCGTCGGGAACATGCGTAAACGAAGATAATGGTCATTTTGTGACAGGGCCGCTCTTGAGTATGTTAGTTTATTTGCCTGTACATCAGCCAAGATATGTCTTATTTTATTTTATAACACAATGTAACGTCAGTTTAAAAATATATATTTTTTTTTAAAATGGTAAGATGCGCCGGCCCTGTTTATTATGGAGCTGAGGTTTCTGATAGTTTGTTAAATTTTAACAATTAGGTTTTAACTTAGCATAAGTTGCGATTACTTCTACAAACTTGAAATTGTTATGAGCTAAGAATAAAGCGTTTAGCTTTCAACATAGAACGCTGCTACGTTGTTGACGGAATTCTTATACGATTAGACTACGGGTTGTGTTAGGAGTAGTATCAGTAAGCGGTGGTGGTGATGAATGTAAAATAGTACTCACCATTATATTCTCTCCCGACTAAGAACAGTGCTTAGTGTTATTAAGATTAGCTTAAATTGTTTTATTAAAATTAATCTTGTTAGTAATGGGGTCTTCGTTTGCTACGCGTAGAATGGTGTACGACTAGAGAGGGACGGGTTATATCTTCACTTTGTTCAATTAAAGGGTTTTCTTGAACATCAAGTATTTCCACTTTTGAGTATATTTGGTCAGCATTCTGCTTGTCTTGCTGGGGCACCGGGTTGAAGTAGTCAGTAGAATGTTGATCTGTTTAACCTGTCACCTCCGGAAGCCAGGTCTCTTAGTGAAATTGTAGTTTCGCGTCCATTTTGTTGGCGTACGTGTGCATAATTAGGGTTAGCCTCGAGTAACTCAACCTCGCCTACCAGCTGTTGAAACTTACTTTGGCGCACATGAGGTCTGATCAGAAAGGTTGGGGTTGAAACATTCTCCCATGTGGGGTTTCATTATTGTTGTACACTACACAGCATACTCCGGGGGCAATGAAGAATCTGGGTGAGTACTAACCCCTACAAGGATGCCTGGAGACCTCGCGAACGCATAGTCGGAGATTCGCTAAATTATCCCATTTCTAACTTTTTACTAAACCCTTCCCACGCGGATTATAAATAGTTGAATGACTCCTAGTCACACCTTTGTGTGTTCAAAAATGTGACGAGTTCTTTAGTGAAAAATGACTGGCCGCTTAAAATGAATATATGTCGGTATTCTAAATAGGCAGAAAATATTTTGCAAATAGTGAATAACTCTTTGAGAGGTTAAGTCCTTGCAGGGAAATGCAAAGAGAAATCTGCTAAATTCGTCGATTACAGTTAACATATACCAATTTTTATTATCTGTTGGTCGGGGACCTTTAAAGTTAATCTTAACTCTCTCAAAGGATCGCGTAGCCTTTATTACATGACTTTCATCTTTGAAATAAAATCGGAATTTTATTTCAAATCACACATGACAGGTTTTTTGTCATTCTTTTTGTTTTTCATTGAATAAGGAAAACTTTTACTTCGTACAAAATGGGCCATAGTTTTTATTCCAGGGTGACACTAGAAATTGTGAATCTGTAGCGAGTATAAACACTTTTGATGAGAAGTTATAAGCTCTTCTTGGTATATTTGACCTAATAACAATTTTGGTGAACTCGTATAAGTCCAAAGGAATAATAAGACATAGAATTTGAACAAAGAAATATTAACAAATATATTGACAGGACATTTTACAAAAGAAAAGAAATGAAATGTGAAAAGTTTAAAGCAATCGTAAGTATCTGTAGTTGATTACTCATGCTATGAAAAGTCACTGAGAAAGAGATTGAGTCTTTCAAATCTTGCTCCGTAACACTCATCAGGTGTGATAATTCCAAAATCTCGTCGCAGTGATATTTTAATAATTAGGGGGCGGTAATCCAACAATACTTCACCCAGACTGAAGAAGATTCTCCCACAAAATCTCATTTGTTATGGATGTCTAAATGCCGTGGCCAATGTACAGTGTGGCCACTTTTTTGTTGTTGCTGTTGGAGATATTGAAATTTTAGCTGACAGCATGTTATCTGTTGGTTTGCTTTGATTTCTGTCAGGTGTTTGTGTGATTTTTTTTAATGTAAGCCGGTTTTAAACGATCAATTTATATGGTATCTTTCTTTTCTTTTCTTTTTTTTAATAGTAAAATATTTTTAATGTCACTCCAACACTTTATATGGGCCTGAATAATTTGGGAATAATGGTTTCTTAACTATGTCATTACTGCGAAAAATATATTCGCAGTTATGTAGATCTGCAGGTATAAAATAATGTTTGGTAAAATATCTAGTGTCTGTCTATATTTCTGAGATGAGGTATTATGTACACTATTTACATTATTCGCACTATCATCCTCATTTTGTTGCCATATTTACCACAATGTTTCGGCCGTTGTACGCTCCGGCCTTTTTCAGGTGGTTATAATGTCGAACTGAACCCTTTATTTTGCTTGCAGGGTGGACTGTTCTAGTTCTATGGGGTCAGGTTGAAATCATAGAAAAAGAAGATCATTGGAAAATTCATAAACTTAAGAAATCAGCACATATGCTAGTCCACAAAAATCTCCTTAGCCGACCATGCTTAGAAATTAATACAATATGAGAACCAGTAATAAGGAGTGCCAGAGAAAAGCAATGATAGCAACGAAAATTGCAATAGTAAAAACTGATGTGATAACAGCAAAAATTGTAATATGAGCACTAGTAAAAATGGTTATTGAAGACATTAAGTTTATAAGTCCCAGAAATCCATACACAGATGTCCTTAAAGACACATGGCACAGGGGATAAAGGCGTTGGTTAGATCCAGTGACAGGACCTAAAGAGTGTGAGTTCAGTGGAGAATGTTATAAAATAAAATAAGACATATCTCGGCTGATTTACAGGTAAATACTCAAGAGCAAGAACCGGATGTGAACGGGATAAAGCCCCGTCACAAAATGACCATTAACTTTCTTTACAAATGTTCTCGACACACGTGTTCCGGTCGAATTTACCACGTGTTCCGGTCGAAAAATAAAATAATATTTAAAGTGCTCTATTTTTCGTCCAATAAAAATGCTTCCCTCCTAATTATACTCTCTTCATTTCTCGAGCCTGTTAAGCCATAAAAATCGCTATAAAAGGGGTCACACGGAAGTTCAACAGTCAGTCCACAGGTGCCCAGGATAGAGACCTGTCACGTCCAGCTGCTGACAGCAGGGGAGCGTCAACAACTACTATGAGAGGTTGACCTAGATCAGAAACCGGCTTATGAACTTTACCACAAGGTAGCTGTCCCAAACCCACACGTTCTTGTTGAAATAAACCACGTAAATCTATTTCTACTGTTGTCGTATTTCTTTCTTGCAACCATACGCTTGTCTATAACAAGAACTTGGAGAGGTGAATTAACAGGAGATAACTGACATCCATTAGACAGAACAGTCTACCCCAGCGAGCGAAATAAAGGGTTCAGTCCCACATTCCAACCATCTGAAGAAGGCCGGAACATACAATGGCCGAAACATATAGTCCAAATAATGTGAATAGTGAACATATCTAGTGGTTGTAAAAGATAACCTATTCATTTTGTCTTTTAGTTTGAGTATTTTAGTTTTGACAATTTCCACAATTACATTGGCACAAGGAGGGTATGCAGTAGTTCGGATATGTTTGACTCCAAGTAGGCTGACAAATTCCTTGAATAGTATGGACTGAAAGCTATGATTCTCACCCAGTGGTAATCACAGATGGAACTTTCAAATGTACTGGTCCAGCTGTCAAGTACAACTTTTTACAAAATCTCTGCGTAGGTATTTGGAATAGCAAAGGCAGGAGGCCATCGACTAAATCAATCCACTATGGTTAACATATAAATCGATCCGCTATGGTTAGCATATGCATATGAGTAAACCTAGCATCGTGTCTCTGAAATTTACCAATGGGTGATTATATGTTTCACAATTTGCTTTTTTTTTACTCTAAATGCATTAACGTTTTTATGTCAGTGGAGATGTTCAGCCATACAAATCAACCTGTTATAACTTTGGTGGTCGATCATCTGCCAGAAACCATGAAGGTAGTTGAATTTTTTTTACGTAACGATAGAAGTATATAACATCGAGGGTAACCTTTTTTCATGTCACATAAGAAATTTGAATGTCCGAAAGTGATAGGTAAACTTTCAAATTGAAGTGAAGTATCTTCCTTAACTTGAAAAAAGTGTAATGTAATTTTACTTTTTTTATTTTTTTTGTTCCTTGGCGATAGTCTTGTAGCTTAAACTTTCCGTATTTATTAAGGATATGGAAGTGTGGGAAAGTGCGTCTGCAACAATATTTTTTTCACCTTTTATTGTAAATTGTGATTTTTAATTTCATTTTTGTGTACAGAAAAAATATACGCCATGTTTATGGACAATTATTATTATAAATTTGCGAATACATCCATTTAAAGTTAACCTGTAATAATATTAAGGAAAAGGCTAAACGATGAAATGTGATAGTAGGGTTGAATTTAAGTTTCCCCACCAAAAGAAAAGAAAAAAATAGGACAAATAAAATAAAAACGGCAAGCAATTAAACTATACAATACTTAAGGTAAAGAGTTAAACTTAGGAACATTAAGATTACCTCCTCGGTTATCCATCGAAACTGCAATCCACTGAAATAAGAAAAGAAGCCAGTCCCCACCGCGGGCCATTTAAAAATAGTTCACGCAGCGGATTGGGTGTTACAAACATCCAATCGGATGTGCGGAATATGTGGTCTTTCTTCGTCTAATTCTTTAAAAAGGCCAGAGTAGCTGTTAGCGTTTAATTGTGAGGGGGGAATCAGGGGTTGATCTCCTCTGATTGGGTCAATTTGGTGATGGGAGTATGATGTTGAAAGACCCGAAACTCCCTGATGAACCAAGTCAAAACATCACTGACGACCCCCTCCTTAAAAGCGTATTTTTTTAATTAAATTGTGATATGTAATCGAGATATGTTTCAAGATGTAGTGTTTCACGTGACAAATGTTTGTCGGGGTTGCTGTAGGGAGCATATGGTCAGTAAATACCGTGAATTCGCGCCCCTCTCTAAAATATGACGGAAATGTCGAATAGCTAAATAGATAGCGAGAAGTTCTCTCGAAAATGTTTACGAGGTCTTGCTTAATATTTTTAAAAGCCTCGCCAGTGGATTGTTCTCTAGTCGAAATTTTCGAATTATTACTAGTGGATGTATTGCTCGGCGTAAAGAAACTTTATTGGAATAAGTTTAGGAGCGGGTGCAAACGTTCTGGATCAGCTTTTATGGTGTAAACCAGAAGGTTCATTGAAATTTGACAGAATATACTTTTATCCTGATTGAAGGTCAAATTAAGGTGTTTGGCAACTTCCATAAATTTACTTAAATTTTTGTCGTGCACATATTGTCAATGTAAGCATCAGTGTATTTATTGTTGTTATCCCTAATTATTTGGTCAGTCAATCAGATAAAGAACTATGAATGCAAATTTTATTGAAACCGTATTATGTACAGAAGTAATTGCTTTGTTTTGCAGAGGTTGCTGGGATTTCAAGTAACAGCGAAGCTGGCCTTCTCAGCAGTACGTCTGCTGAAAATAGTAATGGCTGAAACCGGAGCACTTGGCTGCTGTAGTTGATGGTCTGGTGTCAGTTGAGGTTCGGGACCATCAGACTTGATCAGTAGCTGTTCTCTCCTTCAAACAGAACCTTCAGTTGTACTTTGTAGTGAACAAAACAAGATCTAGTTTTAAAATTCAAGTGCTAAGCACTGACTAATTGATTTTGTTAGAAATTAAAAAAGACTCGAATTTACAAACTTTGCTTAACACACATGCAAAAGCGAATCCAAAACAAAACTCGTGAAATTTCACTCCTTGATACAAAATGTTTTTCGGCCAATAGAAAACTAGGAAATATTTAAAAACAAAATTCAAATAATCTTCAGTTCTCAGAAACAAATTCTTTTACGGACCTTTTCGCGAGCCAACGCGAAGTTTGTTCATCGTCCAGTGGAAAGGCTCGAAGTGAATTATCAAATGATCTTTTCAAGTCCCACAAACAAAATAAAAGACGGACAAGTTCGGTTGTCACCAGAGAGAAAGAGACGAGCGTATTAACACGTCCCTTGACAAACATCAAGCGATCGTTATTATTATCTCTACCTTTCTCCCTCACCTCTTTTACACTTGATAAACGATCAGAACATTTTAAGACTGAGCGATTACTTCAAAGACATTCCTACCCTACGATAACGCTCATACATACATACATACATACATACATACGTTCCTCCTACGTACACATAAACTCATTCTTGCAAGGACTACTACGAATATTTTGACGACCTTGTATCAACCAGAACACATTAATTTTATTTGTAAAGACCTTAATCGATTTATATGTATATAAATTTGTTGTTTCCCTTTACAATTTGATTTTCTTGTTTTATACCCCTCTTATGGTCGGTTATCTAACTAACAAGGCCAAATAAAGCTAATCTGTTTCAACACTCATACACTTCACTAACTGATAACCCACTATAACAACTTCAAAAGTCAAATGACTCAACTCCAGAAAAAGATCTGCACGCTAATCATGGTATTTCTTCTGCCACACCTTGGCAGAATTATCACACATTCGCACAGGATCAACTGTGTGAGGAATGAATGTTTGGGGTAGGGTTAGACAAAGTTGTTCTGCGTTTATGTCTGTAGGCAATTTCTGCTATGTTCACTCTGAACGAAGGGACCAACGAACTGATCAATGTACCTCAGTAGGTCAATGAATCAAGGTAATGGTATTTCAGTCGCAGGATTTCTTTGGTTGATTTTATTGCTCTCTCATCCTTGCCGTTTGACTTGGGGTAGTGAGGGCTACTTGTTATGTGACAAAAGCTCCAATGTGTTGCAATCTTCTGAAACTTCCCAGAAGTAAACTGTCTCTCGTTGTCGATTTACCTTAAATAGTCTAGAAGAGACAGTTCTGTCTTTTCAGCTCACAAACATCAACAGCGATGCATACATGTCCCTCGATACGTCTGCTCAGGCGTCACAGAAGCAATACTACGATCAGCTTGCAGATCCTCTTTTGGAGTTGAGTCCAAGTGAACCTATCCATGTAAAGGAGGGGGGAAATGTTGAAAGCCTCCAGGAAAGATGGTTCAACACTAGTGTGCACATAGATCGTATATTGTCCAAATTGCTTAAGAGGAGCTGAGACGTAACCGCCGTTTGTAATGTTACTGATCCTAACTGGCATCCTGGCTTCAGTTACTTTCCCAACGCCGTAACTTCCCCGAACATTTCCTTTCCTATAAATACTTTCATGATTACTGTTCTGATGAACTTTGCGCAATGATATCTAGATTTAGGAATTTAAGCTCATTACTAGTGTGGAAACAAGGCCTCAGCATTTTAACAGTTGGATTCACTGGATGTATTGTAAGTTCTTTGCTAACAGTTTCTTTTCTCGGTCCTTGGAACTGTCTTCTGGCTTCTTGCTTTCCAGCCAACTTTGATCTTCAAAAATTTAAATGCAATGTCACTTGTTATCTGCTGTCTTCTTGATTCCTCTTCCTTTATTGTTCACGCTCGTTAATAATGTTTTCTTTTTCTTTCACACTCGGTTTGTTAAAATTTTAACTTTTAGTGGATTTATTGCCTTATTTGGGTGAATTTAAAAAAATGTATGAATTCTACTTCATTAAAATTGATATGTAGCAGAATGCGGGCGGCCAGCGTATCATTCGGTAACTGGACACTGAGTGCCTCGCAGAGGCAGTGTCGAAACTTGATGAATTTATTCTGTGTAAATGCCAAATCTAAACAGAGATTTTAAACACAAGGAACCAGATCTTGCCTAACACCGCTCAATTTTATGCGTCTTAAAAAAAATTTATCAAGCGAAATATATTTTCGAAAGTAATTTCACATTTATCGTGTTTCCCCATTTCTTAATTTTTTCTTTTCACCATTCGTTTAAATTTCGACATTATTATTATCATCTGAACTGAACAAAAAATACAAAAATTGGGTAGGTTGACAGTGAAGATCAAAGAAAATCATTTGAACACAAAGAAAAAATCATCCCGTTTTGTTTGTTTTTTTCTCGTTGAATTGAAAGGTACGTGAAAGATTACAAATTTTAATAAAATAGAACGAACTCGTTATTTAAATGATTATTTATTGTTGTTAGCATTCCTCCAAAAATGAAAATAATAACTTATATTCAGTTTTTATTTTTAGATATTTTAAACAAATATTTAAAAAATATACAAACAAAAGGAAATTCGATTGTGTTTTTAAGTTTTTTTAAAAAAAAGTTCTCTCCCAGCTACAAACGGAATCATGTGTTTACTTTTTAAACATTTTTTTTTTCAAAGAGGATAATGACGGAATAAAACAAAAAGATAGTTTTATCTTGATGACGTCATGTCTACGACGATTTGGCTGAAATGTTTATCGGTTAAAAGAAGTTTTTTCTTTATCATTCGCTTAGTTACGCCTGTTCATGTTTCAGACACCCTCCCTCCCTCTCTCTCTCTCTCTCTCTCCCCTACCTCTACAAAATGTGTTGGATTTTATAATTTACTTTACAAAATAAATAATAATGTTGAATTTTTTAGCAGTTGTTTCTTTTTGATCGATAGAAAATGACTAATCGCCTTTTTAAAAAATCCTTTTCATTTCGATGACTGATTTCTAGCTGATTCGTTTCGGTTTTCACTTGTAAAAGTTCATTTAGGAAATCTCTCATAGCAAAAGTTTCTTGTTTTTTAGCAAAGGAAAGTCAAAAGAAAAAAAATCTTTGAAAAACAAATAAACGAAAGTACAAATTATGTACAGATAAATCAAATGAAAATATTAAATTTCTACAAATTGTCCAATTTTAGTAATTTACTAAATTACTTTTATTAGTTTTACAAAATAATGTTGAATGAATTAGCAGTCGATTGAAAAATTAAATTGTGGGTGCTTTTTTTCCGAAATGAAAGCAAAAAATCGGTATCCCTTGTTTTTTATTTGCCAAAAATTTGGGAATTATCTGATTCAAACCAAATTTTCAGTATTATTCATTAATAAATTTTTTTTTTTTTTGCTAACTAAATTTGTTTTTATTAAAATATCTGGGGAAATATTCTGTTTTAATTTTCCTTTTTTGCAGTATATATCCCTCCCACACCTTTTCATATCGCGTGTGTACCTTTTAATTTCGTGGTGTTCATCGCAATTTACTTTGAAAAGTCAGCTTAAAAACTATTACTTGATAGTAGGTACCTCAACTAATTCACTAAAAAAGAGAATACCATAATGAAAAAATGTCCCAAAACAAAGTTTTATCGTCAAAACCTTTACGCTGCTATTAAAAGAGGATAGAAGCAAAGCAGGTATCGATTGTTTTTTTATCCTTTTCAGAATATTCGAAATTTTGACCAAAAATCTTATTTTTCTTGCAGCAGCAGGCAGACTATACAGTGTAGTCCGAAAGTCTTGTCATCCCTTTTCTCTAATCCAAACTGCAGGATCTCGTGTCAACTGTCCGAAATTTCATGGGTGACAAGACTTTCGGATCACATTGTAGATTAGCATAGCAAAGTTTTGCATCTTTTTTTTGTGGTTAAAAACATTGATTTGTAAATTCTTGCAAAAATGAAATAATTGTAAAATTTTAATGAAACGTGTGCTTCTAAAAGTGCTTTTTTTCTTTTTGTAAAAAAAGACCCCCATTTTCTGAAAGTCCACTCTAAAATTGCAAAAGAGCTATGACATTTAATTTGAAAAACTTAGGTATGTTCATGAGGTCAATAAAAAAATAGAAAGTCATGAGGTCAATAAAAAAATAAGAAAGTCCTTAAAGTTGATGAGAATAATTTTTTACTGCCTAAATGTTTGTTATTATCAAGAGGAAAGATGAAAGTATTTTTTGAATACTTTTTACAGTTTTTTATCATTCCTAGAACATCAAAAATTTTCATTAAAAATCTTGCTTTTTTTTTTTTGAATCAGCAAATTTGACAGAAAATCAGTCATCAGTCATTTTTTTCACTTTTGTTTACAAAAGTGAAATTCTCCATTTAAAATTCTTTTAAAAATCAATTATAATTTTTAAAAATTTAATCTAAGAAAATTAGAAATTATAAAGTTTATTTAAAATATTTTGAAACAAACATTACTTGCTTTCTGCACTGAAAAAATGTACTTTAAAATAAGAGAAAGCCAGTCTTAACAGCAGTGTTGATTAACAAGTGACATGTGATGATTTCACCATGCACTGACATCTTACATGAGGAAAAGTTATTGTACGGATGGTCAGAAGTGACATAATTTAGCTTTAAGTGAACCAACTTATTTACCTCGTTATTTTTTGAGCACTCTAACCTTTTTTTTTTTTTTTTTTTTTTTTGGTACTTAGCTTTCACGTTTATGATGATTTATGGAAAAATATAATACTATAAAAAAAATTAAATAAGACATGAAGAGTGAGACAAAATTTCATAAGAAATGTATCTAATTAATTGGTTACCATTCTTATCAAATATTATCAGTAGTGTATATTTTATGTACATTTATTACATTTTACAGTATTATTTGGATTTCCACACATTTCATTATTAATTTTGATATTTCATTTATGGAAAAATGATATAACTGAGATGATAATATAAAACTAAGATCATATAAATTTCATAAGATAGGTACATAATAAATTGTATGTACCCTTATAAGTTGAAATGCTATACATTTTTTCTCTTTTGTTAATTTTTTTAATCTTAAATTATATAACAATATTGAAAAGGCAATTTAAGAACAAAGGTTTAGAAATTCAATGTAACTGGTACCAGACTTTCATGAAATTTTCATGAAATTTTTGTGTTTTGCCCAATGTAAATGTAAAAATGTAAAGGCTATTAAGAGCGCTGAACAACATTTATATACAAAATTAACTTGTGACGTTTTTATTGTATCATGTTTCTTCCAGGTTTCTGTACATTTGAATTACAGCTGTTTTATGGACACAAAAGGCAAGGTACAGTAAGATTTTTCTAACTGGAGGCTTGTTGATTGTAAAAAGCTTGTGCAATTTATAATCTGTACAGATAGATCTACTTAAAACCATTAGGTAAAGGATTTGCCATTTCTAGTAATTTTATAATATTTAACAACTTTAATGTAAAAATAATAAAATAATTTAAGAAATAACAATTCTTTTAAAAATTCATTTTTATCAAAAAAGTTTTTTGCCTTCAGACAATATAATGTATATTCATAAAAACAACTAAAAGCAACTAAAAGCATTTGAAATTAAATAATAATATCTCTTTTATTGAGTTTGTGTTAATTCAGAGCTGATTTAAAAAAAAAACATAATTTACTTTCCTCAAAGCCTTGTGCTTTTAACTAATACATGCTTCAACATTGAATTTCTAGAGTTTTCATAAAATTATTTATGGGGGTGGGGTAATATATATATATATATATTTTTTTTTTAATAAGTCAGAAAAATAACATATTTGTAATAATTTCCATCATTCGTGAATACTTTCTGTAAATTTCATTAAAATCTGACAATTATTTCTATTTTTGCAAGATTTTCAAAATTTAATCTCTGTCATTTAAAAAAATGTACCAAAATTTTCTATGTTAATTTAGTACTTCTGCCAATGAAGAGAAATCAAGGTTTTTTTAATCAAAAGTTAGAATGCTCTAAAAATATGGAAAACATTTTAAAAATAATTAAAGAATATTTTGTTCTTTCCTCTTAAACCTTTTGATGATAAAATTTTGTTTTCATTAAAAAGACCATTTTTATCATGCTATGCCCATTTTCCAGTGATCTCATGGAGATACTTATTTTAATTGCTTTTAAGAGATATTATGGACACTATTGTGTCAAGAAAAATTTCTTTTTGATGAATAATGATTTCTTTACAAGAATTGTATTTTTTAAAATTCTCTGTCAGTGGTGTAACCATCATGTGATAGTGTTATTAAGTAAAAACTACTATTACTAATCATAAATCAAAAAGCTTAAAATTTCATATTTCCTACAAGCAAAATACTTCGCTGCATTTCAAATGAATCTAAATTGATTGGATTTTTTTTTTTTTTTTTTGCTAAAAATGGTTAAAATTGGTCAGATTCACAAGTTTGAATGTAATTCTTTTTATTAGAATGCTTTTCTAAAACTTTATTTGAGGAGGATTAAATGACTTAAATAAGTTTAATTAATCAGAATTATAATGTTTTTTTCATCATGTGTTGACAAATTGATAAATGTTATGCATTTTCATGCAAAGGGCATTTAACTGTGATAATTACTTGAATACTATGTGAAGTTTTCATTTCCTACATAATTTTTTAACTACTCAGCAATCTTAAGAATTTAGGAAAATATTTTAAGTCACCTAATATTTAATTTTTGATATTTTAGCTTTATAATGTTACTTATGAAGACACTTATGTAGGAAGTGTTATAAAATTGTGAATAAATTTTAAATATAGTTATCTCACTTATTTTCTGATTATGTTGTGTATAGACATCTGTATTTACAAAAACCGGCATGTAAAATGCGCATAAAAAAATTCAAAATTCTTTCTAAAATACAGGTGTTCACTTTATTGTAGTAATTTTTCCACTTATGCTTAGTAAATATAGTTTTTATGTAATAACAGTATCACTTAACTACAAATTCATACAGAATTTTAACAACTTTAAATATTTATAAATTATTTTAATTAACATTAAAAAAATTAATGTTAAAATGCATTATTCATCACAAAAAGTTTTCTTAATAGTGTTCATAATTACTTCATAAAAGCACTTAAAATGCTTTACTAATGAAATAATGTTTTAGTTTTATTGCATTATTTTAAGATACAAAACAAATTTTCTGTAACTGGTGTGACCAAAAAATTTGATCATTTAAATTCTCCAAGGAATTTTGCTTATAACTAATTTAAATATTAAGCTCTACAAAAATGACTTCCTTGAAATTTCATAAAGTTAAATAAGTGGTGGTTAACAGACGTTAAAAAAAAAATGTATTTTTACTGAGATTTTCTAAAAAATAAAGAAACATTTTTTTTAGTAAATATTTGGAGGTACCTATTTAAAAATGGATTTCAGAAATGAAAGGTCCTTTTTTTAAGCTCTCATTGCAATTTTAATTGCAAGCTAAGATATGAAATTTAATATTTCCAATAAGCAAAAGACTTTCAAACAGAATTTCATGATTTTCTTTTGAATTTTGCTAAATTTTTAAAATCTTGGTGATGTATTTCATTTCTGTTTTTGTGAATCAGCCTTACTGTATAACTGCATGTATTTATTATAAAATAAAGAGATTTTATATATTATTCACTAAGTTAATATAACTCTTGTTTTTCTTTTTTCATTTACAGATTTTTTGGCATTACAGAAAATTGTAATAGACATAATTATTTAAGAAATTCAGTTAAGGAAAAGACATTTTAATTTCCCTGGAGAACAGGGCAACATATGCTATACTCTTCAGGTAAAAGGTATGAATTTACCTTTTGGAAATCAAGAAAATGAATTTTAACAGGCAAGTGGTTTGCAAAGAATATTTAGGGTTACAAATGAATAAATGTAAGAGACAATACGTATTATTGTGAATTTTACTACTGTGTCGTGAAGTCAGAATTAGTGTGCAATATGGAAACACAAACTGCAGAGGAGACATATTCTGGTGAGTTTTGTGAATCTAGAGATGAATCATATTCTTGTGAAGTTTGCGGATCTAAATTTTTACAGAATTCACATTTGGTGAGCCATATGCAAACACACACTGGAGAAAAAACATATTCTTGTGGTGTCTGTGGATCTGCATTTTCTCAGGAGTCAATTTTGATGCACCATAAGCAAATTCACACTGGAGAGAAGCCATATTCTTGTGAAGTTTGTGAATCTGCATTTTCAGTGAAGCAGGATTTGATGAGACATATGCAGACACATACTGGAGAAAAAATATATTCTTGTGTAGATTGTGGATCCAGATTTTCGCAGAAGTCATATTTAGAACGCCATATGCGAACCCACACTGGAGAGAAACCATATTCTTGTGAAGTTTGTGGATTTGCATTTTCACAGAAGTCACACTTGGGGCCCCATATGCGAACACACACTGGAGAGAAGCCGTATTCTTGTGATGTTTGTGGGTCTGCATTTACACGAATGTCAAGTCTGGTTCAACACAAGAGAATACACACTGGAGAAAAGCCATATTCATGTGAACTTTGTGGATCTGCATTTTCAGTGAAATCAGGATTACTTCACCATATGCGAACACACCTTGGAGTGAAGCCATATTCTTGTGAAGTTTGTGGATCTGCATATTCAGAGAAGTCATATTTGGTGCATCATATGCGCACTCACACTGGAGAGAAGCCATATTCTTGTGAAATTTGCGGATCAGCATTTTCACGTAAGTCAAGTTTGGTGCAACATGGGAGAACACACACTGGAGAGAAGCCATATTCTTGTGAAGTTTGTGAATCTGCATTTTCACAGAAATCAAATTTAATTGAGCATATGCGAAAACACCTTGATGAGAAATCATATTCTTGTGAAATTTGTCAAGCTGCATTTTCATTGAAACCAGATTTAATGAAACATGTGCGAAAACACACTGGAGAGAAACTATATTCTTGCGAAGTTTGTGGATCTTCATTTTTATGGAAGTCATATTTGGCACTACATATGAGAGCGCACACTGGAGAGAAACCATATCCTTGTGAAGTCTGTGGATCTGCATATACACAGAAGTCACATTTGATGAGACATATGCGAACACACACTGGAGAGAAGCCATATTCTTGTGAAGTTTGTGGATCTACATTTTCATGGAAGTCAAGTTTGGTGCACCACAAGAGAGCGCACACTGGAGAGAAGCCATATTCTTGTGAAGTTTGTGGATCTGCATTTTCAATGAAGTCAACATTACTTTGCCATATACGAACACACACTGGAGAGAAACCATATTCTTGTGAAATTTGTGGATCCGCATTTTCACAGAAGTCATATTTAGTGGTCCATATGCGAACTCACACTGGTGAGAAGCCATATACTTGTGAAGATTGTGGATTGGCATTTTCACGTAAGTCACGTTTGGTCCACCACAGGCGAACACACACTGGAGAGAAGCCATATTCTTGTGAAGTCTGTGGGTCTGCATTTGCACAGAAGTCTAATTTAAAGGTGCATATGCGAACACACTCTGGTGAGAAACCATATTCTTGTGAAGTTTGCGGATCTACATTTTCATTGAAGCTACATTTGCTGAATCATCTGCGAAAACACACTGGAGAGAAACCATATTCTTGTGAAGTTTGTGGATCTTCCTTTTCTTGGGAGTCAAGTTTGGTGAACCACAAGAAAACACACACTAGTGAGAAACCATATTCTTGTAAAGTTTGTGGATCTGCATTTTCAGATGAGTCAAATTTGGTGGACCATATGAAAATACATACAGAAGAGAAACCATATTCATGTGACATCTGTGGACATACATTTTCATTAGAGTCATTCTTAGTTCATCATATGCAATTACACACTGTATAACAACCATTTTCTTTTGTGCAATTTATTGACCTGCATACAATTTGATTTTATCATGTGAAGGTTGAGATTTATGGATATAATTTTCTGTAAATGTCATATGTAGTGTGGTGTAGTGTACTGCATAAAATATATTCCTGTTAAAACTTTCATAATTTGTTTGAAATACTGTAAAATTGAAACTGATTAATATGTCTTACTATGCACAGGAAAGAAAGCCTGATTTTTCAAGGTATTCATATCTAAGCCACTTACACACAGACACTGTTTATAATCTTGGTCATTTGAAGCAGCATTTTTACAAATTTCTCATTTAAAACTAAACATTCTAACATAGGAACCAACATTTCATTATATTTCTGAATTTCCATGTTTACAAAAATCAAGAAAAATTTTTGAAATGACAAAATGGAAGAATGTGCATTTTCACTGACATGTGCATTGAAACTACAAAAGCTGTAACATTACAAGCAAAAATGCAATCTGGACAATTCAGTGTATGGAAATTCAGAATGCCTTCATCATTTAATTTGCATTATATTTATTTATGAATGAAGTAAAACCATCTATATTTTAAAGAATCAAGTTATTAATTGATTTATTCCACAGAAGAAAATATTTTCTCAGCAACATTCTATTTAAGTGTCATTAGTAAATTATTTTTTCTATATGTATTGTATGGAAAGGGCTGGATACTCTCTCCCTATTTCTATCTTGTATCATTTATTTTTCAATCACAGTAAACATCTACTTTCCCTACTCCCATTTATCTAATCTTGCCTCTTAAATAAATGGTGGAGATGATGATGCTTATTAAAATTTTGAAAATTTAGAGCCCTCTCTCATTGAACTTTATGTAAAGACTATCAATCTTTAAAATTTGATAATGGCTGACAAGGCTTGTTATAAATATGTAATAATTGTATTTTAATACATGCCCCTTTTATTTGAACACACCCTTTATACAATTATCTAGTAAGTGTAATTATCATTTTCTGTTCAGTTCCTAAAAAGTTTCTTAGTATTTTCTGGATGCCTTCATTGAAGGTATTGGTCTTTTGTTTATATTTAAAACAATTAGCAGAATTAATAAGGAAAAGGTGGTGGTGAAGGTTTGGTCTGATGTAAAAAGTTAACATTAATATTAATGAGTCATTCCATTTTCTCTCTTATGTAATCTTCAAGCTTTTATTCAATTCACATTTTCTGGATACCATCATTGGAAGAATCTATTTATATATTTAAAGCAATTAGCCGAATCCACAAGAAACAGTATGTGATGATTAGGTAGGATATATGGAAGATGATGTTAATATTTCTACAGCTTAAATTGGATAACAATAATGCAATTCCCTTCACATCATTGTGTTCGGTTGTCTCTAATTAGAAACACTGACACAGCCAAAATCATGAGAGAGCAGCTTGTAAATGTCACGGTAGCTGGTATTACCATGTCTTCATATTCACTGAAATGATCAGATCTGTATCAGTTGCACACTGACATCTGGATAGTCAATGTGAACATCAGCTTGGCTGCTCTTGATGAGGTGAAATAAATTATTATTCAATCAGGGTATGGTGGTGGATGCCAAATGCATATGACAATCTATTTCTGAAATTGTGGAGTATGTGTTGCAAGGTATTACTGTCAACTTTGAACAATTGCTGCCTATAAATCCTCAATGATGTGACATGCATGGTGTTGGGTTTACATTTATTTCAGTTTTTATAGCATAGATGTAAATATATACAGGAGAGAAAACATATTCTTGACAAATATTTTTTACACATCAAAACATACATCAGAGAGGATTATATCTTTGAAATATATTACATCATTTTTATTATTGTTAAATATTTTGATTGTTACTTAATAGGAGGAAAATCTATACAGAAGACATTTGTCAAAAATATATCAAAAGAGAATTGTTACTACTAAAAATTATATTCCTATATAGATATAGTGTTATGGGATAATCTTTTTTCAATTCAATATGGCTGTTTCCTTCCTTCAGCATCTTTACTTCTTGGTTTGTACTTTACACCTGAAATTTCATTGGCTTATTTAATCTGCTACACCAGCTAAGCACCCCTACTCTTTAACCATCATTCTTAAAGGGGACTGCTGCTACTATTATAGTAACTAGTGTCGGTAATAAAATTCACTTTGAATAGCAATATTGCATTGCCAACTTTTTTGTTGAATGCAGCCATGGGTGTATGCAAAGATCTTTTTTTTATTCTTTGTACAAACAACTCAGTCTGCCTTTTAAACAAAAAAGCAATACAGGCAGACAAACTTGCCTATGTTGCATCGATCTTAACTCAAGATGCAATTTCAGAGGTGAGAGATATACTCATTTCACTTCCTTCTGAGAAGCCAATTGATAAACTCCACAAGAATATTACAGTGTGTTTGACAGTGTCAACACCCAATCATATCTCATGGTTATTTGAGCAAGAAGTACTGGATGATAGTACCCATCACAATTCTTAAAATGGTTGCAGTGGGTACAGTAGACAAGAGCATTGTCAGGTACATTTTCATCAAACAAATAGTAGCGCAATATAAAATGGTACCTCCTCTCACTGGATGAATGTACTCCAGTATAACATTTGGTTTCTGTAGAGGACCATATAGCTGATTTATTCTACATACAGGTGTCAGTGGTGACCTGCATACAAGCACCAGACCATAAAGCCCTTCAAGAACTAAAGGAAGGGCAGCAAAGCCTGAAATCGCATATGGACAAAATGGTGAAAGATCTAGTGCATTTGCCTTTTAAGTACAATCATGGACATAGTAATTCCCATAGACATTCCAAGGAATGTGAACAAAAACCTATTGGAAACATTTTAGAGTAAATGTGATTCATGTGTTGTTCAATATCATTTTAAGGAAGAGTAAAAGCTTAATCCACCAGAAGAAAGCATCATCAAGTGTTGGTGCACCTAGCTCTGGCTGGCTACTTTATGTAATGGATAGGGCTTCTGTAATAGCCTTCTTCCAGCAATAGCAGTGGATAAGAGCTCCAAACTTAGCAAATTTACACTACAAGTCATAAACGGTTCATTGATACACACATTTGGTAAAATGTGTATGAAGTTCAACTTAGGATTACACAAGACATACACCCACATTTTTATAGTTGCTAATGGAAACATTGCTATATTAGGTATCAACTTTTTTAAAAAAGATTGGTCTTGTTGTTGACCCAAACGACCAGGGCTTAAGTAACACAGAAACACAACTTAAGGCATGTGGTGTAGTTAGATCTGGCACCCCATTCAGCTTATCATTGGCAGATGCCAATGAGGATGACATGTTCCTGAAACATTTAAAGGAGTAACTTTCTATGACTGTCCCTTCCTTTGATACGGAAGTTTTGCCACATACAATTACACACTACATAAAAACAAGTGTGCCACCCATTCATTGTAAAGCCAGATGCTTAGCACTAGAAATATTACAAGCTACTAAAGAGGAATTTCAACTGATGCTGAAGTTTATGCATTATTCGTCTTTCAAAGAGTGAATGATTTTCACCTCTTCATCTGGTTAGCAAAAGTTCCAACACATGGTGTGCATGTGGAGACTAAAGAAAATTGAATGCTTTTACAAAACCTGATAGATACCCAGTACCACATATATAGGACAAAGCAGAAGTTGCTCAGTATAACAAATATTTCTCAAAATTAAATTTAATGTTTAACTGTTTGAATCAGTATGAGTCCCACTTGGCTTGGGAAATTCAACTGAAAAATTTAAAAGATTTATAGACCAGTTCTTACATGAATTATAATTTGTGCATATATAGACAATGTACTCATTGCTATCAAAAATAAGCAGGACCACATTGATCATGTTAGGCAAGTGTTTGAATGCTTGAAGCA
The DNA here is from genome assembly GCA_903632075.3 of Acanthosepion pharaonis. Classification (NCBI taxonomy): domain Eukaryota; kingdom Metazoa; phylum Mollusca; class Cephalopoda; order Sepiida; family Sepiidae; genus Acanthosepion; species Acanthosepion pharaonis. Next base: position 328,492 of record CAHIKZ030005070.1, read on the forward strand.
ATATGGAGCAATAGCAAACCCAATAAAATGTGTTTTCCATCAATTCTGTCGTATTTTTAGGACACCATATTTCTCCATCATTGGACAAGGTAGAAGTGATTCAAAATTTTTCAGTCTCCATTTTGATGAGGCAACTGCGCCATTTCCTAGGCTTAATAAATTGAAAATAATGTTAGCAGACACTGTCAAGTTGTTGCACATCCAACCCAACCTTGATCTTTGTCTGGCAGTAGATGCTTTTTCAATTGGCAATGGAGCTGTCCTGCAACAATAATGTGCCTCAGGATGGAAACCAGTTTCCTCCTTCTACAAGAAATTATCAGAGATAGATACGCCTTATAGTATAGTCAGTAGAGAATTGCTAGCTGCATTCTCTGCAATACAGTACTTCAATTCCTTGAGTGATAACAATTACCCATATTAACAGCCTTTATTAGGTGACTTACAGTCTTCTGACAAGTACTCTCCATGAAAAATTAATCAAATGGACTACACACTGCAATCTACATCTGACATTCAACATGTCAAAGGACCAGACAACATCCCTGCAGAGACCTATCATGTGGAATTAATTCCTCATCAGGACATTCCTTAGATGTCTCCAGCAAACAACAAAAGGATCAACCAGTGCAACAGCATCATTTCAAGGACAATGAGACTTCATTATATCTTGTGACAATCACTAATCTCACTGGCAGAGAAAAGATCATCTGTGATACCAGAATTGGCAGTGTACAGCCATATATACCAGCATCTTTATGCAGAGTCTCTTTAATACTGTGCATGGTTTATCACATACCAAAGCCAAATTCGTCTATACACCTATTGACTGAAAGATTTATCTGGTCATGAATTAAGACAGATGTTAGATCATGGGCAAAATCATGCTTGAAGTGTCAGAAAGCCAAGATTAGTTGCAATACACATGCTTCTCTTGGCACCCTTCCATTTCTTGATGAGAGATTTAAGCATATTCATGTTGACAACTCCAGACCATTTCCTACATGTAAATGCCAATCTTATTAATGTGTATTGACATATTCTCTCAATGGTATGACACATTGCTGATGCCAAATATGTTAGCATAAACCACAATGAAAACTGTCAAGAATGAAGACTGTGACTTGGAAGAAAAGTTAATCCAAGCTTTATTCAGCAAAATACAAGCAGGGTTCACATCACAGGTGCTCCTGGTATTCTCGAATATGGTTGATTGTCATAATTTGGAGAATGGGCCGTAAACGAATATGGTGTTGTAAAGGAGTGTCACAGTCCATCTCTTATTTACAACATGTCATACCTGAACGTACCTATTCTATTATTAATAGACTCTCCCACACATAATAAGTAGTAGTAGTAGTAGCAGTCGCCAGTTGGGCTCAGTGGCATTGAGTGAGTCAGTCGATATCGGACATTGAAGTATCAACCATCACAACTAGATTGCTGCGTCATTAACTCTTATTTCAAGTTCCTAACCTTTTGTACATCGGACCCTTTTTAGGACTGACATAGCGAAATACAAGCCTCCACTGTGAAAACTACTCTACAACACAACATCCCTCCCCACCAGAAGGGAGTACTTAATTTAGTCCCAGCCACACCTTTTTGGGGTCACCGACACACGACCTGACCTCTGCAGTGTTTGCACAATCTCTCTGCATGACAAATCGTGATCTTCTGTATTGGCATCACTTCCTGGGCTCATTTTGTATGGTTGGCAGTTCAACAGTTGTTGGTTTGGAAGGGATCTTCTCAGAGGACTGCTGAAACATCTGCTGGGATAAAAATGTTTCAGAGCCAGCAGGATCTAAGGCCAAGTCTTGAATCGATACAGTTGATTCTCTCCCATCTGGGTATCTGACGCATGCAAATGATTTACTATCGATCAGGTTAACCTGATCCACTAAGGGGTCATTCTTGGTAGTACAAATGAATCGTCGCAACAACACTGGCCCTGGATTCATCAACCAAGATGGCAGAAAGTTTCCATGGGTTCTGAAATTTAAAAAAACGTTCATGTGGTGTACAATTTGTTGTAGTACATAACAGGGACAACATAGAATGGAGAACCTGCGGTAGGACCTGCTCCCAATGTTTTTCTGGTAGCTTGAGTGACTTAAGCACCAATTGGATTGTTTTCCAGACAACCCCTACGTAACTGTTCAGCTTGACCATTACCCTGTGGGTGATAGGGCATTGAGTTACTAGTAGCAACCCCTTTACCAAGTAAATATTCCTTTAGCTCTTGAGATATAAAAGAACAGCCTCTATCTGAATGTACATAGTCTGGCATTCCAGTCATACTAAAAAGGTGTTCCAGGCACTTTATGACTGTGGAAGTTTTCATGTCTGGACACGAATATAAGAATGGAAATCATGAATATTCATCAACGATCACTAACAAATATGGATTGTGAGAAGCCGTTGGGATGGGTCCCTTAAAGTCAATACTCATCCTTTGCATTGGACCAGTAGCTTTTATCAATGTACCTTCAGTTGGTCGATAGAACTGGGGTTTGAATTCTGCACAAATCCTGCAGGATGTGCAGGTTTTCTTGACATCTTCAGTTGAAAAGAGAAGATTTCTTGACTGCACAAAATGTAAAAGTCTTGAGACACCTGGATGGCATAGTTTTTCATGTACAGAACCGAGATTTGGCAACTTAATGATGCACAATAAGTGCGACTGAAAGTGTCTGCAGCTACATTGTTTCTTCCCGGTTGATATTCAATGTCGAAGGATAATTCGCCGAGTTCCATTCTCCATTCATTGATTTTCGCATTCTTTACTTTAGTGTGTTTCCTGTTATCATACATGAATGCGACAGACCTTGCATCTGTGTATAGTTTGAAGTGATGTGGGGACAGGAGATGCTTCCATTTTTGTATAGACTCTATTATGGCTAGAGCTTCCTTCTTAATGATGCTATATCCCTTTTCACTTGCATGGAGTGATCTTGACATGAATGCTATGGACCTTCCATTTTGGCTAAGTACGACAGATACAGCATAGTCTGAAGCATCACAATCTAATTGAAGGGGTAGGTTCACATCAATAGCCCATAAGGTCGCTCTACACAGTTCTGATTTCAATGTATTAAGTGCCTTCTCCTCCAATGGGAACCGATCCGCTTTCACTAAGGGTTGTATTTTTTCTGAGAATTCAGGGATCCACTTAGTGTAGTAAGCAAACATTCCCCTGATTCTCTTCAGACTGTTCATGTTTTTAGGTGGTGGTAGTTCCTGCAATGGCTTCATTCATTTGTGGTCAGGCTTTATCTTTCCATTCCCTACACAATACCCTAATGTAGTTACTTTCTTTATGGTTTTGGAATTGTTTAGTCAAGTGCCTTTTCCTCACTACCCTCATAAAATTTTCCACATTGTTATCATGTTCCTCTTCTTTTTCACCCCCAATTATCACATTATCAAGATAGGGAAATGTATCAATCAGATTATCTTCTTTTATAATTTCATTCATAGCACGTTGGAAAGCAGGGACACCATTAGTTGCCCCAAATGGGAGACGAGTAAACTGAAAAAGTTGGCCATTTGCTTCAAAAACAGTATATTTCCTGTCAGATTGTTTGAGCTTGATTTGATGGTAGGAACTTTTTAGATCGAAAGTTGAAAAGTATTTATATCTGGCAAGATTTGCAACCAGATCGGAAATTCCTGGTAATGGAAAAGTGTCTAGTTCTGTGTAGATATTTATGGTTTGGGAATAGTCCACACATAATTGTTTTTTGTGCATTTTAGCTTCATCTTTAACCACTACTAATTGTGCACACCACGGCGAAATACTGGGTTCAATAATCCCATCTTCCAGAAGTTTGCTAATTTCCACAGCAATAAAATCAGTCCTCTTTACTAAAACATCTTGATTTAGTAGCAATCAGTTTGCATTCAGCTGAAATCCCTGGGAACAAAGTTGGTTCAGCTATATCAGCAGCTTCCAGAGCAAGACAGGCACTCATGCCTTTCACGACGAGTTCCGGTAAATAACTGCCATATTCAAATGTGACCTTAAGATGTCGAAATTGAAATTCCCGTCCAAGAACAACATCATAACAGCGGTCCTTCATGATTGTCAAAGGAATGGAAGTATATAATTTATCTTAACGATAAATTATAACCCAGTTTAAAATCAACTACTACAAATCTGTTAGACCGACTATTAATACTTTCCTGGGCCATACTTACTTTTTTTGACAAGGGAAAAATCCTCAGAGACAATAAATCCACCACTTTTTTGCTGATAAAAGTTTCAGAAGCACAAGAATCTATTAGAGTATTGAAGGTTCTATTTTCAACCATGACAAAAGTAGCAGCCTGGGAAAGTCCCACTGGTACATTAGTAGTGTTTACAGAAATACAAGCTGAATGAATCCTAGCATTAGTTGTCACATTTGATGACCTACACATCTTTTGGTAATGTCTCTGCTTATCACAGCAATGGCAAATTACATAACGTGCTGGACAAATGGATCATTTATGGTAAGGTATAACACCACTGAAAAAACAAGCTTTCTTACCAGTGTTATTATTCAAAGCTGTAGTGGAAATCTTCTTATAAGAACTGTTATATCTTTGGTTGAATGTGGCAATGACAGTGGTTTGATTATTTTTTTCTTCACTACTACTGCCTGTCGAGTTGCCACATGGTCTCCTGTTGTTAATATGACAGCAATGGCTGAATTAGAAGGAGAAACGCAAGCCGTGTTATTTTTCTGGGCTAAATCCAGTGTTAGTGCTTGTTCGTGAGCTGTCTGCAGATCCAAGTTTTCATTTTCCAGTAATCTGTCGGATTGCTGGGGATGTTATCCCACAAATGAAAGCATCTCTCACAGCTTCATCGCCGACTTGCTTAGCCATTCTGTCTTTGAAGTTACAGTCTCGCCTTAATTTTTCAAGACTTTGGAAAAAATCATCAATCAATTGATCTTGTCTTTGCTTCCGTATGGCCAGTAGATGGCGGACAAAAACTTCATTCGGTTTTTTAATGTATATTGAGTCCAGCCGATTTAGTGCCGATTCAATATCTTTGCAGGATTCAATGAATTCAAAAGCTTTAGGACTTACACAGCTTATCAATGCCCATAGTTTGTTGGGGATTCTGTCTTTGTAGTCATCTAAATAGTTGGTGAATATAGTATGCCAGTGCCACCATTCTGTGGCGGCGTGTGTTGAATTCGGGTCGATATCCAATATTCTTGGTTTATAGCCAAAACTTAATACAGACTCCGACATGGCAGTTATAAGATATTTTGCTGAATAAATTGTCAAGAATGAAGACTGAGACTCAGAAGATAAGTTAATCCAAGCTTTATTCAGCAAAATACAAGCAGGGTTCACATCACATGTGCTCCTGGTATTCTCGAATATGGCTGATTGTCATAATCCAGAGAATGGGCCATAAACAAATATGGTGTCGTAAAGGAGTGTCGCAGTCCATCTCTTATTTACAACAAAAACATTACTTGCAGGCTGGATAGCAAGATTTGGTGTGCCAAAATTATCGACAGCCTGATTCAAACTATTTTACAAACTCTTGTGACTTCTAGGAACCAGAAATATCTACACCACAGTATACCATCCTCAATTAAATGGCATGGTAGAGAGATTTCACTTATGAATAGCACTGGACAAAGCAAATTGGATATAGTATCTTCCATTCATACTTTTGGGATTTTCCACTGCAGTGGGGAAAGAAAGGAAGTGTTCAGCAGCAGAAACATTGTATAGAACCACATTGTGGTTCCGAGCACAATATTTCTTTGACTCACCAGAGAAAGTTTGGGATTTGTCATCATTCGTTGACAGACTTAATGCAAAAATGGCTAAAATGTCATATTCACTCTCAGGACATAAGAACAATAACAAGGTATATCTACCTAAAGTTTGGAAGACATTTATTCATGTGTTCATCTGGGATATGGCTAGGTTGCAGTCACTGCAACCTCTGTATTGTGGGACCTTTGAAGTCAAACACAACAAATTTCCTATTGTTATCATTAAGAACAAAATATTTCCTTCAGTAATATTAGAGGACTAATTGATAAATATATATATATATTTTTTTTTTTTTTTTTTGGTAATTTTTTACTTAAACTTTTTGCTTTAAGTATAATAATACCCATGCGGTCTTAAACTTATTTTGCCAGCAAATTTGGATAATTTAAATTAATCCAGCATTAAAATTTTTCAAGTTGTAGAAAAATATACAATTTTTACATCATTTGAAAGAGAAATAAATTCTACATAAAGCATACACAATAAAACTAATTTATATTGTTTTATTAGAAATATATTCTGAAATGAATAAAACTTTACCATCAATTTTAAACTTATTTTCACCAGTGTATATTTGGAAGTTCCTTGAGAAAGGGAGCCATTATAAAATAACAACCCAACAGAATCAAAATTGAGGAAAAATTACTTGGAGAAAGACTGGAGTTTAGTCAATGGAAAAAAGGGATAAAAGGAAAAAAAATAAAGATAAAATTAAGAACAGTGAGATGGTGTTGGGTCACAGGTGTGGGATGAAGTTCAAATATATGTATTTTATTGTAGATCTTAGGAACCTGATTGTTTATTATTAACTAGTAAGTTTTAATTTAGCATAAGTTGAGATAAATCCTGTCAATTACAAATTGGGTGGAAAATTAATTTACTCTTGTCTCAACAGGATTTTATGGCATTATTTTAAGGTAAGTATTCAAAAATAACTTTTTTAAAAGATTTGTCCATCATGGAAATGACCAGTAAGATTGCAAATACAATAAATGAATACTGATAGCTGTGGAAAAATATTTCTTAAATTAATAAATGTATTCCTTAATTACAATTTCAACTAGTGCATCGAAATAAGAAGGCTTAATAATAATACAGCTCAAAAGAGGAAGAAAAACAAAAACTATACAAAATAAAAACATAGAACAAGCATTTCTAATTGTTGATTTCAAAAATTAACATATGAAAATATATTCAGAGCAGTTTCCTGTAGTCGAATGAGTCTAGCACTTTGGTGAATTTCAACTCACTTCACGAAATGGGGAGGTGGTGTAGTCTCTTAGATTTTTAAGGTTAGAATAAACCTTATTTCTATGTCTGGGTTTGAAAGCCAATTAGATAAAGAACTATAAATGCAAATTTTATTGAAATATTATGCACAAAAGTAATTGTATTGTTTTGAAGATGTTGCTGGGATTTCAGGTAAAAGCACAACAGATGGTTGCAACATTGGCTCTGCTGAATGGTAATGGTTGGAAGCTTGGAGCACTTGGCTGCTGTAGTAGATGGTCTGGTGTTAGTTAAGGTACAAGACACTCAGGTTTGGGTCATGGCTGTTCTCCACTTGGAACAGGACCTTCAGTTGTGCATAACTTCAAATGTCAAATGATTCAATTCCAGAAGACGATCTGCATACTGATCATGGTATTTCTTCTGCCACGTCTTGGCAGGCTCATCACACCTTCGCACAGTATCAGGATCCACTGTGTAGAGAAAGGAATGTTTGGGGCAGTATAGGTAGAGTTGTTCTGCATCTGCAGACATGTTGTGCTTGGCTTACTCCTAATGAAGGCAACCATGTACCTAAATTGCTCAACAAGGCATAGTAATGATCTATCACAGGATTTGTTTGGCTGATTTCACTGCTCTCTCAGCCTTGCCATTTGACTGAGAGTATTGAGGGATATTTGCTATGTGACAAAATCTCTAGTCTTTGGCAAACTTCCTGGAAGTAAACTGTCTTCTGTTGTCTGACACAACAGTTTCTGCAATGCCATGCTGTGAAAAAATTGACCTTTATCTTCATGATGAAAGCAGTTAGTTGAGTGTGTGGATGTCAATATACCTTGAATAGTAGTCTACAGAAACCAGAGAGTTCTGTCCTTTCAGCTCAAAAATAACAACAGTGATATGCTGGAATGGTCTATTGATAACAGCAAAGGTTCTTTTGGTAGTGCTGGAATTTTCTTAAGGCAGTATTTGCATGCTGCAATGCAATCTTGATTATTCTTTTATCTGGACCACCAAACTCGTTGGTTTGCCAATTATTGACTTTTCATAATGTCATATTGTCCATTATATATGCTTTTGAAGATTTTTTTCTTCATGGTGGAATGAATGACAATCCTGTTTCTCCTTAGCAGCACTCAGTTTGTTCTAGATGTCAAAAAATTTTCAGGCTTCAAAAGCTAACATCCTTCCTGTAAATGGGTCACCCATTCACGGTGTAATCAAGTAATCACGGTGTAATCAAGTACTGTCTTCAAGCTTACATCTTCATGGATTTCTTGCTTGATTTAGTCCATCTCATTCTGATCTGGCCAATAGTAAGTTGCCATTTTGACATGAAAGTATACGTTCCTCAATGATTCTGCCCAGGCATCACATTTGCTATACCATGATCAGCCTGCAGATCCTTTTCTGGAATTGAGTTCAGGAGACCCTATCCCTGTAAAGGAAGGGAAAAAAGGCTAAAAACCTCCAAGATGTAGTTTGACACTGTGTACAAAGGTCATACATTGTCCAAAATGGTGTAGAGGAGCTGAGACGTAACCACAGTCAGCAGTGTTATGGGTCCATACCTGACTTCAGTTACTTTCCCACCACCTTAATGTAACTTCCCTTTGCCTTTCCTATAAATACTTTCTTGGTTACTGTTCCAAAGAACTTTATGCAATGGTACCAAGACTTATGAATTTTTAAATGTAAGCATTAATAAATTAGCAACAAGGTTCCATCATTTTACTGTTGAATTCGCTAGATGCAACTATAAATTCTTTGCTAACAGTGTCTTTTCTAAGACTTCTCAGTTTTGGAAGTCTCTTCCAGTATTTTGCTTTCCAGCCAACATTGAGCTTCAAAAATTTGAATGCCATGTCAATTCTTATCTACTGTCTTCTTGATTCCTCTGCTTTTATTGTTTATTGTTCTTGTTCTAAATAATGTTTCCTTTTTCTTACATATTTTCTTTCACAGTAACCCTTGTCTTAGTGGCTTTATTGCCTTGTTTGGGTGAGTTGATTAAAAAAAAGTATTTATAGAAATTCTACTTCACAATACATGATTGATATGTAGTACAGTATGGGGTGGGGGGCCTATCATAGATTCAGGAGTTGGGCAACTGTGACTTTAGCACAGGCCATGAAGAAACTTGATGAATTTTGCCCCGTAAATGCCAAGAAATCTAAACATTTTAAACAGAAGGAACCCAATCTTGCCTAACACCACTTAATATACCTTTTATATTATCAAGAGAAATATTTTCTCAAAAGTAATTTCATATTTATATCATTTCTTAATTCTTTCTTTACATCATTCATTTAAATTTCCACATTATTATCACCATCTGAACTGAACGAACAATGCAAAAATTGGGTAGGTTGACAGAGAATTCCCCCCCCAAATCTGTGCCCCCAAAATCAGCCTGTTTTGTTTTCTTATTGAATTTGTTATTTAAATGATTTTTCTCTGTGTTGTTATTAGCATCCCAAAAAATGAAAATAGATTAATTCAATTTTTATTTTTGTTAGATATTTAAATATAATTTACAAAAGGAAATTCAATTGGGTTTTGTATTTTTTTTTTAATTTAAAGTTCTCTCCCTGTCCCCAGTTACAAACTTTAATGTTTAATATTTAAATTTATTAAAAAATGTAAAAAAATAATAAAAAAATAATTTGGTCTTTCTTCTTAATAATAACATAGACATTTAGATGATAAAAATTGTTTTCATCAAGTTTGGGGCCTTTTTTTTCAAGTTTAGCAAATTATGGGAGATAGCTGATTTTAACTTTTAATTACTTACAAAATCTCGTGGCAGAAGTGTTTTTTAGCAGAGGAAAACAATGAAAAGTATATCATATAGATTACCAGCATAAACAAAGGAAAATATTAATAAAAGTCTACAAATTGTCCAACTTTAATAATTTTTTTGGTGTTGAAAAGAAAATACAACCAAAATTCAAACTATGTTCGTAAGACCTATCCACCCCACAGAAAAATAGTGTCCACTCTATTCTGCCAATAAGCAGAATTAAGCAGCTAGTTAGAGGCAAGAGGTGGGGACATAATTAAAATATGGAGGGAAAATCTACCCCAGCACCCACCTGCCTAGGCTAGACAGTCTCTAAATGCCTTCACATTCTTAGCCTTATCTGGGTCAAGTCATTCATTAAATATGGGGATGAAATACCTACTCCTTTCCAAAAACTTTTTCCCAATAATGGCCCCCACTAACTTCCATGTCGCTAAAGTAGTCAGCTGTTACCGGAAGTCACTCCTGTCTAGAAAGGACAAGCTGAATTTCCAGTGTCCAGTCATTCTAAACCTAGAGTCTAACGCCATCCGTGCACAAGCAAGTTTCTTTCCCGAATAGCCTAATGAGTGGAACATGAAGCAATCTCGCTGTTGATTTCAATCAGCATAGAAATGACTGCAAAATACTTGTTCCTCCCCTTTTATAGGCATAAGTACACAAATGCATTCTGGGATATTTTTTCTTAGTCAATAAAATAGGTTGGTTTGCAGTTTAATATGACTCAGTCCTGATCTGACTTATCTAGATGTCAAAACGCTATATTTGCTTGTCCGAAATTGCTTTAGTGTGTCAAGGCCAATTCTTAGTTTGTGAACTAGTTGCCTTATTACTGTTAATTTGCCTTGAATATATTGTTTGCTTCCTTGATATTATTATTTTACTCTGTTCCTTTTTCTTTTTATTGTAAACTTTATCACTTTGGTTTGTTGGACAAACAGAATTGATAAAGTTTGTTTCTGTTATTTATTTATCTCATTCCACATTAGCAGATCAACCTTTCTCACTAATATTCTGACCTCCCAGGTAGATGGTCAGTTTCAAGCCCATATCCAAATCTCTTGCCCAAGGTGATTGACCCGGTATCTGTCAATGAGACCAAACTTGAAATTTCCTGGATTGCAGCCACATCCACACTGAAGGACAAGAGGTCACCAATCAGACGAGCAGCCTTACCCTCGAGCCCTTTGCATTTAAGCATGCCAACTTGATATAGGCACAAACTGGCCAGAAATCTCAACAACATCTATTAGGAATGTTAATTTTAGGGTGCTATAAAGAGATGGGTAGATCAATGCTGGAACCCTCTATGAACATTTGCAGATCTAAGACCCAAACTTCAATCCTGCCACAGTTCCTGATAAGTGTAATCACCACAAGAGCTTTAGAGAAATTCCTGGGGTCCTCAAGAGGGCCTCCCTCTGCGAGAAAAGGTCCTCCTCGAGTGCCTGATGTAACAAATGATGCCCACCTTGGGAAAGCCCTTCTTTTAGGATGGGTTGGAGGAGAGACATGGAGGAGCCCTAGAATAATAAGTGGGGTGGCTCCTTACCTAACCTACAGATGTATCTTCCTTTCTAGCTTGCTTCAAACTTTTTCTTTTTTGTAGTCTTCTTCTCATCATCATCATCTTCCCATACTTTCCAATGAGGAGGGCTGAGGTGGAGGCATTTCCATCTATAAAAAGAACCAACTGTGGTAGTTGTAACTGTTCTTCAGGCTGTTGCCACTGCTGCTGCTAGAGCTGCTGCTGCCCTTGCTGGTGCTTTTGTTGCTGTTGGTTCTTTGGTAACTCCTGCTGCTGCTGCTGATGTTGCTGCTGATGCTACTTCTTCAGTTGTGGTACATCATGCTGAGGAGACGGGATTGCTGCCTTGGTTCCCTTCTTGCTGACCTCTTCCCACTCACTGAGGTGATCAGGGGTCTTACCAGACATTTCTGGTCTCACTGATTCCTTTCAAGTTGTTATGGCACCAGTTTCTTACCAGAGGGCATACTTTAGACAGATACTCCATGGCGCCGTAGGAGCAGCAATGAAGTTAACAAGCCTCAACAATAACAAATAGTGTTCATCCACAAGTCAAGATGTCAGAAATGTCTGAGAAGCTTTTGCATGTCATTGTCACCTGTAGGGCAATATTCCTAGTTGCAATACCAGTTTTGCTGAACACCAATGAGACATCTTGACCTATCTATAACTGGAAAAGAAGGCCCCTTTGGTCATTGATTATATCCATGGGCACCCTGTGTTATGTTATCCTTGTCTGGTAGGTACCCATATATTCTGTTTTCAAACAGACCGACTTCATCATCAAGATACTTCCATTCAGTTGTTTTGCCTTCTCCTGCACTGACTTTAATGCCTCCTCCATATCTCCCTGATAACATCAATCAATTTACAAGTTTTCATATCCGTTACCAGCAGGGAGATGGTCTTAGTAGTGACCACATTCAAAGCATTGGGGATGGTCTTAATGCTGTGCATTCTTTTCAGCCTATTGGCGCTGATTTGCTGGGTGAACGTAACTCCACCTGTGAATTCAGTGGCTGGGGATACTTTGCCGTAATGGTTGTAGCAACCACACAGCACAAACAAGTCAACAAAAAGTTAAAAAATCAACAAAGGTGATAAACTTGATGCACAAAGGAACAAAACTATAACACTTACACAGACAGAAAAAGAATTTCACTTTAACATAAACATTTTCTTAAAAGAATTCCACTTGGTATGGAGGAGACACATGCTCAATTAACACCACTCTCACCATGAAGAAAAAACTGAGCACACTCTTGTGTGATTTTTATTGTATCAGGATGCTACTGATTATCCAATCTGTGCTACTAAGCACATTAAGCTACTACTTTGTATTCATTGTACTTTAAATACAATTTTGGCACATGACCAAAGAGGAGGGAGTGAGGTTGATCATCACTGACTATCCTAAACCTAGCTAGTATATGATTCACAACCCATTCATTCATTACAAGAAAACATTGCTCTTAACCCAATCCTACATTAAACTACTACTGATTGGCCAAAGAACTAACGAATTGACACAGGGAATCTGTTTTAAAAACAAGGCACTTTACCCTTTTTCTTTTCCATTTTCTTCTTTCACATGGAACACTACTTGCCATTTGAAACTTCAAAGGAAGTGATCTATTTTTTTGTCTGTTGCAAAAATAATGCATGCAACCCTGGGCCTCTTTGTCCACTACAGTGGTTCACTACATTCCTGTAAATGAGCCTCCCACTCACTGTGTAATCAAGCATTGCCTTCTTCAAGCTTACATCTTCATGACTTGCCTGATTTAGTTCAACTTCTCATCCAAGTCTTCCCAAGAGGAAATCACCATTTGGCATAAAAAGCATACATCTTCTTCAATGAGTCTGCTAAAGGCGTCACAGAAGCAATACCACGATCAGCATGGAGATCGTATTTTGGATTTCAGTCTATCCATGTGAAAGAGGGCAAAAAAGGCTAAAAGTATTCGGTAGAGTTTGTTCGAAAATGTGCATATCCTACATCGTCTAAAAAACAGCCAAAGCGTAGCTGGGAAAATAACCGCATACATTTTGACGTTTTGCACAACTAAAAGTCCAGTTCTAAGCTGAGAACAGTCAGTATACATGCAAAGCTTGAGTGTCGCATACCTCAACTGAGCCCCTTGTCGTAAACCGCAAAGAAACTTGAATTTTGCTCCGTAAATGCTAAGAAACCTAAACACGAGGAACTAAATATTGCCTAACACCGCTTAATTTCTCTTGTATTACATCATCAAGCGAAATATTTTATGAAAACTAATTTAACGTTTATATCGTACTTTTAGTTTTATCCATTTCTTAATTCCTTCTTTTCACCATTCGAACAACTGAACGAACAATACAAAAATTGGGTAGGTTGACAGAGAAATCAAAGGAAATCACGAACACAAAGAATTGAGAAAGGTACGTGAAAGAATACGAATAATAATTTTAATAAAAAAGAACGAATTCGTTATTTGAATGATTTTCCGATCTTTTTGTTGTTGCTGTTTGCATTCTAAAAAATAAAAATAAATTCAATTCAATTTTTATTTTTGTCAGATGTTTTATTTGAAGAAATATTTTGAACCTAACTAAAATAAAAAAAAGGAAATTCAATTGGGTTTTGGATTTATTTTTTTATTAAAGTTCTCTCTCACAGTTACAAACTTTCATGTGTTTTTAGTTTAACACACTATAAAATTTACGGAATAAATTACGGAATTACGTCTAACGACGATTTTGCTGAAACGTTTCGGTTTATCAGTGAAAAAAGAAGTTTTTTCTTTGTCATTCGCTTTTTGACTCTCTCTCAGGCAACCCACCACAAATTATGAGATTTTATTTTTATGATTTTTACTTTTTCAAAATAATATTGAACTGTAACAGTCGTTTGAAAAACTATTCGTTTGGTAAATTTTGGTTTTGTTTCCCGAGCGCTAATATCCCTTAAAATTTTTCCAAAATCGTCATAATTCCGTGCAAATGTACATGCTGAACTCGAATTAACAATTAATTAAATTATGAAGAAACCTTCATAATTTTGGAGTTATCGACAAGAAAAAATCGGACTTCTTGTTGGTCATTCGTCCCCCATTACTGCCATCATGATTACTAATTCACTGCGTAGTACCTACGCAGGCGTAATCAGAAAATTTGGCCTATTTACTTCTTTTACAGACTTTCCTTGCAGAAAATCACTACGCGCTACCAAAATGTAATTTTTTTTTTTTTTTTTTTTGGTAAGTGTAGTTTTATTTATAACAAAAACGAATAATACAACAGAACCTTTTTTTCCGTTTCAAATGGCAATGACAAATTAAAAGAACAAATTAAATAATAAAAATAAAGCATTTTTTATATTTTAAAATTGAAAATAAAACAAACTTGGTAAAGTTAAAGTAGAAGGGTTGATTCTATTATTTCATTTCTTTTTAATTTGTCCCCTTTTTTACACAGAAAACCCCACCCCTAACCTTAACACCTAACCCTAAAGATCTTTAGGGTTAGGTGTTAAGGTTAGGGGTGGGGTTTTCTTTCTGTGTAGAACAGGGGACAAATTAAAAATAAAAAACATTAAATAATTTACCAAGTTTGTGCATTAATTTTTTTAATTTTCAATTTTAAAATATAAAATCGCTTTATTTTTATTATTTAATTTGTTCTTTTAATTTGTCATTGCCTTTCAAAACGGAAAAAAAATTACTCAGTTATTGACACTGATATTTTTACTGTGTGTTGTTACTTCTGACCAGATTTTCAAAATGTCACTATCAGTAGCACACATGTTTATACTGTCTTATTTCCACCAGCATAAATAAAAACCGATAAAAAATGAGTTCTAAAAATCTACAAGTTAAATTTTTTAGATATGTTTGCAAAATAAGTTAATTCTATTCATTCATAAATGTACATCCGACTTGCTATGTAAGTTTGGTTTTATTCCCTGCCTTCATTGCCAGCCAAAATTTTTGGTTTGTGTCAGTAAAGGGATAGCCATACTTATAATTGCCATTCTATTGTATAAGTGTTAATTGTATTGATTCGTACCTGAAATGTACCCCAGCTTTTCTCATCAAGTTTAGTTTCAAAACTATTTTGAACTAGATTGACAACCAAAATGTTTGATTCATATCAATAAATGTTTGGCTTTACATATAAATGCCATTCTGTTGAATGAGTGGATTTTGTCATAAAGATTTTTACATTCTTCATAGCTTTTTTCAAGAGTTGTCAAATTTTCTGCCATGAAAATCTCCATCTGAATTTACACTGGTGTAACTAACATACTTCATCAGTTAAATAGATTGTTCTCTCTTCTTTTAAGTAAAAACAAAGATTCGCTTGGTCATTATTGTTCAAATTGAATGCTTTTGTATGACGACTTAGTATATTCTAAAATCCATGCCAAAATGAATGTCTTTTTTACTATTTTCCATGGCCTTATGTCATTTGAACATTTTGGACATTTTTCAGAAAAATAACCATGTCCATTTATATTGTGTATTAATCATTTCAACACAAATGGAAATTCCTGGGTCAGAAGTCTCAAGAAAGGTTTTTAAATTAATAAATGACCTGATCTTAAACTTGGGAGAGTTAGTAAAATTTCCTCAAAATGTGTAAACATAACCTCCCGTTGCTATATGAATTTTGTTTTATTCCTTACATTGATTTCCAGCCAAACTTCTAATAACCATTCTGTTAAATGAGTGTATTTTGTTTAAATTGTATTTGTTTATAAGTAGAAGGAATTATCTCTACAAAAATAACTTCATTTCAGATATTTTAGCATTTTTCAGAAAAAAATATCTTTACATTCTGCATTACTATTTTTAAAACAAATGGAAATTATTTAAGATAAACTTAATAAATTTTCTTTTCTGTTTTGGATAAAATCTAGCAAGAAATTTATCAAACATAAATGTATTCAACTAAAGCAATATGTTACTCTGTACTCTCTTCATTTCTCTTATTTCTACTTCAAAATACTTTTTTCTTATTCCAGTGTTACTATCAAACAAGAAGCCGGCATTCATTGAATTCCCATTATAAAATTATCATCCTGCATTAATTAAAATGAAAATGTAATGTTTTACATCTCATGTTAAATTATTCCACTAAATTCTCTGTGATGAATTGTAATGCGTTTAATGAAATATAATGGAATATTGTTTTTAATACTGCACTGAAAGTCATCTTGTTAAAATAGACTATCCTAGGTTTACTATCTTTGCATCCATAAACATATGTCTATCATGATTGATTTGAAATTTTGATTTAATTGTGCAGATATGTACATTTCACTTCATGCTAGTAAAATGTGTGGACAATTTTAATATTGCAGCAAAAAATTATAAAACACATCTCCAAATGGATTGATATCCAAAGAAGTAGAAAAACATCATTTACTGATATCAAAATGATTACATTTATTCTTATACTTGTTTAAGAGGGATGAATCACTTATACAAGGTAACCAAAAAAGTTCTGTCCGTTTTTTGATTAGTCATTGAATGAAGTTGAAATATATACGAAATGCGTGTAGCAATTGTTTTTAAATTCGGACAGCCGGCAGAAGGAACATCAGACGTTATAAAAAACATGCACACCATGCCCGGCCATCAGTTATAAGCCGGACAGCTGTGAGAAGGATGGAAGTGTCTAGAGATCTCGTTTGGGGCTGTTTGCTTTACAACTTCAAAGTGGGCTTATCAGCAGCTGCATCAAGTCGCCGCATATGTCAAGCATTTGGGGATAGTGCTGTGGATGAACGTACTGCAAGGCATTGGTTTCGAAAAATCAAGTCAGGAGATTTGTCTCTCCAAGATGATCTTCGCAGTGGACGACCACAGATCTTGAATGACAGAGTCCTGAAGGCGGCCATTGAAGAGGACAGTAGTCTAACGTGTGGTGAACTTGCAAGACAGTTCAACGTTTCCGATGAAACAGACTTCACCTGCACCGCCTAGGTAAGACGTACAAACTGAGCAAGTGGGTTCCGCAAATGCTGTTGGAGGTCCACAAGGGACAATGAGTGGCAGCCTGCGTATCGCTGGTTTCTCGCCACCGTACCGCATCCTTATTCAATCGAGTGCTTACCAGTGATGAAAAGTGGGTTCTGTACGAAACTCCTAAGCGTTCCAGACATTGGTTGTCTCCTCAGGATGCTGTCCCTCACACTGCAAGACCACCTATGCAAGATTATGCTTTGTGTCTGGTGGACAGGTCGTCAAGTGGTTCATTATGAACTGCTACCAATGGACCAAACGGTCACTGGAGACCTATACTCGCAGCAATTGAAACGTGTGCAATAGGCATTGCGCAGAAGGAGCCAGCACTGGTGAATCGCAAAGGTGTGCTTTTCCTCCATGACAACACCAGACCGCATGTCGCGCGAGTGGTCAGGGATACCATACAGCAACTTGGGTGGGAGACTTTGTGCCATCAACCTTATTCACCTGACCTTGCGCCATCCGATTACCACCTCTTCCACACCTTGGATAATCATCTTCGTGGGAAATCCTTCATCAATGAAGCAGACTTGCGCAAAGCCCTCACGGACTTCTTTGCGTCAAAACCCCCCGAGTTCTACTGCAAGAGCATTGGACAGCTGGAGACACATTGGCAGAAGGTGCTGGATGTCGATGGTGATTACTTCGAAAACTAAATATAAGTTACACATATTGAGAAGTGTTTTCTTTTTTTCCTTTAAAAACGGACAGAACTTTTTTGGTTACCTTGTATATTGAATCATGATGGTAAAGAATCATTTATAAGTAGTTTGATCATTAAGTATAGGGACTGGTGCTATAAAAAGAAAAGTACATGATATATCAATTTGGCATTTAATCTCCTTTGAAGTAAACCACTTTTGGAGCCACACACTTTATTTGATGGAAGTATTTGGGTGGTGGGGGGCGATAGCAAGCATTTGACTTGTGGCATTGTCTTGGATTTCCGATCAGGTCTCTTGAACAAACTGTGGTGGTAAAGCAATCTTGTTTCACTACAATATATTCTTTACTGGCTGCTGCTTAGAATCAGCCTTATTCTATAACTACATGTATCTATTATAATATAGACTGCTTTTATATATTACTCACTAAGTAAATATAACTTGTATTGCTTCTTTTTTATTCACAGATGTTTTGGCCGCACAGAAAATTGTAATATACATAATTATTTAAGAAATTCAATGAAGGGAAGACATTTTAATTTCCATGGAGAACAGAGAAACACATGCTATACGCTTCAGGTAAAAGGTATGCAATTACCTTTTGGAAATCAAGAAAATGAATTTTAACAGGCAAGTAGTTTGTCATTCTTATGAAAAGAATATTTAGAAATACAACCGAATAAATATCAAAGACAATCTGTATTCTTGTAAACTGTACTACACTGTGTCATGAAGTCAGAGATAGTGTGCAATATGGAAAAACAAACTGCAGAGAAGCCGTATTCTTGTGAGGTTTGTGGTTCTGCATTTTTGCAGAAGTCACATTTGGTGGAACATATGCGAACACATACTGGAGACAAGCCATATTCTTGTGAAGTTTGTGGATCTAAATTTTTACAGAAATCACATTTGGTGAGCCATATGCGAACACACACTGGAGAAAAACCATATTCTTGTGATGTTTGCGGATCTGCATTTTCTCAGAAGTCAATTTTGGTGCGCCATAAGCGAACTCACACTGGAGAAAAGCCATACTCTTGTGAAGTTTGTGGATCTGCATTTTCATTAAAGGCACATATGATGAGACATATGCGAACACACACGGGAGAGAAACCATATTCTTGTGAAGTTTGTGGATCAGCATTTTCATGGAAGTCAAGTTTGGTGTACCACAAGAGAACACACAGTAAAAAGAAGACACATTCTTGTATAGTTTGTGGATCTGTATTTTCACAGATGTCATGTTTGGTACTCCATATGCGAACACACTCTGGAGAGAAACCATATTTGTGTGAAATTTGCGGATCTGCATTTTCACAGAAGTCATGTTTGATACTACATATGCAGACCCACACTGGAGAGAAACCATATTCTTGTGAAGTTTGTGGATCTGTATTTTCAAAGAAATCCACTTTGGTTCAACACAAGAGAACACACACTGGAGAGAAGCCATATTCTTGTAAAGTTTGTGGATCAGCCTTTTCGCAGAAGTCAATTTTGGTGCACCACAAGAGGACACACTCTGGAGAGAAGCCATATTCTTGTGAAGTTTGTGAATCTACATTTACAACGAAGTCAAGTGTGATGCATCATATGCAAATGCACTTTGAAGAGAAGCCCTATTCTTGTGAAGTTTGCAGATCTGCATTCTCTCAGAAGTCCTATTTGGTGGTACATATGCAAGCACACACTGGAGAGAAGCCTCATTCTTGTGAAATTTGTGGATCTGCATTTTCACTGAAGTCAAGATTACTTACACATATGCAAACACACACTGGAGAGAAGCCATATTCTTGTAAAGTTAGTGGATCTACATTTTCAGAGAATTCATGTTTGGGGCACCATATGCATTTACACCTTGAAGAGAAACCATATTCTTGTGAAGTATGTCAATCTGCATTTTCATTGAAGCCATTTTTGAAGAGACATATGCGAACCCATACAGGAGAGAAACCATATTCATGTGAAGTTTGTGGATTTGCATTTTCAAAGAAGTCATATTTGGTGCTCCATATGCGAACACACACAGGAGAGAAGCCATATTCTTGTAAAGTCTGTGGATCTGCATTTTCAGTGAAGTCAAGATTACTTCGCCATATACGAACACACACTGGAGAAAAGCCTTATTCTTGTGAAATTTGTGGAACTGCGTTTTCACAGAAGTCATATTTAGTACTCCATATGCGAATACACACAGGAGAAAAGCCATATTCATGTGAAGTCTGTGGATCTGCATTTTCAGTGAAGTCAAGATTACTTCGCCATATGCGAACGCACACTGGAGAGAAGCCTTATTCTTGTGAAGCCTGTGGATCTGCATTTTCAGATAAGTCACACTTGGTGCACCACAAGAGAACACACACTGGAGAGAAGCCATATTCTTGTGAAGTTTGTGGATCTGCATTTTCATGGAAGACACATCTGACAAGACATATGCGAACACATACGGGAGAGAAACCATATTCTTGTCAAGTTTGTGGATCTGCATTTTCAGATAAGTCAAACTTGGTGCAGCATTTGAAAATACATACTGGCAAGAAGCCATATTCTTGTGATGTTTGTGGATCTGCATTTTCATTGAAGTCATATTTGGTGCGTCATATGCGAATACACACTGGATAGCAACCTTATATTTTCTGCAATTTGTCAATCTACATACAATTTTACTCTATCATCTGAAAACCCATATCATTTGAGCTTTTATGAATTAAATCTTCTTTAGATGTCCTATGTAGTGCATGATATGGGATTATATATAGCAAAAATACACATTCTTGTTAAAAGTTTTATCACATTGTTTTAAGATACTGCAAAATTGTAACTTGATTAATATGTATGACTATTCACTGGAAAGTAACCATATTTATATAGTATATTTGCATAGCTGGAAATGTGATTCCTGCAGACTCTGGCAGGTGGGCATGCCTATGTGAACCATGGAGAGGTTTGTGGTTTCACCTGGGATGAGAAGATACAAAAGTTTTGATGCCGGCTTTAAATTAAGAACCCTCTTTGTCAGAATTCTCAATAGAAAGGGTGTCTTTGTAACAGAAATAAATCTTTGAGTAAGAAGTTTCTGTCTAATAGACGACTGAAAAGAAATAAAAGATACTACTCCATGATCTGAATTGTCAAGAGGACAGAGTTGCAATATGCAACAATAGGTATTTGAGAAGGTAAGGAACAAATCAAGTAAAGAAGCTTATTAATCAGATGGAAATGAGTAGGGAAATCCACTATTTGAGTAAGAGACTGAGCAATGGATAAATTGAATGTCTGTGTACTGGCATCATCAGTAACGTTAGAATGCTTAAGCTGTTTGATGTGATGAACATTAAATTCACCAGACACAAAAATGTGTGAATCATTTCTATATCAGAAATATTTTCTCATATATTGCAGTCCTGAGAAAAGTGGAGCGATAAAGGAAAAAGATAGCTAATGGGTTACAATAATGAAAGTCGAAGGTAGATGATAGAATCATTTGGGAACTCCAGGAGCAATTGGAAGATTTTCCCAGATATAAGCAACACCATACATATGTATTCTAGAATCTTTTCAGCAAAGAGGAAAATAGCCTGGTGCAGTGACTTTATTGGTAGCAACAGAGGAATTTAAATTAGTTTTGAAAAGTGTGAAGATACTGTAAGAGAAAACATTGTACCCTGAGGAAATTAGAATGGATACTATGGATATTGGAGAAAGAAATGTTGAAGGAGTTGGTGAATTTTGTTTAATAGTTTTCTCATATTTCTTTTCCTTGTATTTATTGTAAGAGGATTTTGTTTTAAGAAAAAATAATAAAGAAATTCCAAAATAATTATCACTATCTGTTGCCAATGGCAAGGCAAACTGGCCAGAATGTGCCTACGAATAAAGCATAATGTGGGTTTATTGTTACCCACCAGAAATACGTCCAGGGGTACCAACCTATATGTGACACAGCACTACAAATTCCTCAATATTATGCAGCTGTTCATAAGTGCAGTGTCACTAAGTGCTACCAAGAGTCCAGGCATCTTACTAACAGTCACAGATGAAACAACCAGGAACCTGCCAATGATCAATCAGATTACCTAAAGGTTATGACAGTTAAATTCTTATAGCCATTGGAGAAGGAACTGGTAAACCATAACCTAAACAGGAAAGAATGTATAAACCTCAACTCCTATTCAGTAAACATGGAAGGAGTTTGAGCTGGGAGATTAGCAAGCATATCTACTCTTATTGACCTGTTCACAGCACAGAAGTCTGGGGGATTTTACCAAAACTCCATCTTGAGGAAGATTGCCGATTAAAGCTCTAGGCCCCTTCCAGGCCAATATAGAATTACTGAATTATTAATATCTCTCTGAAGGTTAACCCAGGAGTTTACATCAAAAGGAATATTAGCATAAAATTAGATCATCAAGTTAAAATTATTGAGAATCTAAGGTTTAGATATACAACACACATGCATACATATTTTACATTGGATGTCAGAATAAAGACTTGGTCATCAAATGGACCCCTTTTTCTTACTATTTACATCATTTCTGTTTAAGTGAATATCAGAAGTCAATAAATCTAAAATGAATCTGTATAATATATAGCATATGATTTTTGTCAAATATATATATTATTTTTATTATTATTGTTAAAAATGTTTGATTTTTAATTAATAGGGAGAACTTGCCTACACAGAAACTATTTGTCAACAATACCAAAATAGCAGTGTTAGAGGATAATTTTTTTTTTTGTGGGGGAGGATCAATTAAATGTACTTATGGAGAGGTTTTCAAACATACATATAAAAGACTAAATCTCAGTTCATAATATCAACTCTAATATCAGGAATGGAACCTGGCCATGGCAGCCTCATTGAAAGCAGCAGGAATATGTGGATTTCATGTTGTTACTCCAAGAAGAAACAAGATTAGCCAATTTTGGCTGATTTACCCAGTTGTTAGAAGCATTGCAATAAACAGTTCTTTTAAATAATTTTGGTATAGTGAACATTATTCAAATAATGGAACAATGATTTTCACTGGTTCTGGACTAATGTGGTTATTTTTTATTCATTGGAATCAAAAGTTGGGAAAAAATTACTTGGAGAAAAGAACATAGTGTAGGTAAAGAATAAAAGATAAGAGAAAATATAAAGTAAGATGAAATTAAGTAGAGTAGGATGGCAGTGGGTACTATGTGTGTGATAAAGTTTAAAGTTTGGTTCTGGAGCTTAAGAATTTGATAGTCTGTTGTGCTTTAACTATGAAGTTTTAACTTAGCATAAGTTGCGATTACTCTGATCAACATCAAATTGAGCGAGAAATTAATTTACTCTTGTCACAACAGGTTTTTACAGAACTTATTTTAACGTGGATACACAAAAGAGATTCTTTAATAGATTCTTCAGTCACCGAAATAACCAATAAGATTGCAAATATAACAAATGACTGCAACTAGCTATGGCCAAATATTTCTTAAAAAATTAAATGGTACTACTTAATTGCAATTAGTACATTTACACAGAGACACCTAATAATCCTGATAATAGTATACAACTCAAGAAAGGGAGAAAAACAAAAAACATACAAAATAAAAATGTACATCCACAACAAGAATTTTTAATTGATGATTTCAAAAGTTGTGGAAACATGAATGCACATTCAGAGCAGTTTGCTTGGGTCAAAAGAACTAAGATTTTCAGTACTTCGACCCACTTAATAACCAATAACACTAGCTGTTACTATTTTCAATGTGTCCAAGCAAATCTTTCCCCAACTTCAACTGTGAGCATAATTACTGAAGAGGAGCTGAGACGTAACTGCAGGTGATGTAGTCTCTTAGATTTTTTTATGATAAAATAAACCTTATTTCTGCCTTGCGGTTTGGAAGTGAATCAGATAAACTAAGAATGCAAATTGTATTGAAACCTTATGTACAAAAGTAATTGTACACCGCAGTAACTAACTTCAAATTACACAACTCCAGAAGACTATCTGCAGACTGAATGATTGTAGTATTGCTTCTGTGATGCCTTGGCAGAATCATCACACCCTCACACAATATCAGGATTCACTGTGTGAGGAATGAATGTTTTTGGTGCAGGGCAGGTAAAGTTCTTATGCATATACGTCCATAGGCAAGTTCTGCTGGACACTCTCCTAATGAAGGGATGGGTCTGAATCAATCCACAAGGTATGGTAATGATCTTTAAGTCACAAAATTTCTTTGGCTGATTTCACTGCTCTCTCAGTCCCACTGTTTGCCTGAGGGTAATGACAACTACTTGTTATGCGACAAAATCTCCAGTCTTTGACAAACTTCTGGAACTCCCATTGTCTAACACATGGGCAATGCCATGCTCCGAAAAAAATTATCTTCATCTTGTTGATGACAGCACTGAAAGTATTGGTCTACGGAGACAAGATAATTCTGTCCTTTCAGCTCACAAATATCAACAGAAATGCATTGGAATGGTCTATCATGTAATATTGATAGCATCAACAGTTCATAAGGCAGTGTTTGCATGCTGCAATGGGATCTTGAATATTCTTTTATATTCTGGACCACAAACCTATTGGTTTGCCATCTATCGACAATTCGTAATGTCCAGATGTCCATTATGTATGTGCTTGATGATTTTTCCTCATAGTGGAGGAATGGCAATCCTGTTTCTTCTTAGTAGCAATCCATCAACAACACTCAGTTCCAGATGTCAAACAATTCTCAGGCTTCAAAAGCTGACATTTTTCCTGTAGATATGACAATCAGCCTGCATATCCTTTTTGGGGTTTTAGTCAAGGTGACCCTATCCATTTAATGGAGGGGGAAAATGCTGGAAGCCTCCAGGAGAGATAGTTCGGCAGTGTGCACATAGTTTGTACATTGTCCATATTGCTGAAGTGAAGCTGAGATGTAACTGCAGTTAGCAATGTTATTGCTCCTTACATGTATTCCCAGCTTCAGGGACTTTCCCATTGTTGTAATGTCACTTCTTTCCTTTCCTATAAATAATTTCATGGTTACTGTTCTGATAAACTTTCCACAATGGTATCTAGATTTATAAATTTAAATGCGATACTAGATTGGAAAAAATGTCTCATCATTTTACAATTGAATTCTCTAGATGTGTGGCTGACTGGGATGAGTACTAATGAGGTCACCTACTCAAATGAGGTAAAATCAGATAAATGACACCATTGTTATTAGGTCACCTTCACCTACTTCTATACATATGCAGATGGTACAAAGATCAGATGTTCCATTGTTTAGGAAGTGTGACCACAGATATGTAACAGAAGACTTATGAAAAGAAGAAGCTGTTTTTTTTCTGTAGAGAAAGTATTGTCAGGTTGGTACAGAGTGTCCATTAGTTGCAGCGCCGACTCACAGTGCCACCCAACAGGAACTGATATCTGAAAAATAAAAGTGAATTCTCCCTGCAAACACTGGCTGTTGCTATCTTCGGTGTGTCCAAGCATATTTTTCAACTGGGGAAAGATTCCCCTTGTGAGCATAATCTGACCTTGGCAGCTCCAGCCAATACTGACAAGCTATCTAAAAAAAAAAAACAACAAAAAAACAATACCATACCTTGTTGAGCAACTGAGTCAGACACATCCCTTCATAAGGAGAGTGTCCAGCAGAACTTGCCTACAGACACATATGCAGAACAATTCTACCTGCCCTGCACCAAACATTCATTTCTCACACAGTGGATCCTGATATTGTGTGATTATTCTGCTAAGGCACCACAGAAGCAATACAGTCTGTAGATAGTCTTCTAGAGTTGTGTCATTTGACATTTGAAGGTCTAAAGCAGGGAATTGTAACTCTGCAGTATCAGCAGGACGATACGGAAACTTATCTGGAGGAACTAAAATTATTACAGCATAGAGGTAAGAGAGCGCTGCTGCCAACAGTAGGAAAAGCCCTTAACATGCTTTTTGGGACAGTGACGGAAGCAGACCTGAAATCAATAGTACGAAAAATCATTGCCTTAGGTGAGGGCCAAAAAGTCCTCAAACGAGAAGCAAGGAAAAGTTTGGCAAGCAATAGGCAAGCTATAAACTGACTTATAAAAATTTTTAAAGGTCTGAGGTAGGTGACTAAATCTATGTTGGCAAAACTGCAAATACTGGGTAATTTGTAAAGCAGTTTCTGCAGCTGTTGATAATAGATGATCAGTTTCACTAAGCATCTCAATCACTTTTACTGTCACTAGAACAAGTGAGAGTCAATTGGACATGCTCTCACTTGGTCATTATCACCAAGTATAGTGACCATCGCTCACCTAAGAGGCTTTTACTGGCTGTTCAAGTTAGACTACCTTTGAACCCTGAAACCAAACTGTGGTATTAATTCTCTGGGATGCATGATCTTGGTGGAGAATGATAGACTGCAGGCATTGATACCTGTGCCACATTTGAACAGAGGGAGTACATTTGAGGTTTTCCAGGCCCTAAACATCCCTATCCCCTTTCCCCAAAAGGACCAAAGGTTTGGGGCAATTACTCACTCTAAGCTAGAAGCAAGGTATATAGCCTTTGACTTAGCTCGAACAAAGTTCATGTGATTCAGCTCAGGTGAGGCAGAATGATGCAATACTGATACATTAGGGAGATGTACTTCTAAGAGACTGACATATGTAAGTGGTGGTCACCAATTATGTTTGCTTGAATTATTCAGAGATAATAATACCAAGTTGAAGTATTATTTTTGTTGACACTTCATTGTCTTCTGTTCGAGAAGATATAGGCAAAAGCACTTGAGGATGTGTTAGAACTCTGACGAGTATGTGCAGGGAAACCAATGACTATGGTGACTGCGCTGCCTCTTATTAAGGTTGCCAATGGAATGGTCGGCATTTGGGGAATCGCCTTATTACCAAGCGGGGGATAGGTTTGAGACAGTGAACTCTTTCTTGGCACTAGCGAATGTTTGTTCAAAACAGACAGGCTTATGGGAACCCCTAATACAAAGATTTACTAAATTGATGTGAAGTAAATTGCCTCAACTTCTAGCACTAGTAGAGAAGATAGATCTGCACAGATTACTGAATAGTCTTGAGTCTGTGTGTCAGTGAGCACTGATTAGTGCTAATCACACTGCATGATCTGTGACTTAGTTATCGCATGCCGCGAGTGTTCTAGTAGGTACCAGGGTTGTAATAATTCTACTAGTTAAACGGGTGAAATGATGCTTAATAGAGTGAAGTAAACAAAATGCACTGGCAGATATGCATGAGAGGAGTAAAGGAGCTGTCGACAATATAGACATCCAAGAGCAGGACAAAACTCTGATGGCCCTAAACGGCAATGCATTGTAAGGTCAGAGTACAGCTGAATCCTTCAATGAGCATCTTCAATGAAGACCTAGGAAGATCCAGTATTTTTTTTTAACTATTACTATAAAGAAATTTTCTTTTTACAGTATCATTATATGTTTTTATAAGGAAAATTCATTTGTAACTTTATCCCCACTTTAGTCGATTTAAAAGAAAATGTTTGTTGAGTTTCTAGTGTAAAGGATAGTGTAGACACAGCATATCCCTAGATGCAAAAAGAAAATAGATGTTCAATTTTCCAGTGAACTTCTGAACTGTTTTCATTTGGAACTGTGTTAGTCAAAAAAATTAGACATTTGCAATTTTTCTTTTTGAAAAAGTTAAAAAAACGTTTCTGGTATTTAAAAAAAAAATTCCTTTGCATCTGCTTCGATTAAAGCAAAGGTTTTTTATGGCACATGAAATATTGTGAATTTGATTTTTTTCTTTACACTGTGGTGAAATGTTTCTGGATCTTACTATTCCTTATATGTACATTATTCTTTACCTTTGTTCTGTTATAATTTCCTTTAATTTGTTTTGTATTTGATAATGGATTTATAAATGCCCAGAATTGATGGGGAATGTGTATGTAACATTGTATAGCTGGCTGGGATAACACTTATTGTCTGATATAATGTAGTTACCTACATAATTGAGGTAAAATATAATGTAGTTACCTACATAATTGAGATGAAATTGGATAAATGAGAATATTGTTATTAGGTCATTTACTTAATTTAAGTAGGGTTGAGTAAATAATACTATTGTCTATTTTAATCTACAAAAGATTAAATTTTCCATTGTTTATATAGTATAACCACAGATATATAAAAGAAGACTTGTGAGATGGGGATTTTCTTAAATTATGGTTTAACAGAGAAATCTCTGTAGAACAACAATATACATGTTAACACCTTTATCAGCATTTGTTAAGTTATGTACCAGCAGTGACAAATATGTAATCACCACTACTATTTGTTTTAAAAATCTATTTCTTTGTTATTTTAAACTTAAAGTCAGTAATATTTTCTTCAAATTTAATTAATTATACTTTAAATCAGCTAATATTCCTCAAATAAAGTTTCAGAAAAAATATATTTTATTTTTGGAAGATTTTTAAAACTGAGAATTAAATTTTGTTTACAATGTATGTGTCAAAAACAGCTGATTTTAATGACTTTACTAAAAGCAACAAAAAAAGTGAAGATTCTAATTAATATAATTTCTACTTGAAATACACCAGAGTATTTTGCTTACTGGAAATAGTAAATTTAATTAATTACCTTTCAATTAAAGCTAAAAAGAAAACTTCAAGAATTTTTTTTTAATTTTTAAGAATTCATTAAACCTTAGGTATCAAAAATTAGTGGAGGTACCTACTTTGAATTGAGCTTTTCAATTTTTGATTAGTAAATATAGTTTTCACTTCAATATCACCTAACCAGATGAAAGTAATGCAGAATTTTAAAAGATTTATATATTATAAATTATTATAATTAAAATTTTCAAAAAAATGAAAAGAATTCTTGTAAAACTTCATTATTCATTGAAAAAAATTTTTTTCCCAAGACAATAATGTCCTTAATAAATTTTATCTGTAAAAGCAATTAAAAAGGTTTTCTAATTAAGTAATGCCATAGTTTTATTGCATTTTTAATTTTATGATTCAAAGCATATATTCGGGAAATGAGTAGTACTCTAAAAAAAATATGGTGGATTTATATTCTCCAAGGAGTCCTGCTTTTAAGTAATAAAAAAAATTTTCTGATGAAAATTTAATTTCTCAAAAATTCATGAAAATATTTTTACTAAGATTTTCTAAAAACAAAAAGAAAATTAAAAAATAATTTTGTTCATTTGTGAATAAGTTTTGAAAGTTTCATTAAGATCTGACAAGTATTTGATTCTTATAAGAATTTCCACATCATTGTGTTTTACACTGAAAAAAAAAAGTGAAAAACTCTAATCATAAATATTATGTCAACTGCTGACAAAAAAAACAAGATTTTTAACCAAACTTTCGAATGTGCTAGAAAGGATTAAAAAATTTAATAAAGAAAAAATAATTTTGTCTTTCCTTGTAATAAATGCACGAGCATTTTAACAATAAAACTTTGTTTTTATTAAGTTTGGAGCATTGTTTTTTTCATATTTTTACTAGATACCTCCACTTTTCTGCTGAAAAAAAATTTCAGCAGAAAAGTGGAGGTATCTAGTAAAAAGAAATGATTTCATTTATTCTTACATGTTTGTGAGGATAGAATCACTTACATATTGAATTGTGATGGTAAAGAAAGACCTATATGAATTTTGATAAAAAGTATTTGGACTAGTGCTACAAAAATAAAACTACAGCACATCAATTCTGTATTTAATCTCCTTTGAAGTAATCAGCTTCTGCAGTCACATACTTTGTTCAGTGCCATTTCCATTGATGGAAGCCTTCTTGGAACTCCCTTATTGAGATAGCATGCATTCTCTCGAATTTCCTCAATGTTTTGAATTCTTATTTCTTTGATGTTTAGAAATAAGAAAAAGTTGCAGAGGTGAAATCTAGGGAATATGGCAGTTGTTTGACTGATGGACTTGTTGTACACACTGTGCTGAATGGGAAAGTGTGATGACATGGGGGAGTTGCTACTCACTGGATGCATACAATTCTGTCCTTTTGCACAGGAGCCTGGGCGATTTTATTGAGATATCTTCTCTAGGAAGGTTGCTGAATATGTTACTCAAAGAAAAACAAGTTTAACCAATTTTGGATAATTTATCTAGGTTTTAGGAGAAATGGAATAAAGAGGTCTTTGAAATAATTTTGGCATAATAAACATTATTCAAATAATGGAACAATGATTTTACAGTTGTCATGGACTAATGTGTTTATTTTGAGTTCATTAGAATCAAAATTGGGGAAAAACTTCCTTGGAGGAAAGATTGGAGTTTAGGTGAAGAAAAAGAAGATATGAAAGATAGAAGCAAATATAAATTAAGATAAAATTAAGAATAGTGAAATGGTGGTGAGCTCATAAATTGTAATTATTTCTAACAACTTCAAATCAAGTGTAAAATTAATTTACTCTTGTCACAACAGGTTTTACAACACTTATTTTAAGGTATGTATGCAAAAGAGACTCTAACAGATTTGCCCGTCACTGAAATGAGATTGCAAATATAACAAATGAATTCAGCCATCTATGGAAAAATATTTCTTAAATTAATCAAAAATTTAAGAGTTAAATTACTTAATTACAATTGCAACTAGTATATTTGAACAGGGAGACATAATAATATACAATTCAAGTTAGGGAGAAAAAACAAAAAATATGCAAAATAAAACATACATCTAGAACAAACATTTTCAATTATTGATTTCAAAAGTTAAGTAAACACTCCACTTACATATAAAGACATATTCAGAGCAGTATGTTGAGGTCTAAAAAGTTTTGCGCTTTTCAGTGAACATGGAATCGCTTAAAAATAGAGGTGGGGGAGTAGTCTCTTAAATTTTTATGGTTTAAATCTCCTTATACTTGACTTAGGAAATCAATAATATAAACCAATAAGATTGCAAATACAACAAACAAATACAGCTAGCTATGAGTAAAAAAATTAAACAATACTGCTTAATTACAATTGCAACAAGTACATTTGAACAGGAAAGCCTAATAATCCTGATAATAGTATACAATTCAAGAGAGGGAGAAAAAACAAAAACTATGCAAAATAAAAACATGCATCTAGAACCAGCATTTCAAATTGATTTCAAAAGTTAAGGAAACATAAATGTGTGCTCAGAGCAGTTTGCTATGGCCAAAACTTTCTAGATTTTCAGTGAATTTTGACTCACTTAAGGAGATAAGGAGGTAGAGTTGTCTCTTACCTTTTTTTACCTTTAGAATAAATCTTATTTCTGTTTCGAGGTTAGGAAGTTAATCAGATAAAGAACTATGAATGCAAATTTTATTGAAATCTTATTATGTGCAAAAGTAAATGTCTTGTTTTGAAGGGCTTCCTGGGATTTCAGATAACAGTGAAGCAGGTATACCTCTGCTGAAAATGCTAATGGTTGAAAGTCTGGACCACTTGGTTGCCACAGTTGAAGGTCTGATATCAGTTATAGGTATAGGACATTCAGACTTGAGTAGAGGTTGTTCTCTGCTTTGAACAGGACCTTCATGTTTATGAAACTTCAAATGTCAAATGACTCAAATCCAAAAGATCTGCATGCTGATCATGCTATTTTGGAGCAGGGCAGGTACAGTTGTTCTGTGTCTGCATCTGTAGGCATATTCTGCTGTGCTCACTTTGAATGAAGAAGCAGTGTGCTTCAGTAGGTCAACAAGGCAAGGTAAAGCTCTTTCAGTCGCTGGATTTCTTTGGCTGATTTCTCTGTTCCCTCAACTATTTGCTATTTGACAAAAGCTCCAGTCTTTGGCAAACTTCCCAGAAGTGAACTGTAATGCATTGTCTGACACAACAGTTTCTGCAATGCCATGCTCTGAAAAACATGACCTTCATCTTGTTGATGACAGCACTTGAGGTAAGTTTGTTGAGCTTGTGGATGTCAATGTACTTTGACAAGAGACAAGATAGTTCTGTCATTTCAGCTCACAAATATCAACAGCGATGTGCTACAATAGTTTTTCAGGTAGTGTTGATTGTTGTGATATACTTATAATTCTTTTGTATTCATTCATACCTTCTACTTATCTGCATACGAACTGTTGTGTGATTTCATGTTGGTTCACGTCACGTGATCTTGTGTTTATAAATAATGGTGGGACGCCTCTTTCTTCTCTGGCGTCCGTTCGTCGATATCTTCTATGTAACTGTTAACTATGTATGCTTTTTTTTATGTTGAATAAAACCTTAATATTCAACTTTCTAAAAAGGTCTCTTTTCATTACATTGATAACACCAAGGGTTCATTTGGAAGTGCTGGACACTTCTTAAGGCAGTGTTTGCATGCTGTGAAATAATGACCTTCATCTTGATTAATGAAGGATGATAATGATGAGAAGGAAGAGTTAAGGAAAGATGATTAGGAATGATTAATGAAGGATGATGAGGAGGAAGGGTTAAGGAAAGATGAAGGATTAATGAAGAGGAGGAAGGGTTATGAAAAGATGAAGGATTAATGAAGGCTGATGAAGAGGAGGAGGAAGGGTTATGGAAAGATGATGATGAGGAGGAAGGGTTATAGAAAGATGATGATGATGAAGGATGATGATGAGGAAACTCAGGCAATTTTAACAGAACAATATAAAGAATTTATTCATGAATTTATAATCTTCAAGTAGTGTCAGTAGCTCATTTCAGAAAAATAAAGCAGTATTCTTAAACTCCATAGTGTTAATGTATTATCATAAAGAGTAAATGCTTATCCAAAGATTAAATGATCTGACACAAAATAATATTTAAAAAGGTTTAAAATTTGTAAGAGATTTTGTTGCTCACAGAATGAAGAGTGATAATTTGAAATATTTAGCTTTCTTGGATTGTTGAAAGAAAATTTCTTGAATTGCCACGTAATGGTTAAAGGCTGATTTTACACTGATGAGGACTTCACAAGAAACTGAAACAAAACCATTCACATGACTTCAGACACTCTCCTCATTAATTTAATCTTTTTCCTCATTTTATATCAAAAAGAATTTTGCGTGAACTCACTACTTTGTTTCGTTCTTCTTTGTTTACCTGATAATTTCTGTGAAAGAAAGAGTTTCATTGGTTCAAACAATTTCACATAGGCTCGCCAATTTCTTTCTTCTATCTCCCACAGCCCACAAATTAATTTCTTGACATTTATGGATCAAAATGTCAAGTTTCTTTGCAGCCTGTACTAGGTGCTCAGTGCCCAACTCCCAGATCTAGGATATGCTCTGACATCAACTTGCAAATTCTTACTTTCTTCTTCCTTGGTCTACCAGACTTGAAGTAAATGGGTGAAAGGAGTTATTATTATTTCACACTCACTACAGGTACTCTCTTCCTGCTTCTTGCTTTCCAGCCAACTTTGATCTTCAAAAATTTAAATGCAATGTCAATCATTATCTACCATCTTCTTGATTCCTAATCTTACTTTATTGTTCCAGCTTGTTAATAATCTTTTCTTTTTTTTCCATACTCGATAACCATTGTGTTTTAGTGACTTTATTGTCTTGTTCAGGTTAATTGATTAAAAAAAAAACTATGAATTCTACTTCATAAAAATTGATATGTAGCAGATTGTGGGTGGGGTGTATCATAGATTCGAGAGTTGGGAACTGAGCGCCTAACGGTGGAGTAATGGATAGTGGCTCAGATTGAGTAATCGGAGAGCCAAGTTTGAATTCCAGCTGAATCCATTACATTCACTTACGTGCTAATACCCTTGGTGAAGGTATGAATCGTTCTCTTCTCCCCCCAGCTATGGGTAAATAGCAGAACAGAACTGGTTCTATAGCCCTGGATAGCAACTGGCAGAAAGAAATGGTAACCTACTGTGGGAAAAAAAAAATTTGCCTCGTCATTCATGTATCGAAAGATACATGATCGCCCAAGTGTGTATCACGCATGGAACATAACTGAAATGTCAAGAAATTTAAAGATTTTAAACACAAGGAACCAGATTTTACCTAACACCGCTTTTATTGCATGTTCTTGTAAGTTGTCACGTGAAATATTGGTTTTTTTTTTTCAATTTCTTAATTCTTTCTTTTCATCATTCGTTTAAATTTCGATATTATTATCATCATCATCATCATCATCAGGACTGAACAAACAGTACAAAAATTAGGTACGTTGACATTGAAATACAAAGAATGTCATTTGAACACAAAGAATTAAATCATCCCGATTTGTTTTTCTCGTTAAATTTTAATTTTATATTGTTGACAGGTACGTGAAAAAATACAAATATTTTAAAAAAAGAACCAATTCGTTAAATGATTTTTCATCCCAAAAATGAATATTAATTAATTTAATTTTTATTTTGTTGTTAGCTATTTCAAAGAAATGTAAATTGTAAACTACAAAAAATATAACAAAAAGAAATTCGATTGGGTTTTAGATTTTTTTAATTTAAAAACTTTTCTCCTCCTTCCCCAGATACAAACTTTCACTTGTTTACTACTCGTTTAATTTTTTTTCAAAGAGAATAATTACGAAATAAAACCAAAAAAGATATTTTTACATTGATGACGTTACGACGTCTGACGACGATTTTGCTGAGATGTTTTTTTTTGTCATTCTTTTTTAGTTGCGTCTTTCGCAGGCAACCCGTCACAAAATTTATTAAAAATACAAAAAATGTTGGAATTTATAATTTACTGTTGAAATATAGCAGTCGTCTGAAAAACTATGCATTTTTGTTTTTGATTGTAAGAAAATTACAAATTGTTTTTTAAGATATTTTTTTCATTTTGATTCCAAGTGATTCGTTTCGGCTACTAAACAGAAACGAATCACAAATAAAATATTTGTGACACGTTATTTGAGTAAAATTAGCAAATTAAATTTTAATAGGTACCATGACATCTAATAAAATAACAAATTTTCTTTTTTTTTTTCTTTTTTTTTTGTATAACAGACATTAATTTGCAAAATCTTGCAAAAATAAAATAATTGTCGGATGTTACTGAAACTTTCAGAAACTATTCACAAATGATGGAAATTATTATAAATGTTTTCTTTTTTTAAAAACTAAAAGTCATGGAAAAAATATTTTTTTTATATTTATTACCCCCTCCCCCCAAGTAATTTTACGAAACCTCTAGAAATTCAGTCGCATTCAGTTTAGTGATTAAAAGCACAAGGTTTTCAGGAAAGCAAATCATGTATTTTTTTTTTAATTAGACCCCCCCACACACACACACACACCTGAAAATCATCTCTGAATTGTAACATACGAAACTCAAAAAAACAAAGATATTATAATTTCAAATGCTTTTATTTGCTTTTATGGACAATATTTTCTGAAAGCAAAAGATTTTTTCAATGAAAATTGAATTTTTAATACAATTATTTGTTATTTCTTTAATTATAATAGGTTTTTACTTTTTACATTTAAGTTGTTAAGTTAAAATATTATAAAATTAGTTAAAATCCGCATCCAGTTTTGTAAAAGGTCCTTATGAGATCTTTTTTTAGTGTGTTGTAAATTGTATCGTTTTGACTTTTGACTAATCAGAAGACCTGCAATAATTAAGAAATGTAATTTTGTGTTTATAATCGGGCTGTAATATGGAAGACCAACCAGAATACAATTAAGTTGCGTTATTTGAGTTAAGCATTGTTCTCCACTGTTAAGACTTTTACTTTTGCAAAATACGTGTGGAGAAGTTAATTTGATTTTTCAATTTCAACTGAGAAGGGTACCTACAAGTATCAGTATCATCTTATGAAATTTATATGATCTTATTTTTATATTAATATCAGTTATGACATTTTTCCATAAATGAAATATCAAAATTAATAATAAAATGAATGGAAATACAAATAACACAG
Source organism: Acanthosepion pharaonis (assembly GCA_903632075.3). Taxonomy (NCBI): domain Eukaryota; kingdom Metazoa; phylum Mollusca; class Cephalopoda; order Sepiida; family Sepiidae; genus Acanthosepion; species Acanthosepion pharaonis. The sequence continues at coordinate 364,322 of CAHIKZ030005070.1, forward strand.
TAAAATGTAATAAATGTACATAAAATTATAGTATTTTATGTACACTTCTGATAAAATTTCCTAAGAAAGGTATCTATAAATTAATTAGATACCTTTCTTATGAAATTTAATCTCACTCTCAACAGGCTTATTTTAATTTCTTTAGAATATATTTTCCATAAAGCATTGTAAATGTTAAGTTGAAAGCTAAGTACAAAAAAAATTAGACTGCTGAAAATTTTCCTTAAAACTAATGAGGTAAATAATTTGTTCACTTAAATCTAAATAATTTCACTTCTCTCCTTCCATAGAATAAATTATCCTCACATAATCCGTCAATATGTCATTCATCACCTGTCAAGTGACGCAAAATGTTATGACCTGCTTTGTTTTATTTTCAAACTACACCTTTTCAGAGCAAAAACTAAATAATGCTTGTTTTAAAATATTTTAAATAAACATTATAATTTCTGATTTTCTTACAATAAGTTTAAAAAAATTATAATTTAATTTTAAAAGAATTTCAAACTGAGATTTTCATTTTTTTTATAAAATGGAAAAAATGGTTGACATTATTGATTATCTGTCAATTTTGCTGACTCAAAAAAAAAAAAAATTTTTAACAAAAATTTTGAACATGCTAGGAACGATTAAAAAATGTAAAAAAAAAAAAACCAAAATCTTTCTTCTTAATAATAACATAAACATTTAGATGATAAAATTTATTTTTGTCAAGTTTGACATCTTTTTCATCATGCTATGCTCTTTTTTAGTGATCTCATGGAGGTACCTAAGTTAAATTAATCTGATTTGAAATAATTATAACTTATGTAATATTTATTTCAAATCAGATTAATTTAAGTTGAAATTTGCTAATTTTACTCAAATAATGTGTCACAAATATTTTATTTTTGGAAGATTTTTAAAATCAACAATTAAATTTTATTATGGCCACTGAAAGAAAAATATAACATTTAGGAGAGGAGATGAGGTTGTAATGGTAGAAAAAAAATTAGTATCATCTTAAGAAAAGGGAAATGCTCTTCAATTTTTCTCGGTGTATTAATCTTTCAATAATATAAATTCAACAAAGAAAAAGGTTCTTAATTCTTTTTCTTTGTCTCCTTAATATCATTGCTTCTTCTTAATTCTCTTTTTTCTTGTCTTATTAATATTATAACTTTGCTTCTTTTTTATACTGCAAAGGAACAGTTAATTAAACAAATTCTAACCTAGGCTTGTAATATGTAATTTAAATTAATCTGAAATTACTATCTTTTAAAAAGATTAACAAAACAATAAAATTATTTATATTGAATGACTTTAGTATTTTGTAATGTTAGCTTTCTGGGCTAACAAGTCAATTTTACAACTTTTCCCATCTTAGAAACAACTTTATTTCTTTCAATAGTCATGTCCTTTCGACTGATTTGGAAATGAATAACTTTACTTATAAGCCATAAATCAAAGAATTTGATGTCCTTTACAAATATCTTTCATTTCCATCAACAAATCTTATAAATTAATACAAATAACTTTTCTCAAGTTATATTACACATAAATCTCTTTACTTATAAGCTGCAAATGCACAATTTGATGTCCTTTACAAATATGTTACATTTCTCTTATAAGTTAAAACAAATAACTTTTTACAAGTTATGTTACACTTATTTTCGGAGTTTTTCCAAAACCTAAAATATAACAAAAGTCAACTGATACAAACAATCCTACTCCCTTCCAGTCTCAAATAGACCAATTGTTCGAACATTAAATGACAGGTTTTTTTTTATCTTATATATAGAATACAATTTGAATAATTAGACACAATGAGCCGAAAATTCTTTACTAAATACATATTTAACATGGCAAACTCAGAAGATTTACCACGGAACCAGAAATCTTAACATCTTTCCTAAGCAAGAATAATCTGCTTGCTGAAGAATCAATCTTATAATAAAGTCTGGATTGAGGAATTGGAGAGCTGAGTTCGAATTCCAGTTGAATCCATGACATTCACTTATGTGCCTTATACCCTTGGGAAAGGTATGAATCCTCTTCTTCTGCACCCAGCTATGGGTAAATAGCAGGACAGACCGGGTTCTATAGCCTTGGATGGCAACTGGTCTAGCACAGAGAAATGGCAACCTACTGTGGGAAAAAATCTGCCTCATCAGTCATGTATCGAAAGATACATGATCGCCAAAGTGTGTATCGTACGTGACACTAACTGACTGACTGATGTGGTAAACTGGGAAGATTTATCACAGAGCCAGAAATTTTAACATCTCTCTTAGATGAGAGCAATATTCTGACTGAAGTATAATGCAGAGGGAACACTTCCCCAAGACTTTATTAAAAAAAACTAAGTTAAAACAATGCAAGTTGCAAATTTCAAGGAAGTGTCTAATATTTAAAAATTAACAGATTTACAATTTTTACTCCACTAATGTTTTTGAAAAAATGGCTATTGATATAAATTGATTTTCAATTTATTTTTTTTAAATAAAATTTTAAACCACATGTAAACAAACTTTTTGAAATCGAACAAATATTTGACATTCCAGTCTATATCATTTCTACTTGAAATACACCAGAGTATTTTACCTACTGGAAATAGTCAATATAATCGAAATAGTGCTTTCAATTAAGGCTAAAAAGAAATCTTCAAGAATGGGTTTTCATTTTTAAAATTTCATTAGGTATTGAAAATTTATACCAAATTCGTGGTATAAGTATCTTCAATAATTCATTGAAAAAAACAGCATAGCATGATGAAAAAGGGCCCCAAACTTAATAAAACAAAATTTTATTATCAAAATGTTTATGTTATTATTAAGAGGAAAGACTAAAGTATTTTTTAATTGTTTTTTAAAATTTTTAATCCTTTCTAACACGTTCCAAATTTGGTTAAAAAACTTTTTTTTTTTTTTTATATCAGTGGTCACATAATATTTACCATTAGATTTTTAGTGCTTTTTTTTCAATTGGAAAGCACATTAATTTTGAAATTCTTGCAGAATTCAAATACTTGTTGGATTTTAGTGAAACTTTCAGAATTTATTCACAAATGAATGAAATTATTTTAGAAAATCATGGTAAAAGTATTTTTTTTTTACATCCGTTACCTCCTCCCCCTTTATGAAAACTCAAAAATTTGACTTTGTGTAATACAGTGATTATATTAGTTAAAAGCAGAAGACTTTGAAGAATATAAATCATCGATATTTTTTTTTTTAGTAAACTTCAACCCATTGTTACCCAAAGTTCAGCTCTGAATTATAAAATACAAAACCCACTAATTATTTAATTAAAAAAGCTTTTAATGGCTTTTATGAATAATATGTATTAAGGACACTATTGTCTGAAGCCAAAATATTTTTACAAGAATTAATTTTTTTTTTCCAATTTTAGATAAAATGGTTTAAATTTGCTAAATATTTTAAAATTAAGTTTGAATCTGTGTATTTTTGGAATTTCTGTTATTAAAAAGCTGTTTTTTTACAGATCATAAATTTGAATTTATTTAATTCTTTTAAATGAATAAAATTAAGGACACTATTGTCTGAAGCCAAAATATTTTTACAAGAATTGTTTTCTTTTTTTTCCAATTTTAGATACAAAATGGTATTAAATTTGCTAAATATTTTAAAATTAAGTTTGAATCTGTGTATTTTTGGAATTTCTGTTATTAAAAAGCTCTATTTCTACAGATCATAAATTTGAAACCTTATTACAATCTGCAGCACAATAATATTAAAATTTTTTAATATGCAAAAAATATATTAAAAACGTTTTCTCCAAAACTATGGATGCATGGTTCAGAAATAATAGGTCATATGTTTTAAGAGAAAGGCCTTAAGAAATTGCTTTGGGCTTCAGGCTAGCACATCTGATTGACCATCATTGTCATATTTTCAAAATTTTTAATTTTCTTTTTTACATCCTATTTCACTAAATGTTTTAATTTTATTTTTTTTAAGTATAATTAACTTATTGTTTTTCAGTGAAAGACGTACTGCAATTATTAATTATTTTCTTTAGGCATGGAAACAATGCAGGCTTTGGACATATCTTTGTTAAAAAAAAAGTACCTAAAAAAAAAAATAAATAAAATATTAGACTTTTGAAAATATTTAATTTTTAAAAATTACTTTATAGCTAAATAAGCTGGTTCACTTAAAATTTGAAAACACTGTCACTTCTGTCCTGTCAAATAAATTGACCAGATGTTAGTTGTCAATATATTGACGTAAACATCAATTCACACCTCCAAAATTACTCACCAAGGTTAGACATTATTTTCAACTAAATTTTCCTAATTAGTTGTTTAAAATCTTTCAAAAATTAAATTTATTTTTTCTGAAACTTTATTTGAGGAAGATTAACTGATTTAAAATTTAACTAATCAGAATTAAAACAAATATTACTTTTAGTCTAAAATATTGAAGAAAAGCATTTTTTTAGCACGATGGTGGGTGTTTTTATGGGGGGTGTTGATGTTTAACATTTTTAATTAAATGGCATTTAACTGTAATAAATAATGTCTTAGTTTTGTTGTATTATTCACTTTACAATTCAGAGTAGATTTTTCAAATTGGATATCCTGTTTTACAAAAAAAAGTAAATAAAATTTGATCATTTAAATTCTCCAAATAATTAATTTCATAAAATTAAATAAGTATGTGTGTAGGGGGTTTAGACATATAAAAAAATTCTTTTAAGCAAGATTTTCTAAAAAGAAACATTTTTAAAATGTTTTCATTCTTTTGTAAATATGTCCTGAAAGTTTCATTAAAATTAAAAAATGATCAATTGCAAAACTTTCCAAAACAATGTGTTTTTCACTGCAAAAACACACTCAAATTTTCTGTACTAATTAATGCTCACGTGTTTACACAGTAAAAACAACATTTTGAAAGTTCTAAAAAGGATTAAAATGTATAATAATCAAAAATACTTTGGCCTTTACTTTTAAAAATAAAAACTTTGGGGATAAAATTTTTTTTCATCTTGTATGCTTGTTTTCTACATTATACTTGGTGGTACTTATTTTAAAAGTCATTTGAAAAATGAAAAACCCTTCTGGGGTTATTTTTATCATTTAAAAAAAAAACCTTCTGCAAGCTTTCATTTTAGCTTTAATTTCAATTTAATTAAATTTGATATCTCCAATAAGCAAAATACATTGTTCTATTTCAAACAGAATTTACATTGATTGGAAAGTTTGTTTTTTCTTTAATTAAAAATTTGTTTTTTGGCTATTATCTTTCAAATAAAAGCAAAATTTAACTTCAAAGGAGAAATTTAAATTAATTTATTTCATAAAATATATCACAGATGCTTAGTGAAATAATAATACAGAATGTATATTTCTCTTGGAAATACAAAGCTAAGTGAAAGTACAAATATTTTTACAAGGATATTCCCAAATTGTGTAAATAATTATGATTTGACTATATCAGGAGTTGGCAACCTTTTGGCAAGTTTTTTTTTTTTTTTTTTTTTTTTTTTTACATATTTCATAGCTTTTTGTAATCATCTCTCTAATTTTCTGCCATGAAAACCTCCATCTGAAGTTAAACTGTCTGTGGTGTAACTAACATAATTTACCAACTAACCTTTACCACACTGCAGGCAACAACAGTCGCCATAGTATTCTCTCCCTTTGATATTATAGGCACATTCTGTCACCTTGAGACAGTTGTTAAACACTTGTTAACTCTTATTTCCAGTATTTTAAGCTGGAAATTGCCTACTACTGCTTTGGAACAAGGCTAAATTTCCATTTTCCAACACCATTTTGAATTCTTCTAGACTCTACATGAAGTGTAACATTGATCAAATCCACATTAATTTTTCGTGATTTTTGTAAACAAAAATGGCTGCATCAATATCTAACAAAGCCTTTATTTGGGAGTTTTTCTTTGATTAGGACTCCGATGATGATTTTGAAGGCTTTACTTGAGTGGATATTGACAGTGAAGATGATAACCACACTAGTGACGTGGAGGAAAGCAATGATTACCACTAGCGGCTACTATCATCCATGCCTGACTAATTTTATGGAAGCTACTAGTGATTAATGATATATCTGATAGCCTGTTTGAAGGTGAACTATGTTGTCTATTTATAAACGACAAAATAATAATTTTATTCATCAACAAAACAAATATGAGTCAGGTGAAAGACAGCAAACAAATACTAGTGTTTTCTCATATGTGAACACAAGGAAACACATTACTTTTTTGACAAAATGAAAGCCTTCTTAGCGATTTTGCTTCTTATTGCACCCCCAGAACTCCACAAGAAGTAATAAAAGTTAAAGTATGTTGAATTATCTATGTATTTTTTAATGAATTTGTTTTTTATTTCACGTTTCAATTTTTTTTGTTTTCAATGTCAAAACAAACTTTGGATATTTGTTGAAAGATCTGGCAAGAAATTTATCAAATATAAACATATTCTATAGAAGCAATATATTATTCTATTCTTTCTTCATTTCCCTTATTTCTACTTCAGAATATTTTTTCTTATTCCATTGTTACTATCAAAAAGAGGCTGTTATACATTTATTCAGTTCCCATTACAAATTATCAACATCCATAAATTAAAAAGAAAATGTAATGTTTATATCTCATGATAAATTGTTCTACTAAATTCTCTGTTATGAATCCGTTTAATGAAATATTGTTTTTATTACTACATTGAAGGTCATCTTGTTAAAATAGACTTTTTCCAGAATTTTATTTTAGGCTTGCTTTCTTTGCATCCATGATTGATATGCAATTTTCATTTAGTTGTGCAAATATGTGTAACATTTCACTTCATGCTAGCAAACTCTGTGAGCAGCTTGAAATTGCAACCGAAAATTAGAAAATAACATTTTCAACCATATTGTTATTCAAGAACAGAAAAAATCATTTATAGATACCAAAATGATTACATTTATTCTTATAAATGTTTGTGAGGATAGAATCACTTATAGAGAAGTATTGAGACTGGTGCTATGAAAAGAAAACTACAACACATGAATTCAGTATTTAACCTCCATTGAATTAGTCTCCTTCTGAAGTCACACACAATTTATCCTGTGTTGTTTTCACTGACAGAAGCATTCTTGGTGCTCCTTTTTTAGGATATTTACAACTGCCTTTTTTCATTCTCAATCCAAGGATTTCTTTGACATCTTGAAATTTCGTTTCTTTCATGTGGGATTTGATTTTTGGAATGAGTAAAAGTCACAAGGAGCAAGATCTAGGAAATATTATGGTTTTTAGACTTATGGAATGTTGTGCTTGGCCAAAAACCACTGGCAAGAGCTTGTTCTGAAGGGGAAGGTATATTGTCATGGTGGAGTTGCCACTTACCAGCTACATACATCCTTTTCCGATGAACAGTATCCTGCACACATTGCAACATGTCACAATAGTACTCTTTAGTATCTGACCATGTGGAGCATACATATGACAAACAACGCCCATGTAGTTGAAGAAAACTTTCAACAGTGTATTCACATTGCTTTGACTCATTTATACTTTCTTCAGTCTCAGAGAGGTTAGGGAGTCTTACACTATGAAAACTGAGCTTTGGTTTTGGGGTTATAGCCAGAGTCCTAAGATTTGTCACCTGTTTTCAAAAAGTTTTCATCTTCCTTGATACAATCAAGGAGATTCTGCACAACTGAAAATTGATTTTTATTTTTGGCACAAACCTGGCGGACACACATATAATATCCCTATCGGTTTTTCAATGGTCTTTCCCATAAGCTACATACACACTTGCTATATTTTCATCAGCATTGCTGATTAGATTGTGGATATCCTAGAACATACATCACTGTCCACATATTCTGGGATATGTTTGAAACACTCATACACTAGTGTCTGGCTCATATACTCCTCTCCATACATTCTCAGCAACTTTGCATAGGTCTTATATAAATAAGCTTCTGGTAAAATTTGATGCAGATTCTCTGCTCAGCTTTTTACTACTATGGTCACTGATGGAACATCTGTGAGATGATGACACTCTACACACATTTTGAAGTACTGCTGTAAAAAACAGAAGTGAGCAAGTACATTATAACTTAGGGTGCATGCACAACAGTTCAAGGTCAGTCTGTGCCAAGTAACTTTACATACTTTAGCTGCTTTACCATAGCATGATTCTCGTTACTTTTTGATCAGGTTTCTTATATTGAACAAACTGTGATGGTAAACCAATCTTCTTTCACGGCAATATATTTTTTACTGGCTGCTGCTGCATTAGTAAATCTGCCTTATTCTATAACTACATGTATCTATTATAATATAGACGTAAGTTAATATATCTTTCATTGTTTTTTTTATTCACAGATGTTTTGGCTGTATGGGAATTGTAAATTGCACAATTGTTATTAACAAATTCAGTGATAAAAAAGACATTTTAATTTCCATGGAGGACAGAGAAACATACTATACTCTTCATGTAAAAGGTACATATTTACCTTTTCGAACAATGAAATTTAAGGCAAGTGATTTGTCATTCTTAAAAAGCAGATTAAGTATGAACTTTATCAATCTATGTTATGAAGACAGATTTACTGTGCAATATGGGAAAACAAACTGGAGAAAAACCATATACGTGCACAATTTGTGAATATGTATTTTCATTGAAGTCAAATTTGGTGCGCCATGAGAGAATTGACACAGGAGAGAAGCCATATTATTGTGAAATTTGTGGATCTGCATTTTCATTCAAGACCTATTTGATGAGACATAAGAGAACACACACTGGAGAGAAGCCATATTCTAGTGAAGTTTGTGGATCTGCATTTTCACAGGAGTGATATTTGGTGGATCATCTGAAAACACACACTGGAGAGAAGCCATATCTTTGTCGTATCTGTGGATCTGCATTTTCTCAGAAGTCAATTTTGGTGTGCCATGAGAGAATTCACACAGAAGAGAAACCACACTCTTGTGAAATTTGTGGATCTGTATTTTCACTGAAGCCATATTTGATAAGACATATACAAACCCATACTGGAGAGATGCCATATTCCTGTGAAGTTTGTAGATCTGCATTTTCATTGAAGTCACATTTGAAGAGACATGCAAGCACACACTGAACCAAAACTATATTCTTGTGAAGTTTGTCATTCTGTATTTTCATGGAAGTCAAGTTTATTGTGTCATGTGCGAACACATACTGGAGAGAAGCCATATTCTTGTAAAATTTGTGGATCAGCATTTTCACAGAAGTCACATTTAGTGAGCCATCAACGAACACACACTGGAGAGAAGCCATATTCTTGCAAAGTTTGCGGATCTAAATTTTTACAGAAATCAAATTTGGTGAGCCATATGCGGACACACACTGGTGAGAAACCATATTCTTGTGGTGTTTGTGGATCTGCATTTTCACAGAAGTCTATTCTGGTGCGCCATGAGAGAATTCACACTGGTGAGAAACCATATTCCTGTGAAATTTGTGGATCTGCATTTTCATTCAAGCCATACCTGATGAGACATATGCGAACACACACTGGAGAGAAACCATATTCTTGTGAAATTTGTGGATCTGCATTTTCAAGGCAATCAAGTTTGGTTCATCATAACAGAACACACACTGGAGAGAAGCCATATTCTTGTGAAATTTGTGGAACTGCATTTTCATTGAAGCCGCATTTGATGAGACATATGCAAACACACACTGGAGAGAAACCATATTCCTGTGAAGTTTGTCTATCTGCATTTTCACAGAAGGCAAATTTAGTGCACCACATGAGAACACACACTGGTGAGAAGCCACATTCTTGTGTAGTTTGTGGAGCTGCATTTTTAGAGAAGTCAAGTTTGATGTGCCACATGCAAATGCACCCTGGAGCAACACCATTTCCTTGTGAAGTTTGTGGGTCTGAATTTTCTTTAAAGCCACATCTAATGAGACATATGCGAACACACACTGGAGAGAAACCATATTCTTGTGAAGTTTGTGGTGCTGCATTTTCACAGAAGTCATATTTGGTGCTCCATATGCGAACCCATACTGGAGAAAAACCATATTCCTGTGAAATTTGTGGATCTGCTTTCTCACGAAAGTCAAGTTTGTTTTGCCATATGCGAACACACACTGGAGAGAAGCCATATTCTTGTGAAGTTTGTGGCTCTGCATTTTCATGGAAGCCTCATTTGATGAGACATATGCGAACACATACTGGAGAGAAACCATATTCTTGTGAAGTTTGTGGATCTGCATTTTCAGACAAGTCAAATTTGTTGCACCATATGAAAATACACACTAGAGAGAAATCATTTTCTTGTGAGGTGTGTGGATCTGCATTTTCAGTAAAGTCATATTTGATGCGTCATATGCGAATACATACTGGATAGCAACCGTATCTTTGTGCAGTTTGTTGACCTGCGTATAATTTTACTCTATCATGTGAAAACCCTTATCATTTTTAGCTTTGTTAATATAATTTTTCATGGATGTCATATGTTGTGTACAATATGGGATGATTATATGCTGCAGAAAAGCCATATTCTTGTTAAAAATTTTCATGTATTCTTTCAACCACTGCAAAATTGAGACTGATTGATGTATTTGACTATACACTGGAAAATATCCATATTTTTTGTGAAATATCTCACCTGATTTTTCAAGGTATTCATGGTTTTATTGTCCCATGGAAACACAACTCATGGGAAGCAACATCTTTGGAATTTCTTATTTAAATTAAACATGCAGACATAGAAACAAACATTTTATCATATTTGTGAATTTCCCAAATGTAACTCTACAAACATCTGTGAAATCACGGATGAAATGTATGAATCTTCATTTTCATTGAAAACATAGCAGAAATATAATAGGAAAAAATATATATTTCATTCATGTCTGTCAAAAGTTTATGCATACAAAAGCAAAAAAGACAATTCTGTGTATTAAATTTAAGATGCACAATTTGATTGTTTAATTTGCAATGTATTTCTTTGTACATGAATGAATAAAAACCATCTATTTTTAAAGTATCTGGTAAATATGAATTGATTTATTCCATAAAAGAAAATATTTTCTGATGAACATTCCTTTTAAGTGTTTTTCTGTCATGTGCATCGTATGGGAAGGTCAGTTTACTTTCCCCTTCTTATTTCTATCTTGTATTATTTAGTTTACAATCACAGTAAACATCAACTCTCATTTAACTACTGTTACCGCTTGAATGAATGGAGATGAAACTTTATTCAAAGCCTATCAATCATTAAAATTCAGTAATGGCTGACAATGTTTGTTATGAATATACAGTAATTATTTTATAATACATCCCCCATTTATTTGAACAGACCCCTTTGCAATTTTTTGAAAATTGCATGACCCCCTGCTTATTTGGTACCACCCTTATTTCAAAGGCAAGATTATAGTTATATGATTAGTCTATATGAACATGCTAGAAGTTCTCACTATTATCCATACATAAGCTACTTGCTTTAATTTTCATTCTAATGACATTTGAGGTGGTATTTCAAGATCCCAAAACTCTTAAGTAACAAAAAAAACAAAAACAAATGAACATCTTGAACTTATGATAGATTTATATCTAATCAATTTCTGATTGGATTGGTGAGGACTCTCTATCTTCTGTCAGTGTAATCTTCATGTTTTTATTCAATTCTCCATTGTAATACAATTTTGTGAGTTGGTTGGTGTTCTCAGGGTTAAGACTTTCAGGTTGTTTATTGAGTAAATGTTTATACTGAGAAAATGAATGTTCATCATCTATGCTGGGTAATGACCTCATTGACAATCTTTTCCAGGAGAGGAAATCTGCTCTTATTTGCATTCCAAAATTTAAATTTTTTTTCTACAGTGGTGAAACACTGGGAGAATTGCTGTGTAATGGTAAGCTTCTGAGGAGACAAGCCAGTCGAGCTAAGAATGGGGTTTTTGGAAAAAAAAATTTTCTTTATTTCTAAATTGTATGATAAGCACATGACAGCATTTACTTTTCTTTCATATTTATAACACAAGGTTATAATTTGTTTAGAATCTTTTACTTGTAAATTGTGTGAGGCCTTAAAGAAAATGAATTTGTTAAACTTATTGGTTTGATTTTCATCTCTCTCCCTTTCCAATTTTGATATCAACTAGTGTCTATCTTCCCCATTTCCACTTTAGTAATGTAGTGATTTTCCAAGCATAGCTTAGATGTGGCACAAGGCCAAAAGTAGGAGGCACCCAGTGAGGATCGAACTCACTACTCAGTTCGTAACTGTTCTAGTGGGACAAGCTTGTTAACCATTACACCACCTTGAGGTGCCCTACTTTAGCAATGTATCTTAGTGGCCATGTCTTTCATCTCATTTGCTACATAGAAAAATTTTAAAATATTTAAAAATAGACTAGCCAACATATTCTCAGAAAATCTATGAACCAATTTTCTTTTTTTATGTAAACAATTTTGTTCTTAATTCTTTTTTGGGTCTTAAAAGGAAAAATAACTACAAATATTTGTAAAAAATGAATTTTAAGGAAATAACTACCTTATGTTATATCTATTAAAATGTTTAACAAAATTGGAGAGACAGTCATTTAGTTTTGAAAGAATTAAAACTTTTTTTTTTTAAATCAAATAATTAATTTGTTATTGAAAATTACATTAAAAACCCAGATTCCATTTAGGATTAACAGGTCCACAATTCTGTCCATGCATAAAATTTGTTCCCCTACACCTCGCTATACAAATGGCGAATTTTCCAGGTGCCATGAACTTCTATGGTATCAGAATTTGAAGGCCAATTTAGTTGACAAATAACTGTGTTGTTCATAATATTCAGATTGGCATTTGGAACAGATTTTCTCCATTGCGCTCTCTCTCTCTCTCTCTCTCTCTCTCATCTTTGTCTTTATATTGGTTTGGGGGTATATTGTTAACAAAGGTTTGCAAAATATTACATAGTCTTTTAATTAATTATCAAGTCAATTAAGTATCTAAATTTCTAGCACTTATCAACATAAGATTAGCTATTGCCTGGCTCTCTCGCGGAGGGCTGCTCCTGGCAATGCCTCTCTATTGATTTAAAGAGTGGAGACTGAGGTTAGTGCTCAATGCCCTAAGGTGCACCACAGTGGCCACCTTGTGTCAAAAATTAGTTCATACACAACTTGTGTAAATAAATAAATACTTTAGAAGAATCTGGAAAAATGACTGAACAGCATAGTTAATGTTTCGTTCACAGTGTTTTTAGAATATTGAATTAAATTTAACATCATATAATAAAACTGAATATATTTATCTAAAAACAAGTATCTTGAAGTATTTTTTTTTTACACAATAAAAAAATAATTCTATGAATGCATTTTTTCTTTATGAATAACAGTACTAGAGAAAAATAATAAAGTAACTTTGAAATAATAATGGTAATTTATTTTTAATAAATGCTAAAGTATAAAAACAAGCATAGAAAAAATGTCTTCAGAAAGATGTATGCCTGTTAAAAACTAGACATTAACTTTAGGTAATTATTAATGTCATTTTATGCTTTAATTTTAATAAAACATTACCGTTTACTCAACAAAAAAATGTGGTAAAAAAAGAATCATATTTTTGACTTAGAAACAAATATACAGAGGATAAAAAAGAAAATTTGTTTTTAAAATGTAACTTTGTTTTTCTTTTTTTTTTCAAGAATATTGAATAAACTTTTAACAGAAAAATGTTGAGTCAGTGACTATTAAGCTAATATTTTACCATACTTTTTAAAAACTTTAGCAGACCCAGGAAAATGACTGAGCAACAGGATTAATTTTGTTCACACTCAGTGTTTTTACAATATCAAAAATAAATACTAAATTAAATATTTATAATTATAATTATATATCATTAAATTTATGTTAAAACATAATGTTTTTTCATTCATTTTGTAATACAAAAATATTACATTTGCTTCTGTTTAATGTTAGATTTAAACTAAACTAAAATAGTTTACTGTTTAAAATAAAAATACATATTACTCATAAAAGAATTAAATTTTATCAATGAATAATTCTTATGAATAACAATATTGAAGAAAAATATTAAAATAACTTTGTGACCATTGACAAAGGCATTTATTTTTACATAAATAAATTTCACAGTAAAAACAAAAGCATGTGTAAAAAAAAAAGTCTTGAGAAAATATAAACCTCATGGAAGAAGCAAAGCATGTTTGCTTTTTTAAATGTTAAATAAGAAGCTTAAAATTAAACAAGACCAAGATTCTTGAATGCCATTTTTGTGTAATGAATTACAAACTCAAAAGTTTTACAATCTACATAAAAACAAATATAGGAACTAAAAATAAATAAATCTTATACTTACTTCAATTAAATAAGGTAAATGATATTCCAAATGTAAGGGAAAATTTCTTTGAATTTATTAAGTGAACAACACTGAAGTAGCTAACTCAAACTGAAACTAAAATGCCTTGCTGCTCTCATTGGATCAAGGAACATTTAAAACTGACCTCCAGTTCTGTCCCTTCTCTACATTATGAATTGGCTGTCTAATATAGAATGCCATGAACCATACTCTTTATTTGATCTATGGTAGTAGATTGTTCTTATTCCACTGTCCAAGTCTAGATATACCTCAACTAGTTTTTATTTTAGTACTGTTCAGTTATTGCTTGCCTGTCCATCCCAGGGGTTGAATTCACAATTATTATGTTACCATATTCATGAACCAACATTTTAATCCACTAACCTGTTGCTCTGTGTGGAGAACTTAAACCTCACCTGCCCTGCCTGCTGTTAAGTGGTGCTGCTTGTCATACTTGACTACACTCACTGAAGCTTCTCTTTTATTATAGTTGTTGTTGCTGCTGTTGAAGCCTTGCTGTCATTTATCTTTATCAACAGCTCACATATTCTATTTATTTCTATTCTAAGACTAGTAAGGAGGTCCTCACAGCCTAGCATATGTGTTGATTCTTTCAGACATCTAACTCTTCAGTGTTCTTCCTTGTCCAGTATTTTCACTTCATTCTACAAGGAAAACAATTTTTAGCAAATATTCTTATCAATAAGCTATTTATAAAACTAATATTCAACAAATAGAATATAAAACCCATAGTAAAAATGAAATAATTTTTATAATTAATGTGTTATTGTCTGCTTGGTTGAAGTAAATATTACATGAAATTTTTTTCATTTAAGGAAACTGAATTTAGTAAATTTTAAATTAAGTGAATGAAAAAATTGTTTAAAGTGTTTTTAATAAATTGATACAAAAATAGAAGCAAAAAACAATCAAAATATTTACATTGTAAAACAAAAACCTGTACAGCAGACATTTATAATCACAGGTAAATGATTTTAGGAATATTTAGTTTAAAGTACACTTGCTAATAATTATATTGATGAAAACTTACATATTTAGAAAACTTGCAAGAATTTATTTCTGTCTGAATTTCTGTGATTAGGAAGAATTATAATTACTTGTACAATTTATATGTGGACTATTGTCCTTGTCTGCTGTGTGATTATCTGCAGCAGACATATCTTCAGAGTGACAGGGCCTAGAACATAAGATCATAGATCTTAGAGACTATTGTCAGAACACTAAAGAGAAACATGATGCTGGCCTTTGAAGTATCCAAGAACATCATTCTCTTGGAATTCAACTTTCTCTTTGGAGCTAAATGAGACAATGTATCATATACTTGGTTTTTAAAAAAAAAAAAAAAAAAAAAAAGATGAGTAGCATGACATGTTACAAATATCTGGAAAGAACTCGGGTGTTTGCCTTCAGTTGATTGGAATTTTGAACTCAACCCTTTATTTCATCCACTAGGGTAGATTGATCTAGTTCCACAGGCCTTTCCTCTTCTGGATGTCTCAGTTATCTCCCTTTAACTCAACTCTCCAAGTTTTTGTTCCCCACTGCAGTAGACAACTCATTGGGTCAAATCACAGGATCCAACTAATGCTTTTATCCACTAGGCCATGTATCCTTGAGGGCATTAGTATATGAATCTATTGAGTATTATAAACTTAATATCTCGGTAACCATTTTTACCAGAGCTCATATTGCAATTTTGTTGCTATTATTGTTTTTCTCTAGCACTCCATATTATTGGTTCCCATATTGTATTCATTTCTGTTTGGCTGGCTTAGGAGATTTTTGTGGCCTAGCATATGTGCTGATTCCTAAAGTTTTTTTTATTTTCTAGTAATGTTCTCTATCTGTTATTTCAACCTCATTACACAGGGGGCAGCGATTTCTCTTTTTCCTCCATATGTGGTCATCTATGCCTGACTTTTCTATTCCCCTTTGTGTTGCAGCTTTATGATGTTCTTGCAGTCCTACATTAAGAGGGCAGCCTATTTCTCCTTTATATTTCTTACCACAGCTACATGGGATGGCATACACACAGTCCTTAGTCATGTTCTCCTCTATGGGGAGGGGGAATTTGCTTAATCAGAAGAGGTATCTGCAAAGTGTCAAACCATCCTGATGTTATGTGGACCACAGATCTTTTGTATTTCTTCCGATAATCCCTTCACATTGACAAGATCCTCACTCTGACTAACTTGAGTGTTGGTATCCTCTAGTAACCTTCTATACCAGTTTGTTGGAGTTTCTGTCATGTACTCGGGCTAGTTGTTATGTTGTAGGATACAGCTTGTACTGACCATTTCTTGTTCATACGTCTCTGGGTCACCACTTATGACTTTTGTTCAATGTTGTAAGCAGTGGATGACACCTTTCTTTACACTGTATGAGTGGTGTGAGTTGAAGTTGAGGTATTGTTTGGTGAATTTTGATTTGTGGTATATGGATGTCTTGAACCTATGCTCTGTTCAAGATATTAGTACATCCAGGAATGAAAGTTTGTTGTCATTTTCTCTCTCTATTGTGAACTGTATCTTATTGAGTTTACCTGGACCTCTGTCGTAGCTCTAATAGCTGGACCTCTTCCTGGTGTGGGCAGAGTATGAAGGTATCATCTCTGTATCTCAGCCATAGGGTTGGCTTTAGTGATGTGAATTCTAATGCCATTTCTTTTAAGTATTCCATGTATATATTTGCTATTGCTGGTGATAATGGTGAGCCCATTGCTAAGCCTTCATCCTCTCGATATATGTCTGATCCCATTCCAAAGTGTGTTGTTTGTGTACAGAAAGTCAGCATCTCCCTTAGGTTATCTATTGGTATACTGGTTCATTCTCTTAGAGGTGAGTCTGGGGCCAGTCTGTCCCTGACTACTGAGAATGTTTCCTCTGTGAGTACCTTGGTGAAGAAACTCAACAAGTCCAGGCTCACCATCTGGTTGGATTGGATGGGAGTATCTTTGGTTATTTCCATGAAGTGGGTGGAGTTTCGAACATATGAAAGTGACTTTTCTGTTAATGGGTCAATTATATCTTCAAAGAAGTGACTCAGAAAGTGGCACACAGAGCCTTGGCAGCTAACAATTGGCCTGATCAGAATACTGTCTTTGTGAATTTTGGGGAGACTGTATGTAGGAGGTAGCTTGGTGTAACACTGCAACAACTGTATGTCTTAGGTGGGAAGTGGTCCTTGTTCTTGATTAGGATTTGCAACAGGTTTTGTTCTGTTTTCATTGTTGGATCTTTTCTAATGAGGTTTTTTTAGTTTTCCTGTATATTCCGATTTGCCCATCACTACAGTTGCATTGCCTTTGTCAGCTAGTAGTATGATATATTTCATTCCTCTGTAGGGATTGCCAGACTCTTCAGTTTTGTGATGTTTGATTTGAGCAGCTTGGCTTTCTCCAGTATCTGTCTCACTTTCCATCTGAGCCTAAGAGATGTTCAGGTCTATTTCCTTGATTCAAACAGTGATGCCCAAGTATGGTATTTGCCTAATGGTTGTGGTGAAGTTGACACCCTTGTTTAGTACTGACTTCTCAGAGACACTCAGCTGATGTTGACAGATGTTGCCTTCATTGGGGGAGGGGGTGATGGACATTGTGCATCACCTGATCTTTCAGTCTGACAAATCAAACATTATGAAACTGGAGAGGCTAGCGATCATTTATTAATTATACCACTGAAAATTTACATAAAAATACAACCAATAATTGGTATGTTTGTGGGAAAACTTTGTGGGGGAGAGCATTTTTTTAATCATCTCTCCCCAAACAAGGCAATAAAGCCACTAAAATGCAAGTAGGGGGGGTTACTGAGTGTGAGAGAATATGAGAAAAAATATCAAGGAGAGAGAACAGGACTTAAGAAGACAAGATAATGGTTGCATTTAAATTTTTGAAGATCATTGTGAAAGTTGAGAGAGAAACAAAAAGCTGGAAGATAGCTCCACAAGTGTAGGAAAAGAAGCTGTTAGCATAGAACTTAGTTATATTTAGCTATATAATATGATGAGACCTTGCTGCCAATCTAGTACTGTGCTTAAATTCATAAATTTTAAAACTTTAAATCATAAATTCATTCTTCTATGGTACCTAGGTACCATAGAAGAATGTTCATCATAACAATTACCATGAATTTATTTCTAGAAAAGTCAAAGGGAAGCTATGTTATAGTGTTGGGAAAGTGAGTGAAAACCAGATGCCAGGTCAGGACCAATAACATTGCATATTCTTTAGATTTTATCAAGAATCTCTAAAAATATAGCAGAAGAACTAGACCAGACCAGATACAGCAGCAATGTTCAAATCCAGGAAAAATGGTAGATTTATAAATATGTAAAATAGATTCTGGTATTTTTCTGAAAAGTCTGCTATTAAATTTTGAATTAAGATTGTCTATTCAGAAACAACTCAAATATTGCTGTTGAAAAGGTTTTGCTATTGCTGTTGAAATTTTGGACTTTCTAGGACTTCACACTAGACTAAAATCACTGACAGCATGATCAAGTTCATCATAGACATCTCTGCAGAGTGAAGAAGAACATCCTTTTCTTCAGGCCATGGGAGAAGACAAGATCATTTGTTGAGTCCACTTTCTTGGGGTCAGTCAAGAATGTCACAAAGATAAAAGTTGGTTTATTTAGGAAAGCAAGTGAAGGTCTTTGAAACTGATGCCACAGCAACATTAAAGAGACATGGTGCAGATCTTGGAACACACCATTCTCTTTGGAGGTAAATTAGAGAAAGAAGGTAAAATATTGTTTAGAAAAAATTCAAAGGAGAATGGTGAACTGCAGACATCAGGAAAGAAATCAGTTGTTTAGAAGCTGTTGCATTTACAGGACCAATGTTTTGAAAATCACAGGAGCCAGCAGGCAAAATGACAAACCAACTTGATTCCTGAAGCAACAGAATTTTCTATAGGTACAAATGTTGGCTGAAAAGTTCATAGGCTGACCAAGATAATCTTATGGAATGTAATTAAATGAGATTCATTTTTCAACATAGTCCCCCTTGTGGTCTGCATACGTCTGCCATTGGTGTTGCAGTGCTTGGTAAACAAGTTTTCATCCTGTTGCTCAAAATGTTATCAATAGCAAATATAACATTATCATCACTGCAATACTGGTCCCCAGTAGCATAGCTAGGGAGGGGGTGGCACTTTTGATCTGTGGTGAGTTTTCAGAAAAGGAAAAACCAATAGCATATTTCAATAATTTTTGCCAAAAAAAAAAAAGCAGTGATAAGGAAGAAGACAGAGTTCAGATGAAAACATGCTGTCAGCAGGTGGGATAAACACCACTTACAGAGCAAAAGGTGGGAAAAAAATTTGAACATTTTTAAAGGGCTTGATGTGGGGTTGGATTAAGTGAAATCACAGTTTTTTTTACACCTACGTGAGAAGTTCAGACTTTGGCATCAGTTCTTTGATTTTGATTTTTCCTGTCTGTGAACTGTTAGTAAAAAAAAATTAAATAAGTAAGGGAAACAATTGTTTTTTTTTTATCTTACCATAGGCCTAGCTTTTGTATGGATATAAAATCGTTACTTTTCAAATAAGTTGAAATAATTCCAATGTTTTAAGGATATCACATGCATTCCATTTTTGTGGGGAAATATCAAATGGAAATTTAAAAGAAAATTGAAAATTAACATATTTTTTAAGTGCAGAAAGTTTAAAGTCCAAAAATGGGCATTTTTACACTCGAAAAGTTTTCATAGTAGTAAAACAATGCAATGTTTTATTTTTTCTGTTTAGATAGTTGAAGTAAAATAGACTGAAAATATAACATTTATTTCAGTTTTTAAAAGTGAAATTAATTTTATCAGACTTTTTTAATTCTTAGTCTACTATTTTGCTAATAATAACTTCAACTACATAAAACTAAATAATTTTTAAAAAGACATCGTATTTTTTTACATTGTTAAAAGAAAAAAGTGTTTCTGTTAATAATGTGGCATTTAATTTATGACTCCTCATTTGTTAGAATTGAAATAAATATTAAAAACACTGATAAATTATGAATTAAAAATACAAAGTGTTTTTTGTTTTTATTTTTAAATAAAACAGTGTAAAGAAAAAGAAGTTATCTTTCTTTTAATATCATAAAAAAGTTTTTAAAGTTTTCCCAATTTAGAAAAAAAAAATTAACATCTTCATTTTTTTATATATCTCTAGTTTTATTTTTAAAAAAATAAATAAACACAATTGTACTTTTATTTCATAATAACAGAAACAGAAAAATCCTGGTATCATATAGACATTAGATGCTAAGAAATGGATAAAAAAATATTAAAAATTGATGGGTGTACAAATAATCTTGTCGTTGACTGTATTTATGTATGTATATATATATATATATATATATATATATATATATATATATATATGAAAATTTCTCCGATTTAACCAGTAGAGAAGACAATATTTATGAATAGTTACTTTGTTCAATTAATTTCATTTTCGTATTTTGCTTTGATAAAGTCCATATTGGATGAAACGCGTCAGCAATTACCAGTTTTCCTATTGTCATTTTTATTCATATATATATATATATATATATATATTAAGCATATATATATTAATGTGCATTGTAATATTATATTCCTTCTGGGGAGAGGTGACAAAAATTCAAGCTACACCACTGCTAGTTTCCAGCCAAAAGATTTTTTTTGTTGGGGAATAAATGATAGATGTTGCCAACTCAGGAGAATAGGGAGGGTGAAGAACCCGTTCAAAGTCACAGTCATGCACTGCAGTCATTGAAACCAAGGAGCTGAAGCATTGTCCTGATGAAACAAGATCCCTTTTGTTTTCTTGGCCATTGGTCTTGATAGCCTTTCATTATTGCCTCAGCAAATTGGCTTAGCACTCGCCATTGATGGTGTGGCCATTTTGAAAATAGTAAAGCACAATGTCTTATTGAATACCCCAAAACTGAGGTAATCTCCTTCCATGCAAATGAAACAATATTGGACTTCTTTGGAGCAGGTGAGGAGGGGTGTTTCCACTGAATGAATTATCTTTTTCGTTCTGGCTCAAAGTGATGAATCCAATACACATCCTGGGTTAGCAAACCAGCTGGGTCTACTTCAAACAATGTCAAATTTTCCCTAGATGGGATTTGCCTGATGTGCTTTTGATCAGGTATCAGAGATCATGCTACCTACTAAGCAGAAGCCTTCATCATGCTAAGTTCATTGCAGAATATTTTCAACACTTTCATGGGATATGCTAATAGCATTGGCCATTTTATTTATAGTCAATCACCTGTCATCAATTATCATGTAGTGAACATGATCAATGTTTTCCTCTCTGGTGACAGTTGAAAGACATTGAGACCATTGGTGGTCTTCAAGACTTCTCCTTTTCCCTTCCCCTCCTTAAATGCCCACTTTTGCATTGTTGATGAATCTGGAGCATCATTCCCTAATGTAGCAAGCATGTCATCATGAATGTTCTTAGAGACTAAACCTTTTTTCTGCAGGTACTTGATAACACTATGATACCAAATCTTTTCCATTTTTAAGAGAAGCCACTACTAGTTACTTTTGAAGTTTTTGCACAGTCAGATGCTACTTTAACTGGAAAGAAAAAATGCAGTTATTGATAAGAGTTGAAATTAATGAATGCAAGCTTTCACAGCTCTAGGATCACTCCTTCATAGTCAGCCTATGGACTTTTCAGCCGACTCTCAGAAATCAGGATAAAGAGCCATATGTGAGATAATGCGAACTGGACACAAGCTGTAACTTAATATTTTACTGAAGGTATTTTATTGTTGAAAAATGAAAGACACCAAATGATCAACAGAAACAGAGTAATGATAATCCAAATAGTAATAAAGTGTGTAGACAAAAAGTGAAAGCAAAGAATAACATATAAAAATCATTTTTTTTTTGTTGCACCAAATATGATTTCTGGCCAGAAATGATACTTTTGAAAATGTAAATATACATCTTTTCCAGGTGGATTGCCTCATATATTCCTTCACTCTTGATGGAAAATTGAAACTCTTGTTTTCTTTCATTTCAATGACAATTTTTTTATATAGCCAAAACATATGTGAACAAAAAGGAATAAAAGATATATTAACAAAGACAGAATAGTATATGAAATCTGTTTATATTGTAATAGATAAATTTTTGGTAAACATAAACAAATGTGCTAACAATAAGATGGAGTGTCAAACAAAAGGACAGTTTTTCCCATGATACCATTTTTTTTAACTACTTTCATGCTTCGGCAAAGCTTATTGTTTTAAAAAGCAATGATTAGAATTGGAATAAAACCTAAACATATGAAAGTGAATTTATATATTTTCTTTGTTCTTAAGAATTGACAACAAAAAATAATAAACACCATTTATTTATTAAATTGTTTATTTACACTATTATATTGTTTATTGGAAGGGTTGACAAAACATTGATTAATTGCTAATTAATTCAAACTTTATAAAATGTTAAATAATAAGGATTTCCTTATAGTTGGTTCACATTTTAATAATTTAGTAAACTTTTATGAATTTCTGAATAAAAAATTCTCACATTTATTTCTTTATAAATTGGTAAATGATATATATTGAATTGCATTAGATGACTGTAAATATAAAATTATTCTTGTAAATAAGCAATCTAATAAATAGTGTTTAATATTTTTGTTGTAAGTTATCAAGAACAAAAAAAATATAAATTCACTTTCATCATAAGTTTAGGTTTTATTCCAATTCTAATCATCACTTTTTAAAACAAACATTGCTGATGAGTGAAGATAATTAAAAAAAAGTGGTGTCATGGAAAAAAAAAACATCCTTTTGGTATCTTATTTATTAAAGTATGAAATTTATTTTTGAAAGGATCCTATTCCAAATTTCATGAGTAAATAAGTTTTCATGGGATGACCCAAGTCTGTTATTTTAATTACAAAATTCTAACTTTATTCACTTTTACAAATTTAAAGAATATGTCCCAAGAGAATTTCTGATTTACTTCTTTTAAACAAAATACATAGGACAAGTAGTGTGGGTCTCACCTCACATCATGCTAGAATAAACTTTGCACTCAATATCACACCAGATTATCAAGGGAGCTAGTTGCAGGTATGACCTGAAATGAACTTCTAATCATCAAATGCAGACTCACATGACTGGACAAGCTGCACTTGAGTTGGAAGCTGAGGAAAGAACTATTCCATGCAATAATATACACATGCAGGTAGTTTATCAATAGTCACAAACAAGGTCCATGTCTTAAATGTACAGCCCATGTTGTACACATGCATAAACACGTACTGGCCGGTAGAAATTAACAAAGTCTATATTTGAATACAATGTCATGTTAAATATGAAAGATTAAGTCTCATAACCCTACCCCACCAAAACATTTATAATCTTTTTTGATTCACTATCAGTTTTATTAACACTGAAAACCAAAAAAATTGACAACCCATTTAATATCCAAATCAAAAGATGTCATGTTGGAATAATTGAAAACAACTCAGCTGCTAAACATGTTGAAAATATAGAAATTGACCTGAACTTTAAGATTTCTTAAACAGACCAAATAAACAGGTTTATCAAAAAACAATGGCAACAATGTTGGAGTAACAGTACACTGAATAAATTGCTGGAAATCAAGCCAATACTTGGAGAATGGAAACCAGGATACAGAAAATCCCAAAAGGAAGAGGTAATATTGACCTGGTTGCACAAGAATTACCCACTCATACTTACTGAAAGGGGAAAAACAACTAACATGCAAAACTGCATACACTAAAAAAAACACATTTTGACTGAGTATATGTCTCATTGTCAAACTTTTGAAAATGTAGATACATGTCTTTTAAATAAAAAGTATAGCATATATTTCTCATGATTGTCATGGAATGTGAAATGTCTTTCCTTCATTAAAATTCCCAATAATATCAATTATGTATATTATGCTCTTTAGTACAACAAAAACATCTGAACAAAAATAAAATAAATAAAAGATATATTAACAGCGGCAGTAAATAATATATGAAAATAGTCTATATTATGATAAATCCATTTATGTATATAATAAAGTTGCTTCACTAATGGAGCAGAAGCAGCTGGTGAAGATTAAACAGTGTGGATCACAATTTGTTCAATACATAAAAATTATATCTGTACAAACCTGTATAAGGATTAAACTCATTTTTTTTTTTATCTATAAATGATTTTTTCACTTCTTTAGATATCAATACAGTTGAAAATGTGTTTGCTCATTTTATGTTGTAATAAAGAACTGGCCTAGAAACACTAAAGTTTGAAGCATTTCTTTCTTCAAGGATACATAGTTACTGAGAATAAATGAACCCAATTTTTTGTTAACATGAATTGAAATTTTACACACCTGAACCAAAATTGCATATTAATCATGACAGTCAGGTAATAATGAATGCAAAGGAATCCAGCCTAAAAGAGAACTCTTCCAAAAGTTTAATTTAACATGATCTTCAGTAAAAGAATAAAACAATATTCCATCATATTTTATTAAATCCATTGGGATTCAGAGCAGAGAACATTTCATTTTCTTTTAGGCTGAGAATTTTGTAATGAGAAATTGATGAATGTATAACTGCTTCTTGTTTGTTAGTAACACTGGAAAACCAGCCTAAAAGAATATTCTTCTAAAAGTCTAATTTAGCAAAATGACCTTCACTGAGGGAATACAAACAATATTCCATCATATTTCATTAAATGTATTGTGATTCATAGAGAATTTAGTGGAATAATTTATCACTACCATTTATAATGGGAATTCAATGAATGTGCAGCAACTTCTTGTTTGATAGTAATACAGAATGAAAAGTAAAAATGAAAGAAATAAATAAAAATACAGAGTAACAGTTTCTACTGATTACTTTCCATTTTGTCAAAATCTTGTTTATTTGACAAATGTCAACAAATTATAGAAATCAACAAGGCCATAAATAATGCATTGAAAGAAAAGTGTATTGAATTTTTCAACAAGTGGTTTCAGCACACACAATTTTCTTTCACACACAACTGACATAATATTCTGAAAAGTGACATTACAACATAACTTTCTATCCAATCCATGTATGGATTGTGAAGGTTAAAAGATATTATGTTAAAAATGAAAATAGAGGAAAATGAAAAGCATTTTTGTCATTCAATTTTTGTTTATTCTATTGGAATAATTTATAGTTTAAATCTTTTAAAATCCTGTCCATACACGATATTACCTAAAAATAAGTGGTAACTATAGTAAATTTAAAGTACAAAACATTCAATAAAATTATGGAGAATATTTTCCTAAATTTTTAAAATTATTGGGTAGTTAAAAATTGTATATAAAAGCTGCTCACAAGTAATTTTTACAAATGTGTCTCACATAGGAAAAAATTAGATAAACTTCTGGCTGTCAATCTGTGTTAAAAAATGCATTTCTGCAATATTTTAAACTAAATGTAATATTTGTTTTAAATAAAATTTTAAATCATCTAGTATTCCTAAAATGAAGTTTCAGAAAAATATATTTATTTTATAAAGATTTTATATTTATTTATTTTATTAAAGAATTTTTACATTGTGATGACAGATGGCTAGAATCAGGGAATTTTAACAATTTAAAGAAAAAAGTCTCCTTCCAGTTAATTTAAATTAGTTTTGAAATATTAAATTTAATCTATTAAGTTGAAATTAAAAATAAATAAAAGCTTCAAGAAAGATTTTTCAGTTTGAAAAATTCATTTTAAACATTAGATATCGCTTTTCTTATTTGTAACATTGGGACATTATTTAGCTATGGTAATTGGCTAACTAATTAACCATAAAAATTAAACAAGGAAATGCTGGAAACAGAGAGAGGATAGTCCGAAAGATATACTGTTTGATATTAAAAAGATTTTATTTTATTTCCCAAAAAAGTTACTTTTCACAAGAGACGGTAGACCCGTAGAAAAGCCATATGTAAGATTTTGTCAAATTCATTAATATTGTTGTAAAGAAATACCTTGCTGAGGGAAACGTGAGAATTTGGAAAAAGCAAAGCATTAAAATATTAGGCAGACCACATGGCGGTCATAAAGATTTCAGCCTGAGATGATTGCGATACGGGGTAAAGAGAATCAATGTTAATTATCTTCCCAAAATATTTTTTTTTTTTTCTCTTGAGTGCTGGCAAAGCAAAGCCATATGGTATTTGTGGAAATTTTGGCAGGAGAAAAATTTATCACCATATGGGGTGGAGAGAATTATTATTTACTTTACCAAAATGTAACCTCCGGGTGCTGACGTGTTGAGTAGCAATATGGTTATTATAAAATTTTGGGCATGAGAGAAGATAGCGTGGAAGAATTACGATTTGGGAGATAAGGAATTTAATTTCTCAAGGAGACACGGGTTCCAGTAAAAGCTAACTTCATGAAAGGACCAGATGGCAAAACTTTGACAAGTGATTGATGGAATTTGTAAAGAGTGCTGGCTAAATGGATTCTGAGTGACCAAAAGATCTGATAGATTTTAAGTGGGATTCGTAAAAATTTTGGCCGATGGGCAAAAAGGAAAAAGAATTTTGTAAACAAAAATTCTCGGTTATAATTTTAAGAAGGCCAGCTTAGCCACACCTGCACGGCCGGGATGCCATTGGTCGAGTGGTAGCAATGGTGATAGGCAAAGGTGAATGGATGAGAAGGATGGAGAAGTTATTAACACCCACTGAAGGGATTGGTATGAGATATCAATGTGAGAGAGGAAGAGTTTAGGAGGATAGCTCTCCTCCGACCTTCACTCACGGACAAAGGAGACCCCCCACCCAAAATGACCGTGTCTAACCCTGTACTGGTTTTTGGTCGGTACCCATATAAACGAACATCCTCGGGCCGTTTGAGTTAGTTGGAGTTAGTTGACAGTACAGTCAACAGATCAGTTCAGTTTAAGTAGAGGGAACCAGAGTGTTGCTTTGCAGAAGCTGACTGAGAGATTCCATGACCTCCGACTTCACCTATCCTACCAATAGCAAGTTATACTGATGAACGAAGCTAAGCCAGCACCTAAAAACTAAACCATTTGACTTAAGATGCCAAAACTTGCTTAAGAAATATAGAAGTGTCACACTCCGTAGAAAACGGGCTGGGATAGAAACACACTCCGGTATGTAACAGACGGATAAAGTTAATTTATTATTTCTTAACATGCTTGAACCTCTTGGGTTTTTTATTTGCATTTTTTTTCTTTACACTTGTGCGATATTACCTCCAGTCTGGATTCATCTTACAGTATGGCCCTAGGATCAAAATCACAATGTGGGTAGGTTAGACTTGAGATCGAAGCAGTTACTTCAGTAACCAGATGTTGGAAGTGAGCTGGGAACGACAGAGCTGGTATCAAACTTGTTGCAGCTGTTGCAGCCGTTAGCATTAATGACCAGAATTCGAACCTGGATGGGCCAGTGTCACATATTGATATCCTGACCAATGGATTCCCTGGGTAGTGATGACCACCGATCAACCGGGACACAGGCTGGTGGCAGCGACTAGGAGTCAACTCCAAAACGCAGGTGGAAGAAACATTACAGCTTCACGCCACGACTGAGTTGACCACAGGCCAACAGCTCAGTGTCACACATGTATATGGTACATTTTCTGAAAGATGATTAGTTGTATAGAGTCATAATAAAGTGGGGAAAATTTAAATGATTTTAAGCAAAAATAGAGGAAAATGAAATGCATTTTCATCATTTGATGCTCTTTTATTTTTGGAAGGGGAATAATACTGTACGAACACTAAAATGGATATTACCATTTGTGGAGATAGTGCCATATCTAACATACATATATGTATGTATGAGATTCACTAGATTCAGAAGTAGACATTTTGATCTGCAAATATGGGAATACCTGCAGTCATTGATGATGTCCAAATCAAATGCTAATTAAATGTAATGGGCCAAATTTCTAATTTCAATTCTTGACTCAAACAAAACAGAAATCATCCATTTCAGAAAACAATACTCACAACAATGGGAAGCAGGAAAAAATTGCTAGATGAAATTAAATAGAACTATAATTAACCAACTCAAGCAGATCTGAAGGTGATATATACATTTGATAGGATTAAATACTGTGTATTATGACCTCCTGCAACATCATATACTGAATATGCCTGAGTACTGTTCCCAACAGTCTCTAAATTTCCAATCAGTATAATAGCATCTTCCATCATGACACCTGCAGATAACACATCCCTCTACAGACCTGGCAGAAATCAGTACAGCTTGGCTGGGATATCCTACTAAACCCGCTGAACTCACATCCTTAGACTTTTGGATTATTGCTTATTTTAATCTCGACAGTAATCAATGAAAAGGGTATGAATGTAGCCAATCAAGATAGTGTCATCTTCCATCAGAACACACGTCTCTGAAAACATGGCAGAAGAGCTTGGTTGGGATATCCTGCTACACCTGCCATACTCACTTGACCATATACTTTGAGATTTCATTTCTACAAATTTTTTTTTAATGGGAAAAATTTAATTCCTATCGAATCTTTCGACTAGTTCATCACACAGATGTTCTGGAAGGCTGCCTCAAAACTGCAGTAATATAGTGAGACAAAATGCAACATATATGGTTGAATGTACAAATATTTAAATACTGTATTTGAAATTTACTTACATAAGTTTTTGTTCCAATTCAACAATTTTCTTTTGAGCCCGTAAGAAATTTCTTGCAAAAATCCACATTAACAAGAAGACATTCGCTAAAGGAATAAAAAACAATATTCCTTCATATTTCATAAAAGGTAAGCAGAGAATTTAGAGTCACAGCCTACTGAATCCAACAGGCTGATTTTTCATTAGTTATAAATCAGATCAATTTCCATTTTATTTCATACAGCTTGATAATTTATTTTCTAAATTTGTAGTTCGCATATTGGGGCTGTTCCTTTTGCTGACAACCATGAAGAGCCTCAATATGCAAACTATGAATTATCTTCTTATAATTGATGTTTTTTCATTTCTCTTCACTTTTCTTTATGACTTTCAGTAGGAGTTCCTTTAGTTTTCCTTGTGTTTGATATCAACATGCTATCATTTGCATATCTTATGTTAAGATCATGACTGCCAATAATGAATATGTTAGATATGTAACACAAAAATAAGTGATTTCTAAAGTTTAAGATGCATTTTAAAAAGTGAGAAAAATTCCAAGCTAATAGATTAAATTTAATATTTACAATAAAATACTTTCCTGTATTTCAAATTGAATTTAAATTGATTTTAATCTTTTCCGATTATCAGTAAAATCATTAATATTGTCCATATTGACATATCTTGAGAGATATGTCAATATGGACAATATTAATGTAATTTTCTTTATTAAAATAGCTTTCAAAAATAAAATATAATTTAGCCTCCAAGGAGATTCATGCTGACATAGTTGCTACATTAAGGGATGATGCTGCAGCTTTATCAACAGTGCAAATGTGGGCAGCTAAATTTAGGAAGGAAAGGGAAAGTCTTGAAGATGACGTCCTGCAACAAACACCACCAAGGAAAACAGTGATCATGTTTACAGTGATTGATGGTGATTGACTATAAAGCAAATAGCTAATGCTATTAGAATATCCTATGAGAGAGTTGAGAATATTCTGCACAATGAACTTGGGATGATGAAGACTTCTGTTCAGTGGGTGACACATCTTCTGACACCTGATCAAAAGTGCACCAGGCTGATTACTTCACGGGAAATCTGACACTGTGGCAGATCCAGCTGGTTTCTTAACCCATGATTCATCATGTTGAACTAAAGGTAAAGAGACAATCCATACAGTGAAAATAACCCTCCTCACCTGCTCCAAAAAAGACTAATGTTGTTTCCTCTGTAGGGAAGTAGATGATCTCAGATTTTTCAAATCTTCAAAAGGGCCACACCATCAATGGAGAATACTATGCTAATTTGCTGAGGCAGTTAGGAAAGGTTATCAAGAGCAATGGCCAAAAAAACTGACAAAAGAAGTCAAAAGTGGTTGGTTTCAATGACTGCTATGTAAGAGTGTGGCTTCAAACTGGTTGATCACCCACCCTATTCTCCTTAAGAAAACTTTCTCCCTAAAATTATTTTAGTTTTCCTTTATGTAAACAGATAAAAATTAAGAAAAGAAAGGAAATAATGCGGTAAAAATTTAAAAAGAAAAAATGGGATGACCTATTATTAATTATGATTACATTCTTTTTCCTTTTTATTTTCTATATCAAAATTATTCGTTCACTTTATAGAATAAGGTCAGAGTTGACACAAAGAAAGAATTAATGGGGAAAAAACAAAAAAGTTTACTTTTTAAAAATGTCACATAAGATGAAAGAAATTAAGCTGTGTTCAATATAATTTAGTTCTTTGTGTTTAAAATCCTTACATTTCTTGGTAATTTCAGAGCTAAGTATTCAAAGATAGATTCATGAGATGCCTTCATGGTTGGATCAGGTTTGCATGTCTGCTACTGATCATTGTTGTTTACTTTCAATTTGTAAAACATTCTGGAATGGCTTTTGTAACGTTTTTTGAATAACTTGAATTATACGGGATAATATTTTACAGAGAAGTTAATGATTTCTCCAGTTGTTAGCCATGAAAAGTTAGCAACTTCTTATATAGAACTTTGAAAATGCCTCTAAAGATTTTACCATGCTGGAGGATTTGTGAAAAAAGAAAAATGGGAATTTTGGCTTGGGACATTGACAGTTATAACACTGATGTATGTTGTCTCCAAGAAATCAAAATCAAAAAAGGACTTGATGTAAATATTGATGTGGAAGCTGTAAATATTATGGAAATGTTGGTGCTATGATCTACCAGAACAATGCATCAATAAAGTATGTGATCTATGAGTTATGAAACTTCTCTACATTAAAAATAGATATATAAATATTAAGACAAGAATAAGTAGTAGTATTTATTTAATATACTATAATAATCTACTAAACAAATAATACCATATGATAAAAAAAAAAAAAATAAAGGAAATTATTATTTTAATACTAACACTGGAAACAATTTGAACATCATTCAGAAACAAGATAAATAAATTTGGGGCATTGGATCGCATAATTTTCCAAGAAATGAAATCAAGATAAGAGATAGAAATAATCATTTTTAAAAATAGGTTTTGTTTATAAACAAAATTTACCAGAGGCTTCATTCTCTGGGTGCTACTTAAATAAAGTTGTGCATGTAGGTAATTTAGGGTAAGTATCATGCATGTAGTACCTAAATGTTTTGGTCATCAAGACCAAATGTAAGAATAAAATGCATAGACATTGGATGAACTACCATAGAATCCACATTGAACAAAGACATTAAAAGAACTATCAATAAAATTCAAAAATTCCCTGTAAAAACTGCAGCATTTTCCAAAGTTAGCACAATACAGAAGTTTCATAAAAACTGTTAAAAGTTATTTACAAAGATGAGAAATCACAGATTTGCAATGTGCCCTCAAATTGAAACAACTCTCATGATCAGAATACACATGCTGTCGAGATCTTCATGTGTCATTATTGATGCAAATATCTGTCACTCTGACAATATATTTTAAATCTTTATTGGAGGAATAAGATAGGGTGTTAGAAATGGGATATTAACTTCCTTGTACTATCCTCTATCTTTATAAGAACCAGATCGGGCTCAAAATGGAGTACTGCTGGTCATAGGAGCTGCAGTCCTCATCTTCCAGTCTCAATAGAGTCCAAAAGTATCTCCATGTCGATGTGGGTGACAAACTATTTTCCACTCTGCAACCCCTCTCTCAAAAACAAGATGTTGCAAGCCTCTCACAGTTCTATTGCTACTTCCATGGAAAGTGCACTGACAAACTACATTCCTTAGTTCCACCAGCTCAAAACCTTCATGGCTAAGACCCACCACACTATATGCATTGTAGTGAACAACCCTTATTCTCTCCATATTCCATTGGTGAGAAATATGTTCCACTTGAGCAGCTTCTTTCTGCAGACCACTGCTCTGTGGACATGACTCTTAAGAGCAGATTTTCCTGATCATTAAATCTTAACATGTTCAAGTCTAGGGTTAACCATTATCTCCCTCACATATCTGCTGTGCCTCTTACAGACCCTGGGCTTCACTGTAAAATAAAAAAAATAAAAAAAAAAATACAAGGCTTTTGATTTCAGTGTCTGGATGGTAAAAATGGCATCAACATTTTGAAAGATGTGTTGCATCCAGATTATATGAAGAAAGAGATGAAACCCAAATTAATAGCCTGCTTTATTGTATGAGAATATAACCAGAGAACATTTACTGAACTCATTTCAAAAAACGGATGGAGAAAGATTTCTATATTATCGTAAAAAATTCTGATGCTAATTTTTCTCCGTGAAGAAAAATGCAATACATAAAAAGAACAAAACTCTTAGGATACAAGAACCTGGAGAATTAGAACATTAGAAGACTATTTGAACTTGCAGAGCAATGTGAATTGTCTGATAAAAACAAACAAATCAAAGTAGAGAACTGTCAAAGGGAGTAATGTTTGCAGAATTAATTTTTATCAAATAGAAAACAAATAAAATGACATATGACTGGGTTTTTTTTATTGATTAGTTTTGTTTTCTATAATTTATCAATCTTTTAAACACTGAAAGTGGGGTGAGATATTTTAAAGATTTCTGATTCTATATATTAAAAAAAAACAAAAAAACAATTTTATCCTCTAATGAAAAGAATCATTTTTTAAAACTATTATCCTACTGTATATATTTTTGGGGTTTAGATTTTAAAGACATCTTTTTTTTTTTTTTTTTTTTACTTTTCATTAATATTTATTTTCTGGGGTGAAACTTGTAGGAACATTATCCTAAATCTGGGGAAAATTAATTTTTATCAGACAGACAAAAACACTAATTCACACCCTCAAAATATTAATACAACAATAAATCAAGCAATCCTACAAATTTTGGGACAAATAATGTGCTATTCTGGAAACCTGTTTGTATCCTAGCAACAAGTATATAAATATGAAAATCAGAAGCCCCAGACAGATGAATACAAAACAGGAATCAACATTCAGTCTAGACAATTGTCAAGCACATAGAATCCCACTTGATCTTAAATGAACAAGCAAATGAATAAACATGCAGTACTCAGCTCTCCCTAAATGCTGTCTGTGATAGCAGAAATGATGACATTGTTACATTATCTTTGACACTCAGAGCAAAAGTGAGAAAAAAAAGGAAAAGGAACAGAGAGAGAGTATAAGGAGACAAGAAAATAATGAAATGATGAAGTAGAAATAACCACAACATACAACATATACAAACACACAAAGAGAAAAAACAAATCAATCTAATTTTTAACTTCATATGAAAATGAGAAAATCTGTTAATTGCTGATATGTCATGATGAGTGGACAGAACAATTACAAAACGGTTTGTCTAGAAACTCCAGGGTAGAGATGCAATCATCTAAGTGACAAATTTTATTTGTATCAATCCTAAATTAGAACCTATATAGACAAACTGAAAAAAAGATCATGAACAAAAGAGAGAAAAATGAAAAAAACCTTGGGATAAAACTTGTGGAATTCATTCACTTCACCCACTGAAAGTAGGTGATAAAGTGTGGATTAAAAGAGAATAGGAAAAATTTAAGGAAATGAATGGTATCATAAAAACCAGCAGTTACAAGCAAGGGAGCCTATACTGTTCAGACAAAATATGAAGATCTACAGCATAACAGGAAATTCTTTTTGTAGATGAAGAAACACATGTGCAGACAGGAGGAATCCAATAAGGCAGATTGACCTGAAAATAAAATATGGCAAACCAGGATATCTCAAGAATTATGTACATTGAAATAAATAAAAGTATCTTGGTAAATATTTTAACTGTAATCATTAAAGTGTTAACTATTGTTTAGGAAAACAGCAGCATTTTAAAAACTATTTAAAAAAATGTTTTCAATCTTGATGAAAATAAGAAGCAGGTGGGCTGATCATAGTTGTCATTTATTTTATGTTTACAAAACATTCTGGAACTATTTTTTGTAACTTTTTTTTTTTTTTTACAGTTGAATAAATTGAGTTATACAGGACCCATACATCATTACCACCAATAACTAACCATCATTGTGACAATATATTTTATATCTATCTCAGGAATAAGATGAAACATTCATGAACCATACAATTTTATTATAAATCAAGTGACACAAAGCTTACAAAGCATGATTTTTGGCAAGTCCATGGATATAAGTTATCAAAGTCACATATAGTGAATTATGCTATTGTTATCCAATTTAATCTGGAGCAATATTAAAAACAATGTTTTATCTAACCTTACCACTAATATGGTTTTCTTATTAATTATACTAATTGATTTATCATTAAACAAAACTTCATAAAGAGCTAGTATACAGAAAATACTAAGACATTTGTACAGGGAGAGGAAACCAGTCCTGATCAGCCTAATGGCAGACTTTATCAGGGAGATATATCAAAATTTCATGGCATAACTTTTTTTTGCTTAATAGGTTTCTAGATCAAAACATTACAAAATTATTTTCCGATATCATTAAAATTCAATTTTTATGATGTTTCTCAAACCGGCACAAAATTAAGATCAATTTTTTTAATGCTACATTCTGTAACAAATTAATATTTTCATCAATTGACCTGTTAAACTATAAGGAAAAAACATTTTCCATGAAGATGTCAATCTTAATTAAAATGCTTGAAGCATTAGTTGTTAATATAAATAAGACTAATAAAATAAAAAAATATCATATGTCACCCATGACAGCAAAACAAAATTTTCTTAAAGATCCTCAAGAAGATTTTATTTCATTCATGGATACAAAATTCATCTCTAATTAATTAAACAACAAAGCCTAAACTTCATAGACTGAATTATCCCGATTATTATGCATAAATCTTTGATTGACTTGCATAAAATTAATATACATTTTCTCTTGGATTTTCAATGCAAATTTTAGTGAAAATGCAGATTATTACATCTAGTTTGTGATTTCACAGATGTCTGTTATATTTAAGGTGATTCACAAAAGTTTTTATATTAGCATGTTAACTGGGATAAAAAAAATACTGATTCACATGTCTAAGGTTTATAACTAGAGAATGTTTGTACATGCCTTTCCAGCCTTGAAAATTCAGATTGAAATATCACAAAAATGATTCCACTCCAGTGCATAGTTGTACATGTCAATTTAAATTTGAAATATTTGAAATTGTTGCATTACAGATTTTTAAAGAATGAGATTTTTCTCCAGTGTATCACCCATATGTGATATGAAATATGACAACCATGAAAATGTATATGCACAAGCCTCCCAAGAATAAGTTTTATTTTGTGCATCAGTTTGCACATGAGGAAATAAAATAAAATTTTCAATAAATGCTAATTACAGAAGGATATGATCTCTATCCAGTGTGGATTTCCAAATGGCGCCTCAAATATAACTTTTCTGAAAATGCTGATCCACAAACTTCACAAGAATATGGTTTCTCTCCAGTGTGTAGTCGCATATGGCTTACCAAAGATGATTTCTGTGAATATGCAATTCCACAAACTGTGCAAGAATGTGGTTTCTCTCCAGTATGTGTTCGCATATGCTTCACAAGAGATGATGATTGTGAAAATGCAGATTCACAAACTTCACAAGAATATGGTTTCTCTCCAGTGTGTATTAGCATATGACTCACTAAATATGACTTTCCTGAAAATGCTGATCCACAAACATCACAAGAATATGGTTTCTCTCCAGTGTGTCTTCGTATATGGGACACCAAACCTGAAGTATTTGTAAATGCAGCTCCACA
Organism: Acanthosepion pharaonis; assembly: GCA_903632075.3. Taxonomy (NCBI): domain Eukaryota; kingdom Metazoa; phylum Mollusca; class Cephalopoda; order Sepiida; family Sepiidae; genus Acanthosepion; species Acanthosepion pharaonis. Next base: position 400,499 of record CAHIKZ030005070.1, read on the forward strand.
AACTTCACAAGAATATGGTTTCTCTCCAGTATGTGTTCGGATATGTTTCACTAAAGACGACTTTTCTGAAAATGCAGATTCACAAACTTCACAAGAATACGGTTTCTCTCTAGTGTGTGTTCGCATATGACACTTCAAAGATGTCTTCCATGGAAAGGCAGCTCCACAAAGTTCACAAGAATATGGTTTTTCTCCAGTGTGAATTGACATATGGCTTTCCAAATGTGACTTCTGCAAAAATGAAGATTCACAAAGTTCACAAGCAAATGGTTTCTTTCCAGTGTGCTTATACATATGATTAACCAAACATGTCTTTCTTGAAAATGCAGCGCCACATATTTCACAAGAATATGGTTTTTCTCCAGTGTGTGTACGGATATGTTTCACTAAAGATGACCTGTCTGAAAATGCAGATTCACAAACTTCACAAGCATATGGTTTCTCTCCTGTGTGTCTACGCATATGCATCACCAAACTTAACTTCCGTAAAAATGCTGATCCACAAATTTCGCAAGAGTGTGGTTTCTCTCCAGAGTGTATGCGGGTATGTTTCCTTAAATATGACTTCTCTGAAAAAGCAGATCCACAAACATCACAAGAATATGGTTTCTCTCCTGTGTGTCTACGCATATGCTTCACCAAGGCTGACTTCCGTAAAAAAGCAGATCCACAAACTTCACAAGAGTATGGTTTTTCTTCAGTTTCTGTAGGCATATTGCTTGATGAATGTGACATGACTGAAAATGCAGATCCTGAATCTTCAGATGATGGATCTTCGGCAGTGTGTGTATGCATATGTTCCATCAGGAAGACTTGTTATACCTGAAAAAATACACTTTCTCTCCAGTATATGCTTCCTTATGGTATATCAAATCTGATTTCAAAACAAAGATTTCCGAAATTCACAAGAATATATCTTCTAATGTTTACTCATACTGTGTTTCTTTAGTATAGTCAAACAGTAGACTTCAAATTAAGACTTCTTTGCCTTAAATATTCCTGTAAAGCTCTGGAAAGTGTAAATGCACATCTTTCACATTAATATTGTTGCATGTATTTATTTATCTGTTCTTGATGAAAAGAGATGAATCTTGCTTTCTTTCATTGAAATCCGCAATAACAATTTTCTCCATATTATGCCGTTTTGTACAGCTGAAACATCTGTGAAGAAAAAGCAAGATATATTAACAGAGATAGTGAATAACAGATTAAATCAATCGATACTAGAAACATGTAATTATATAATAAGGCTGATTTACACCAATACATTTACATGATAAAGCAGCAACCAATGAAGATCAAATTCATTACAATTGGCTGATGTGTAACAAGACTGCTTAACCATTAAACTTTGTCTAATATAGAAATAGTTGTATCTGCATAAAGATCTACAAGAGTCAAAGTAATAATTTTCATATGTATGAAAAGTTATTTCCTTGAATATGAATACAGTTAAAGATGTGTTTGCTAATTTTATTCTGTAATAATGAACTGCCCACTAAGTATGTGAACATTACATGTTGAAACATCTACACAACTGAACCAAAAATGCATACCAATTATTGATCGATTTATTCATTTTCTAGTTTATTAAACATTTGCAGGTTATTTAAAGCCAGAAAATATTTTTAGATTGTAAGATTTTTTTGAGATAATAATGATTTAGTGATATAAGGCTTAATAATTAACCCATAGCTGGGAATAGAAGAGGTGGATTCATACTTTTCCCTTTGATTAACAATTGGAAGCTATTATTCATTGCACCACCCACATATCTGAGCATATAGCATCTGCTATTGTGAGACTGAGACCTCAGGGGGTTGATCAAACAAAAAGGGAAATAAAGAAGGAAGAGTAAAGCGTCTACTAACTGAATGATAATTGTTGAAATTTACTGGAAGATGGATTGAAAGGATGAGAAGAAAATTAAAAATGAAATACATTGTAAAATATCGTAAATGACCCCCTGAAAAGCTCCAAGGAGAATCATACCCAAATTTAACTAGACAAAATTCAGTAAGATTGAGATACATTAATGTATCCATGAAGATGTCAAGTAAAAAAACAAAACAAATGTTGTTGATAAAGAAACCTGAGTGGTCACCGAAATAATATTTAAACACCTGGAATAAAAAGCCAGGAGAAACGATCTGGTTTGAATTGACCAGCCAGAAGAAAAGTGTCTCTACAAAGATAAAGATTAGCCTGATAGTCCATTTTAATTTCTGTGACATTTGTCAAGAAAAATTTTATATGTGACATTAATTCAGATTCCTTTGGATACAAGTGATAAAGAAAAATGAATTACTATTTTGGAGTGACCATGAGTAAAAAGGCTGTGTAGTCTTATTGACCAAGAAAACACATAAACAGAGGAATGATAACTTTTGTTTTTATTACTAAAGAGATTGGGAATATTTTTCTTTCCTTTTCTTTTCCATGACAATTTCTGAGATTCGCTCACAGGAAGGCCATCTGGATAGGCTCTGAACAAGTTACTGGCTCTTGGAAATCACAGCAAGCGACAAGCTAATGAAGAAAGATTAATAACTGAAAATCCCTTTCCTGCAGTTTGAAAGTTTGGATTTGTCCCAGGACAGTGTGTCAGCCCTTGAAGTAGGCTAAGGTTAAATGATGAGAAAGTGGGAGAAGGAAGAGGGAGAAATCCCCACAATTATTGTTACTGGAATCGTTTGCCAAGATCTCCTGATCAAGACCTTGTGCCAGCCCTGAAGAACAGAATTAGAAATTTAAGTTACTACTAAAACTCAATTTTAAAATATTTAACTTTATCACATTTTGCATTTAAAATCGAAAAAAAAAAAAAAAAAAAAAAAAGAAAAAAAGTAAACAATTTTTGTAAAAATTCATTTTTCATAAAAAATGAGGGGTTTCGTTTTTTGGCTTATAAACTAATTTCTGGAGAACTATACCATTTTCTTTCTCAAAAATGTGTTGCCCAAAGACACAAATTATGATGTGAGGATTTCTTTCGTATTTTACCAATTTAATAAATATGGTAGTTATTTATAGTTGACAATTTATTCAAAAGTTTAATAAACTTTAATCTAAGTCATGAATTCTATGACTAAATTACCTTTAAAACCTAAAAACTGACTTTAGGTGAACAATCCCTACTTTATTACCTACCCTGATTTGCGGTTTTCGGGTTTTCAATTCCAGTAGCCTTTAACGCATGTCTATAAATTTTTATTATCTTTGCTTAAACCAAATATTAAACCCTTACACATCAGTTAACAGACTTCCACAATGACAGACATTTCCAAAAACCACACTCGAAAAGTATATGGGGGCGTTTATTTTATGTGACAAGACAGTAGTTTCAATAATTTGAAAAGTTCTTTTACCACACATACTATTAGTTAATTTTTTTTTTTTTTTGCTGCTTACTTTATAATTTTGTAAAGAATTTGCTTCCCCAGGTCATAGAAGAAATGTACATCTTCCTTGTTGTACTTTAAGGTGTCTTCTAATTGGGTGTACAATTTCAAGAATATTGATAAAGATTGGCCATTTAGATTTTGCTAAATAATGTAATGTGTAAAATTTAGTCTTGAAAAAAAATCATATTTCACATTTTCAGCAACAAAATACTGTTTTAACTCACTGTAAAAAAATGATTCAATGAATAAAGGCACATACAAATTACATATTTAGAAAGATTTCCAGCCATATGAATATTTTTAAGAATGGACCAGAAATACACAAGAATTTGAAAGTTAAACGGACTAATTTGTAAATTTATCAATCTCAGATGAAATCAGATATTGATTGGAAATGCTACAATTACACAAGAAAATGAATGGCTTCCTCAGAAAGCAGAAATACTAGATTAAAAACCGAATCAAAAACTGCAGTCTCAAGGAAAAATAAAAAAAAGGAACTGATACTGAAACAAACTGCCAGACCAACCAACTCTATTATATTATATATATATATATATATATATATATATATACACAGATCTTATAGAGCTGGTTCTTTGGGTTCAGAGTGCTATTTGTGGATGGTGAATATCAGGTGCTGTAAGCTTTGTGTAATGGATAAAATACTCCTATGTTATAGGTTAATTAGCAAGACTATATAATGTCACAATTTAGAGAACACAATGGTATAACTTAGCATTAGTTATAAAACACAAAATCATTTTCTCGTTTTGAAATGGGAATTCAATGCAAAACACTTTTGGTCTAAAATATTGCTTCTGTAGAGCACTTTTGTATTTGATAAAAATCTTACTAAATCTTTCCACAGATATGAAAAGAATAGAAAAATCAAGCAGTTTATCCAAAATATTGTGCTGATAGTAAATTTTACAGAATATTTCAATAAGTGACATTTAAACAGTTTCATTTCATACACAAGTTAAATTGATGACATATAGATGTCTTCTATAATGTGACATTGCATCTTTCTATGAGATTTATGTGTGAATACCTGTATGTCAAAAGTGTAAATGGACAAAAGTGAGATGCATGTTCATCATTTCATTTTTGTTTATTCTAATGGAAAAATGCTGTAGTTAAATATGTAGTTTATAGAGGTGTTTCTATGGCCCAGAGAGCTATTTGTAAGTGGCTTTCTAGATTCAGAAGTGGAAATTTTTATCTGGAAAAATGAGAACAAGCCCCTCGACACATCAATATATGCAGTGTTCCAACAATGCCTTGGTGGGTTACAGCATGTGGAAAAGAAAACAAATATGTATATACAAGATACTATCATAGACTTCCTAAAAAGTGAATTTTAGATAATTTAAATGTTTGCCTTGTAATTAAATTTTGATTTTATCTGAAAGATAATAGTCTAAGGCTAATCTGTAATAAAAAAAAAATTTTCATAGGTAAATAAAATCTTTAGGAATTTTTAAAACATTAAAATACACTAAAGAATTGTGCTTACTCGAAATATTAAATTTTATCTATTAGTTTGGAATTGAAACTAAAACTGAAAGCTTCTTCAAGAAAGATTTTTCATATTTTAAAATGAATTTTAAACTTTAGGTATTGTTTTTTTTTTTTTTGTTTTTTGGAAGTACTCTCTATTCAGTATACAAGTAATTCATTAATAGCTGTTGAAAATTTCATTTAAATTGGATTTTTGGTAATAATTTTTTATCATAGTGATTATATGCATACAATTGAGAAAATTTTTCCTGTGAAAATATTTCTACTTTTGTCTAGATTTGCTTTTCAAGGAGTTTTTTCATTTGACTTTGTTTTGCTTCATAAAGAAACTGATTTCTATCATGAGAGAATTTCCAAACAAATTTTTCAAAACAAATCATGCAGAAATAATATACGCACCACCAGAATGGATGATTTTTTTCTCATGAAATGAAAGCAAACAAAAATTGTAAACCCCAGTTTTTAAAAATATTTGCTAAAAATCAGGTATTTATTTGATTCAAATGTTGTCCACAACCTTTTGGTTGTTGTATACCAGAACCTTCTTAAGGTGATTGGAATTTTAAACTGAACCCTTTATTTTGTCCAGTGGGATAGATTGTTCTAGTTCCAGGTATCTTTCCAAGATTTTTGTTCACCACTCCAGTACTGAATTCACAATTCTTTGGGTCAAGTCACTGGATCTGGCCAATGGTTTTATCCACTGAGCCATGCACCCTTAAGGATATCAGTGGATGAATTTTGGGCACTTATAAACTTAATGCCTTAGTAACCACTAATTGCAATTTTTTTTGTTGTTATTACTTTTCTCTAGCACTCCTATTACTGGTTCCCATATTGTATTCATTCCTATGCTTGGCCAGGTTAGGAGATTTTTGTGTTCAGTATATGGAATCTTGGTTTTCATGCTTTAGCAGTGGGGAGGGGGGTACCATAAATCAGCATAGGAGATTTTAAGAGTTTTTTCTGAGGTGAAAAACACATTGATTTGGAAATTCTCGCAAGAATCAAATAATTGTCAGAATTTATTAAAACTTTCAGGACTTATTAACAAATAAAATTATTTTAGAAATGATTCATTTTTAGAAAAATTTGGGAAAAACATTTTTCTTTTACAATTATTTAATTTTATGAAATTATGAGAAATTAATTTTTTACTGCTTTAATTAGATATATTCAATACCTCGCTAAAAAAGAGCATACCCTGATGAAAAAGTCCCCAAACTTGATTAAACAATTTTTTTGTCTAAATATTTATGAAGAGGAAAGACCAAAGTATTTTTTGAATATTTTAAAAAAATTTTTTAATCCTTTCTAGCAGGTCCAAAATTTTAGTCAAAATTCTTGTTTTTTGAGTCAGCAAAATTTACATAAAATCGATCATGTCAGCCATTTTTGACAACTTTGTAAACAAAAGTGAAATTCTCCATTTAAAAACCTTGTAAAATTAGAAAATTTAAATTATACTAAATGTAATTTGAAACAAACATTACTTAATTTTTTAGCAGAAAAAATTTAGTTGGAAATAAGAGGAGCATATCTAACCCTGGTGAATGGTTTAAGAGGTGTGAATTGACATTTATATCAATATATCAACAACCAACATCAGGGTAATTTATTGGACGGAAGGGCAGAAATGACAGTATTTTCAAACTTTTAGTGAACCAGCTTATTTACCTATGAAGTAATTCTTGAAAATTAAATACTTTCAAAAATCTAATATTTTATTGAATTTTTTTAGATACTTTTTTAACAAAGATATGTGAAAAGCTTGCACTGTTTCTGTCCCTAAAATTGAATCTAAAAAAGAAAAAAATAATTGCAGTATATCTCTCATTGAAAAAGAAAAAGTTGATATTTAAAAAATGAAAAGAATATATTTAGTAAGATATGTAAAAAAAAAGAAAATTAAAAATTTTGAAAATGTGATGATGATGGTCGGTCAGTTAAAGAATTTGACACAAAATCAATGCAATTTATGAAGTCGGATCCTTGCTATCAGGAGAAACAACTCTTAAAACATGGGACATTATTTTTGAATTGTGCCTCCAGAAATGCTTTTAATACATTTTTTGGCACATTAAAAAATTATTGTAAAAATAAAAACACTTTGCAAATTGTAATAAACTTTCAAATTTAAGATCTCTAAAAATAGATTGTTTAATAAGAGTATTTGCAGAGATACACATATTCAAACTTAATTTTAAAATATTTAACAACTTTATCACATTTTGTATTTAAAATTGAAAAAAAAAAAATTAAAATAAACAATTCTCGTAAAAATTCATTTTTCATCAAAAAATATTTTGGCTCCAGACAAAAAATATCCTTAATATATATTATTATAAAAATAAAAAGCCATTAAAAAAATTTTTTAATTAAATAATGTCTAAGATTGTTACCATGACTTTCTAAAAGACAAATATTTCTAAAATGATTTCATCCATTTTTGAATAAGTTCCGAAAGTTTCATTAAAATCTGACAATTATTCAATTTTTGTAAGAATTTCCAAATTAATGTTTTTCAACTGAAAAAGTGCTTAAAAAAAAAACAAAAAAAAAATACACTAAATTTCGGACGTACTCGGAATGAAAAAATGTAAAAAAATACCCCCCAAAATACTTCGATCTTTCCTTTTAATAATAACAAACATTTAGACGATAAAATTTTTTCATCAAGTTTGGCGTCTTTTACATCATGCTCTTTTTTAGCGATCTATGTATGTTTAATTCGAAAATAACAAAGAAATTTTTATTCGCATCGCTGCAGCCATTACTGGCGTTGTTTGCATATATTTGCTGCGGAACAGTCTTGATTATTGCGCACGCATGAGTTGCGCAGTAATTGAATCAAGTAAGAACCGTAAAAAGGCAGTTAACAATGTAATCTTCCGCGCAAATCTAATCAGCTGCGAATATATGCAAACAACAGCACTAATGGCTGCCGCGCCGTAACGCGAATGAGTCCGAACTTTTATTGTCGATAACTCAGACAGTAGATTTTATCAAAATTTCTTTGTTATTTTCGAATTAAGCATGTATTTGTAAATGTACACCTAATGAGTATTCGGAAAATTTTTATTACATATTTAGCGCGGTGCTTAAAAAGCAAATTTACCCGGATTTTTTTCTATTCGTCTTTCGGTTTTTCTTTATTGAAACAAAAAAAAGCAATTTCTGCCATGATAAACTTCCTGGACAAACTTTTCAAAATAGAATTAAAAATGAATCACGTAGAAATAATGGCGGTCGAAATTGAAATTTTATTTTTTAAATAAAATGATTTATGATTTTTCTTTCTACTAAAAAAAAGTAATAGTCTTTCAACCAACTTCAATAATTCAACATTATTTTGAAAAATAATTTGCTGTACTTTTAATTTTCTTTTTGTCATGAAAAGTAGACGTGGCGCCAATTAACGAAGAGAAAGAAAAAAGTTTTTTGCAGAAAAACATTTAAAGTTGTACAAAATCAAACTAGAACAAACTTTTCTTATTTATTCCGTAAATCTTTCCTCTTTAATCGTATGTGTTATGAAAATAAGAAGGGAATTGATAAAGATAAAGTAGTATATTTTCGCTCGTATTTTTTTTTTGTTGTAGTAATACTTTTAAAATTATATTAACTTAGTGACTAAAAAAAAAAAAAGAAACATTTCAGTGAAATCGTCATAATTCCATAAATTTTTCATATTTAAAAAATATTAATCAATCTCAACTTTAAAACGTAATATGGAATGTTTTTTTTTATTTTTTTTATTTGCTAAAGAGAAAAAAGGGGGATGTTTAAGGAGGTTAAATATTTTTTCAACATGACAAATTCTCGTTTAAGCCTCTGCCTACACCGTTTTAAGAAGATTAAAATAAAATAAAAAATCCAATCTTTTAGTGCTAGTTTGTTTTTATATTTCAAAATATTTCTTTATTTGACAAGAAAATCACAACCGAATTTATTTCATAGTGTTTTACGATGCCCACAAAAAGAAAAATATTAAGAGAAAAGTCGTTAACGATTTTCTTTTACTTTTGCTCAATAAAATCATTATTTTTTTATTCTTCCACTTACCTTTTCAGGCCAGAAAACTCAACGAGAAATAAAACGGGATTATTTCTTTATGTTTAGATTTCTCTGTCAACCTGACTAATTTTTGTATTGAATTGACACAAATTATGAAGAAACAGAAGAACACATTACAAACGGGAAATTTGTTGGTTTTTTTTTTTACGAAACTATTTCGTATGATAATGTCAAAATAAAACGAAAACAATGAACCGGTGTCGACAGGATTTGGTTCCTTGAGTTTCAAATCCTTAGATTTCTTGACGTGTACTGAGAAAAAAAAAGTATAACGTTTTTTGTTTTAGTTTTTTTTTTTTCTGACAACTACAAATACTGCCATTTTCTAAGTCTTTCGTTATGCGCCATGTCTGGGCACCTCGGCGTGGTATAATGGGTAGCAAGCTTGTCTCGCTAGAACATGTTACAACTGAGTAGTGAGTTCGATCCTCACTGGGTGCTCCATACTTCCGGCCTTGTGCCACATCTAAGCAGCTCCTAGAAAATCACTATGTGCCATGTCTCTTCAGGCCCTAGGCAGTTGTATCTGGTTCTTCTCCAATTTGCATGGTGGAAAATTGGACAAGAAAAAATACACAAAACTGTCATTTTTCCACTAATGGAAAGAGTGAAAAATATACATAAATCTAATATTAAAGTAGAATCGGAAGTATTTGCGTTTTTAAACGTTTTTATTTAATGTAAACTGTAAATACTGAAACTGTCACTAAAATTAAAAACAAAAATACCTTTTTGATGGCAGGTTGTAAAAAAAAAAAAAAACAACAAAAAAACACGTTGATTTTGATAATCTTCCAAAATTCATCTAATTATTGGATTTTAATATAACTTAAGTCAATTTTTTAAAAAGAATATAGGAGTCTCTCTTCAAAATTATTGAAAAAAAATTATTTCACTCGATTGTATCGTAGCATCTGTTCCAGCGAACTTATAGAATCCTCCATACTTGCCTGTCATCCCCTACGGGAAGATGCACTCTTCCCCAAATTAACCTTTAACCAATCATCACTTCACTTTTCCAAACTCAACTTTCCATTGATTAAAAGGACAAAAAATCTAGCAAGTTGAGGCAAATCCTTTTTTCCCACGCAGCTGTCTGGAGCCTATTTGAAAACCAAAAAATCTATAAAAATGAATCGCTCGACTTAATTCAAGTCAGTCAGACACTGAATTTCGAGAGATGCCAGCAGACTCTACGTGTGCCAACAAACTGACTCAATAACACTACCAGCCTCTCATCAACTCAACACAACTCGCACTACTAATGCTGTGTGAAGAAACTTAACTTACAATTTACTAAAACGTGACATTATCACTACGAAATAGTAATTGTACATTTAATCAGCTTTAGCATGTCAGTCAAAGGCACACAACTCTTCATAACTTGAATCAACACTTACAATTGTCACACACATACACACTATTATTTGAACTCGCACAATTGACGTTTTACCTTGCAGAAATCAAACTGTTTTAATTTCACAAACAAACTTAAACCATCAACATTCATTCACCAAATCTCTGCATGGACACTCTTTGCAATCTTATCTTGCCACATTTAACATTTATCATCATTTTGTGTATGTCAAATATATATATATATGTATATATATATATATATATATAAATTCATGTTATTGTTGAAATCTATAACTACATTGTTTTTTTCCTTGATTTCTTCAAGTTGTATTGTCTTCATATGTTCGGTTAATTTATCTGTTGTGGATAAATGCATAATGTACATGCACATTTTAGGCCTTCACACAATTTTACCTTCTGATACATCTTACTTAGCATAAATTCTGCAACAAATTGACTTTTTCAATATGACCATGACAGTTCATTTTTGTTAATATACTGTGCATCGTTTTGGAGATATTTTAATTTTACAGTAGTTATTCAAAACAAATACTATTTCTTTCTTGTTCGTAGTTTTGATATGTCCAGTTATAATATATTTCATAACTTAAGAGTTATTTTTATAACTTTCGTTCATAACTGAAAGTAAAAACTTCAAGATCAATCATAGTTGTAACACTCATGCCACAAAAAAAAATCAACATGCTGAATTGAAGTGATGGGTCGCGAATCTGATCCCCCCACCCCGGATTCTTCTGGAAGAAGGTGGCAGAGGAGGAGAAAGGGTTTTTTTCCCCGTCAGAGTAGATGCTGTGGTTGTAGTATCTGTTCCATGCCGGAAGCCCTCTCTCCTCACTTGCATCCCACTCCCCTGCTGCATAACTTCTGTTCCGTAGCGATGGTATGACCGGCTATGACTAGCTAAGACAAGTTCTGACCAGCAGCCTGAGTGGAAACCCTCAGCCCCCCCGCCCCACTTCACAAAAAAAAAAAAGCAACCTTTGGTCAAAATCTGCTCAATTCAAGGTAAATCCTGAGTTGCAAATCTGATTAACTAGGTAACTAGGTTAGTGTTGACCACCTTCAACCCATTTCCCCCTTTTCTGGCCTTGTGCCACAATTACTGTATCCATTCAGTAATAATGGTATAGGATAGTTAATTTTGCTAGATCTGATTATGTCTGAGTAGTGAGTTTGATCCTCACCAGGTGCCCCACACTTTCGGCCTTGTGCCACATCTAAGCTAGATTCTTATGGTGTAAACTGTAATGAATGAATGGGTCCATATCATCTGAATCTGCTTAACTAGTTAGTGTTGACCAATCTCAACCCATTCCCGCTTTTGGCCTTGTGCCACAGTTATTGTATTTTAAACAATAATAAATAATGAGTGTTCTTGTTTGGGTTCCCCATGTTAAATAACTGACCTTGTGCTGCATCCTAACTCAGTGGGAGTGTCTGGTAAAAATACCAAGACACTCAGTTGCGGTTCAGAGACTATGATCATATTTTACTATCTGTTCTGCAGCATTGGCTAGCTAAGGCAACCTTTGTGGCCAATCTTATGGGGGCTGGGCAAATTTTGACCAATGATCTGAGTATATGCACTCGGGTTCCCCACGTTAAATAACTGACCTTGTGTGGCATCTTAACTCACTGGGGGATCTTTGGTAAATACCAAGAATCTCTCAGTCGCAGTCAAGAGACTATGATCAAATTGTTGTATCTGTTCTGTGGCCTTGACCAGCTAAGGCAAGCTTTTTGCCCAATCTCGCATAAGTGGAGTGGGGGTAAATTTTGAGTAGTGGCCCGAGTGAACATACTTGGGTTCTCCACATTAAATAACTGACCTTGTGTTGCATCCTGACTTAGCGGGGAGTCTTTGGTAAATACCATAGATGCTACTTGGCGTTGGCAAGAAGATGATTGTGTAGTATCCATGCCAGTTCCAACTTCAATACCACCCCCCAACACACACACACTGGCTAACTCAGAAAGCCGCACTAGTCGACTTTGTCAACACAAATTTTTTTCTGTCTCAGCTAACAGACCAACTGATTTCCATCTACCATGTCTTTGCCTGGCATCTAAATCTTTTCTTCACTGCCCATTATGCTGATCCTGTCCATTTTAGGACAAACCTAAGTCTTTTTGCTGACTGTATGATACCTGTCCTTTTCAGGACAAACTTAAGTTGTTTCTCAGCTGCACGTTATGCTGACCCTGTCCTTTTCAGGACAAACCTAAGTCTTTTCCTGGCTGTATGTATGCGATATCTACCTGTCCTTTTCAGGACAGATCTCAGTTATTTCTCAGTTACATGATATACAATAATAAACTGTCCTTTTCTGGGCCAACACAGTCTTTTCTCACTATATTATATGCAATGATCAACTGTTCTCTTTGGGGACACAATGTTTTCTACCAATCCACCCGGCGATTCAGACTTCACTCCCCTGCTTCCCATCATCTTGTGGATCACAGTGGTTTCAGCTGCCTTCCCTGGGATAAGAATGACAGCTAATATCAACTCAACACACTGTCTATTCACATTCAGCACTACCCAAGCTGCTTCAGTTTCATCTTTGGGCTACCAAGTACCATCTACCCTGGGATACGATTGCCAGCTAATAATAACTCAACACACCAACTGCTCATCAACCTTCGGTACTACCCAAGCTGCTTCAGTCATCATCATCTATTGGTGCATATAACACCAAAAGTTAACTCCTACCATGACCACACATAGTATTTAAAACATCTGTAGCCTTTGTTCTTTTCATTGTATTTTTGCCAATAATAAATTTTGGCATATTTTTATCCAAACTCCTCGTTCTAGTTATCCTTGTCTTGGCCTGTTATTAGAATATAATTTGAGAACCACAACTACAATATTTTACAAGTTCGTGTTCTAAACTTTTTTCTCATCTTTGTCCCAATATACACCACTGTTTCCAAAGATTGTTATCAGAGATAAAAGAAAAAAAAAAAAAAAAAAAAAAAACATATTTTCTGATGAACGGGAGAGTGGAAAATATAAAAAAAAATTAGACCTCCCCTGCCTTGACCATGGTGCCATAAAGTTGGGGGTGAGGGTATGCTCACAACTTGTCATATTCTTGTTTCCAAAAACCAGCTCCCAAACCTTTGATTCTTATCAGAGATAAGAATATATTTTCTGGCAAGTAAAAGGTGCGGGAAAGTGTATAAGCAAATTTGGAAGGAAAAGTTTCCGATATTTCTGAGCTTGATAAATACCGAAAATATGTGCCTCTTTGGCAGTGAGTATTTGACATCGTCTGTGATAATATCAGGTTGGTGACAGTAAAAGCAGTCATCTTCAGAACCTGTTTCTAGAAAGAAACCTAAAGATAGAATGTTGGCCATCTACTAATCTACTTGAGATCTGCTTCCTAGCATTTTGAAATTCCTGTTGTTGGCCCATAAACTCTGAAGAAATCTTATGTGAATGTTAATTCCTTAAGAACAATTTACTTGCTTAAAGAATTTTTAGGTGCTCAGGGAAATATTTTGAGTAAGACTTTACAATACATGAACACTTTTTGTTTCTTTAAGTTAAAGGAATTTTCTTCTCCCTTTCTTTCTCTCATATTTTGTATATATCCCTTTACCTTTCTTGTGTATGTAAAGAAACATTTTTCTTATATTGTTACACCTCGAGCAGGAGTACAAATCTTTATTCTTCTGCCTAAAAGAGAGAATTGTCCGCTCTAAACTCTCAAGCTGCTGTTACTTTTATCGATTCTGTTACCTTTAACTGTAATCCTTTTATGCGGGAAAGCCAGGACAAATTTTTCATATTTTGCTCAAAATACTTTATGTTCCTAAGATCAACATATTTGTTTCCTTTCAGAAAACTCAGTGTGTACATTAGGTGAAGGAAGTGATATACTTCTTTCTTTTTCGTTATGTGAACAGTTGTTTTGGTGGTTCTATTTTCCTTTCTAGATATTTTTTTTTCAGAGTTTGAAGAATTTTTGTAGTTAATATCAGACGGCATATACATCTTTCAAAATGTCTGTCATTGCAGGTTTAACTGGTAAATTAGCCAAAAGACTTAATACCATTAAATACAATATAGTTACTATTCTTGATGTTTTCAAGCACTAAATGTTCCAAATATTCTTCCCTAGAGTCTAGATTGAATAGGTGTAAGAAGGAATTAAATTATGCCTACTATGCATGAGTAGGAAACATTACAAGGAACTAAATGTAAGTTCTGTAACTCTAGGTAGGAGTCATACATTGTGTTATGCCAATACCACCTAGATAGAAGACCTGTTCGATGGGTAGGGCTTGTGTTGATGTCACTATATGTAGTATAAACTCTGAGAAATATTTTCGCTAGTATTTACAAACATAAAATAAATTCAAAGTTATTAAAATATTGCGCATTGTTGAATTGCAGTGTGCTTTTCTAGTTATTAGTGAATAGTCTTAATTCAATATCAGTATTGTTTGAATACTATAAGGCAATTTTAAAAGATTTAAAAGTTCATAAATTATTCTTGTTAAAATAAAAAAAAAATGAAAACAAATATTGTAAAAATTCATTATTCATCAAAAAAATTTTTTTTTCTGAAATTGTCAATAATATATCTTATTCATAAAAACAATTAAAAGTTCTTTTTTTTTTTCTAGATAAATAATTGTTGCATTTATTATTTTACAATTCAGAGCAGATTTAATCTTAACTGCAGGTTTGGTTTGACCCAAAATATTCATGATTCAATTTTCCAAGGAGTTGCCCTTATAGCTAACAGTAAGTGCTACAGAAAAGAATTTCTCAAAATTTCATAAAATTAAATAAGTTGGGGTTAAAAGATTTTTATTTTTACCAAGTTTTCTAAAAACAAAATGTTTAAATAATAATTTCATCCATTTGTAAGTCATGAAGATTTAATTAAAAATCTGAGAAATATCTTAATTTGATAAGAATATCAAAATCAATGAGGTGTTAGGAATTTTTCCTGGATGCCTGTGTGTTTGTGTTCAGCAGTGAAAGTGGAATGATCAAAACCCAAGATAACTGTTGAACAACTCTTATTTCTAGTTGAAAGAGAGTACAAAATAATAGTATTTTGCAGAGAAAACAAAGTTCTTGAGTAGTGGTTTTGTAGAGAGATATTTATATGTCAGTTCCCATAGGAGGAACGAGAAATCTGAAGGCAAGCTGAAGTAGCCATTTGAGCTAGGCTTGAAGGTAAAGTCCACTGAATGGGAAAAGTGAAAAAGAGAGCTGTTTGTAGAGACTGTTAAAAAGGAAGATGGAAAAGAAGCCTAATAAGGCTTGGTCAATATTTTTATGGGTTTTGGAACTTCCAGTTTATACCATGCTGATTACTTCTATTGCTGTTGCTGAATCAAGCAAAGTGAAAAAGCTCCTACATGCCACAACAGAAAAAAGTGAGATAGTTTCTATAGTGTTTTTCACCACAAAAAGATGCTAAAATTTCACCTGTTTATATAAAAAAAAAAAAAAATTTCAAAGGTACTAAAAGTGATTAAAAAATCATTTTTACATAAAAAATCTTTCCTCTTATAAAGATTTTGACAACAAAACTTTGTTTTTATTAAGTTTGGGTTATTATTTATCATATATGCTCATTTCTTAGCAAATCTGTTGGATTGTTAAATGAGGGCTTTGTACATCCAGGAACTAAGAAAAATAAAAAGATCTACAAAATAATGTTTACCATTTTATTTACATGAACATTTCAAGAGACAGAAGCAAACATTACATAATGAGTACTTGTCATTATTAAACTACTACTAGAGTATAGTAGTTCAAATATGAAGTTGTTTATTTTACAACATCCATTCCCACCATATATCATTATAATTGATTTGGGTATAGATTAGCCTCATGTAATTGCACAAAGTGTTGAAAAATACAAAACAAATCTTTATATATCACTATATAAAGCTGAAGTTGACATTAGCGAGATGAAAACACCATTGCCACTAATATCTGTGGAATCTATTTTTGCTGCAAACTGTATAATAAATAAATAGTAGGTACTTTCAAAGAAAAGTGATATCTAATTTTTAAAATGAATTTTTAAAAATTTGAAAATTTAATATTTGTAATAAGCAAAATACTTTTCTGCTTTTCAAACTGAATTTAAATTGATGGGAATGAGTTTTTTTTTTCTATCAGTAAAAGCAATAACATTGTCCATATTGTCAAAGTCATCAACAAGGTAATTCTCTTTATTAAAAAAATCTTTCAGACATAAGTAAACTTTTCTGAAACTTTCTTAGTAGAATTAGAGTTGATTTAAAGTATAATTAATATGATTTGAAACAAATATTATTTACTTTAAAATATCATAGAAATTCATTGTTTTAACCCAACAGTAGCTATGTTGACATGCTGATAGATTTAATATTGTTCTACCGTGACTTTATCTGTCAAATATAACTGAAGAAAATGAAATGAGCACCTTTTTTATATAATTTTAAAGTACTCAGTAATCTTGAAAATTTATGAAAATAATATCCGTAATCTAATGTCTGATTGAATTTTAGAAATTTTGGCTCTAAGATAGAAAATAAGTGCACTAACTATAAATTTAATATAGTTAGTGCACTTATTTTCTGATAATGTTGTGTATGACTGCTCATACTTACAAAAATCAGCATGTTTATACACATACAAAAAATTCAAAATTTTAAAACTATTGTTGCTTGATAATTTGCATTAAGCTTTTCCATTAAAGTAAATATAGTTTTCACTTAATAACAATATCACCTAAATTCTGCAAAGTAAGACAAAATTTAAAACTTTGTAAATTATTATAATTAAAAAACAGTGAAAACAATTCTTGTAAAAATTCATTATTCATCAAAAAAAATTTTTTAAGACAATAGTGTCCTTAACATATCTGATTTTATAAAGCTTTTCTAGTTAAATAATGTCATAGTTTTATTGATTTTTTTATTTTGCAATCCAGAGCGGATTTTAGCAACTGGGGGTGCTGTTTTACCAAAAGAAATTGATAATTTAAATTTTCCAAGGAGTTCTGCTTTTAAGTTTTTATATAAAAAATGAAAGAGTTTTCCTAGTTTGTCAGTGAAGTCTGACTATGAAATGAAAATGTTATAATTCCAATACCCAAGAATCTCTTTTTATTTTTTTTTTTTTTATTACTCTTTGATTTTATGGCATTGTACTCACCACTCACATTTTATCTTTATACTTTCTTTCACTATCAGCTCATTGTTTTTTCACTTCAATGTAAAAAAAAAAACAAAAAAAAACACAGATATGAAAAACAAGGCAATAAAGCCATTAAGACACAAGGAGTTACTATGAGTGAATATGAGAAAAAGAAAACATTATTAAGCAGAGAACAATAGAAGAACAGGAATTAAAAAGACAGAAAATAATGATTGATATTGAATTTAAATTTTTGAAGATCAATGTTGACTGGAAAGTAAGAAACAGGAAGAGTTCCACAAGCGAGAAGTGTGAGAGAAGAAACTGTTAGCATAGCACTTAGTTACATTTTGTCATTTTTACTGTAAAATGATGAGACCCTGTCATCAATCTAATAGTAAACTTAATTCATAAATCTAGGTACCAAAAATTAATGCTCATGAGAATAAATATATTTATAGAAAATTCACAGGGAAGATATGTTACAGTGATAAAAGTGACTGAAGCTAAGATCCCACATCAGGAACAATAATATTGCATATTCTTCTTTGTATTGTATCAAGAATCTCTAAATACACAGGGAAACACCAGAACACATGTGACATCCATATTCAATGCAGGATGAATGGTAGACTTAAAAATGTGTTTAAGATAGATTCTGGCAAGAAATATTGTCTAGCATGACACAGTGAACCAACCTTTCTAGCAGCAGACTTAGCATTTGATTCAATATACACTTTCTACTTCATGTCAGCAGAAAACATTAGCTGAGAAGGCACAAGGAGTTTCTCTCCTGGATGATGGCATCAGCTGTGCTGATGGAAGACAAAAAAGGTTCTTTAAGCTGTTTAAAAGAGAGCAGTTTTGACTTGGCAATATTAAAATTAACAAATCATTTTTTGCTCCAGTTAACAACAGCTTGTAGACAGTTTTTGAGATCAGCTGCCAATTTGACTTTATCAAATTGAACAGATCCAGGATTAAGACAGGAGTAAACAGTCATGTCAACACCATGATGAGAGCTGATGACATCAGAGGAAGATCCTTGATGAAAATTAAACAGCACAAAGGATAGAGACCTGGGGGACATCTGCATTAATGCAAAAGATCTAGAAGACACAAGGAGTTACTGTGAGTGAATATGAGAAAAAGAAAACATTATTAAGCAAAGAGAACAATAGAAGAACAGGAATTAAAAAGACAGAAAATAATGATTGATATTGAATTTAAATTTTTGAAGATCAATGTTGACTGGAAAGTAAGAAACAGGAAGAGTTCAAAACAACTTTCACTTTGTGATTTGATAAGAATGGTTGATATCCAAAAATAACAACCTTTCAGCTTGTGAAGAAGACAAGCATGTCAAATGCCTTCAAGATGTCCATAACAACAACCATTCTTATCTAAAGTTTGATAGACTCTTTCAACAATAATTGTTAATACATCAGCAGTTGACCTAGAGAAGTGAAAGCCATATTGCTTGTCTGAAAGGCCCAGCAATGTGAGATGCTTAACCAATTCAGAGTTGATAAAGACCTCTAGAACTTTGCTAAAAAGAAGGCTAGTGGGCCAATATTTGGAAGGATCAGATGGCTCACCTGAGTTCTTAAAGATCAGAACTACAGAAGAGGATTTTCAACGAACCTGAAAGCAAGAAGTAGCCAGGCAAAATGTCAAATGCCTTTGCAATAAATTTTTCTTGGAGATACTTATTTCAAGCAATATATTTTCCTTTACTCCATCAGTCTTCCCAGTACTTGCTGCTTCATCCATTAGCGCAAACATTTCATCCTGGTAAAGAGCATATTTTCTATTCTCCAATTTCATTCATCTTTTTAAGCAGACAGAAATTTCAGTTTAGCAATTCCTATTTTGCATGTTAGCATTTCTTTCTGATGGCATTGTTTATAAATAATGCCATTTCTTTGGATTGTCTCTTGTCTCTCCAATATTGCACTGAGAATTGCACGTCATCCAATTGTCTTTCAATCCTCAGGATGAAATCTTTGCTACTGTCAGTTGTACTTTCAATTCATGTGCTCCACTTTGAATCCCAGAGATATGTTCCAAAACTACATATTTCTTAAGTGGGATTGCATCACTTGGCTTGTAAATGGAATCACTGGGTGATTTTATATACAGCAGTTGAGATGTTGTATTGGGTTTGTGTAATTTCTGTAATCTTACAACTGATTTGGATATTTTGGGGATGTGATACCCTACTGCAGTCAGTGCTTAGGCATCCTTTTCTATACAAAATTGAGTTTCTAGATGGCTTATTGATAAATATATTTACCATGAATTATACATTCTCTTTGTTCTTAAATTTACAACAAAAATAATAAATACTCTTTATTTATTGTTTATTGTAAAGGTAAGCAAAAGGAGAATCAACATCTGTCATCTAATGGGACTATGATATAATGCCAGTTTCAGGTGATGGCTGGATATGAAATGTTCCATAATTATTAGCCATATCAGAGGCTTATAAGGAAATTCAGTCAGCAAATCATGATCAGGAGAGGAAGTGCAGGAGAACCATTTATAATCTCCAGAAAATCTTTTCTATCAGTTTAAAGCACTATTATAAAATATTCATTTTCCTTTTGTAAAGCAAATTTTTAAGTTTTGTAGTTATTACTGTCCTGTTTTCAACGAGTTGAAAATTGCACAATTCACAAAATTTTTCAAAATAAGATACATATAATACAAAAAGTATTGATATTACAGTGAAAAGTATAGTTTTGTTACAGTCTTCATCCCAGAATTATTGTCCTGGGTACGACATTAAACTGCATCTGCGTCCTGCGTAAGACAATAAACTACGTCCAGCAGCAAGGCCTCTGATCAGGAGGTTTTGAAGAGCATGGAACCACCTCTTAATTGCTGGTGTTCCCAGGTCCGCCCTGACCCAGGGTGGTAGCACCTGTTAGGGCCCCAGCTATGGGAAAATAGTTAAATATTACCAGCAATACAATTTTGAAGGAAAAATATTACCAGATTTTTGACAAAACAAAATATTACCAGCAATAAAAAATTTTGTCAGCATTAAACCATTGAGGTTGATATGCTATAAAACAAAATAAACCAAACCAAACCAATCTAAGCCAAAGAATACATATTCTATTCATACAAATCTATCCTAAAAATGTTGTCGGCATTAAATAACCCGTTGTGGTTGATATGCCATAAAACAAAAGAAACCAAACCAAAAATCATCCCAGAATTAGTCAAGTTTCAAAGTTTCAGGCATGTAGCTTCAATGAATACATTTTTTATGGCAAGTTCAGTATGGTGTACTTTTGACTTGATTTTACCCTACTGTGAAATCACACTTCTGGCTGTTTTCATGTGATGTAAATATATAAGGTAACCAAAAAAAGTCCTTGCCATGTGGGCAGAAATGATCACTGATATAAAAATGAGAGCATTATGTGCCGCGAGAGTGATGAGGGACCAATCCAGGTGTGTTGTACGCATGCATCAGTTGAAGCTCAAGCTTTGGCTTGAAAAGATGGTGGTGTCAAAGCAGCTCATTTGGGGTTGTTTGCTTTATTACTTTAAGGTGGGCATGTCAAGCCTCAGGGATAATGCTGTGAATGAACTCCTGGTATTATTTATTGAAATATATTTTCCTTATCTCAATTTAGCCTATTTAAGAAACATTCATTGCTTATTAATATAATCCAGTTATTGTTTCTGGTAATAGAAAGATATAAATGTTTCCAAAGAATATAGTTCCCTCTGTTGTATTTACATGCATTAATCTTTCTCAAGAATGTTTTCTCATCTGTGTATATTTGTATTTGCTTTAAAAATTAAAATAAATGCAAGGCCAACTCAGTATATTTCAAATCATAAAGGATTTGGGGTCTGCCACCGCACTGTTCAAAGTGATAAAAACATGTGTTCTACAATTTCAGAAACAGAATGTCACATCCATTTGGCATCCACTATCATGCTCTGATTGAAGTCTGATAATTCATGTCAAAGAATAGTCTACCTAATGTTCACACTAACTCACCAGATGTCTGAGTGCAACTGATATATGTCTGTGCATTTCCATGCATATCAAGGTATGCTGATATAAATTATCATAGTCACCCCCTCTATACACACCAAACAAAAAATCCTGAATAATAAACCACCAACCTTGCACTTCATAAGCTGAAAAATCAGGACACTATGTCCTGGCCTCTCAGTCTTCACCAGGTGGAAGAATCCGGAAAGATGGCCATCATTAACCGCAAACTGAAGAGAATGAGCAATGACATCACTGGATTACAAGAGATCAGACTTCCATCTAATGGCAACCTCAGTGAACAGGATTACATGTTGTTCTGGCAGGGGAAGGAACTAGAAAACCTATGCGTCCACAGATTTGCAGTGAGAAACTCACTGTTGTCCTCAGTCGAATCACCCCAAATCCTCTCTCTACACTTCTCAACACTGTCCGGTCCAGTGATCATTCTGAGTGTATATGTTCATCAGCTGAAACAAATGATGCATTCTATGATGAGCTCAACACTGTTATTTGAGGCATCTGTTCATGCTTGGAGACTTCAATGCCCAAGTTGGATTAGACCACAACTCCTAGCTGTATTGGCCACTTTGGCATTGGCAAACTGAATGAGAATGGAGTTGTGTTTCTATCACAACCTGTACATAACAAGCACATTTTTGCTAACAAGCCCAGGCACAGAGTATCCTAGCAACACCCGAGGTTCCATCACTGGCATCAGCTAGAGCTTGTCCTTACCTGAAAACCACTGCTGAACTGTGTACTCTGTACACACAGTTATAAGTGCTGACTGTGACACAGCCCATTCCCTAGTCTGCAGCCAAAGGTGATCTACTGGTCTAAACAGTTGGGACAACCATGCATCAACACAGCCAGGGTAGTAATCCCAGGTCTGCATGAGAGTTTCATCGACATAATGGAAACAGGCCCTAAAGCACTGCCCTCAAGGCAGCACTGAAGCGAGATGGAACTACATTCACAACACAGTCTACACCACCACGATGGCCACCTTTGGCAAAAGGGTTAGATGAAACCCCAATTGGTTTGAAGCATAAATAGACCAAATGCAACCAGTACTTACAGGTAAATGGAAAGCTATCCTGAACTACAAGCAGAAATCCTCAGGGATGACACTCCTTGCATTGAGGAAGGTCAGAAATGCTGCTCAGCACCAATGACTACCAGCTGAATCTGTATTGGAGTATCCAACTTTGTGCTGACTATGGCAACATCCGTGGCATGTTTGAAGGGCTAAAGAGAGCGTTTAGCGCCAACAGCATCAAAATAGCACCCTTCAAGTCTGTCTCTGGTTGTGTCATAATTGACTGCAGCAAACAGATAGAGTGGTGGGTAGAGCACTACCAAGAGTTCTATTCAACAGAAAATGTTCTCACTAAGATAGTAATTGAAAAGTAATCACTCCCTATCAGGGAGGAGCTGAATGTACCACCCACTGCTGAAGAGCTTGGCAGAGCCATCAACTCTTTAGCCTGTGGTAAAGCACCAAGCAGTAACAGTATATCGCCAGAGATAATTAAGGCTGGCAGGAAAAGTGATTGTTGCATCTACTTGCACAAACTGCTGTTACAATGATGGGAGGAGGGCACAGTCCCCTAAGACATGCAGGATGCCAGCATCATCACACTGTATAAGAACAAGGGAGACCACAGTGACTGCAGCCTCCCTTTTCAGTGTTGCTAAGGTGGTGTTGTTTAGGTTGCAGTCACTTACCAAGTATGTCTATCCCGAGTCACAGTGCGAGTTCAAAGCAGGAAGATCAACTATTAACATGATCTTCTCAATAAAGCAACTACAAGAGAAGTGCTGTGAGCAGAGGATGCTACTGTTCATAGCCTTTATTGACTTGACTAAGGCCTTTGACCTTGTCAGTGGAACTGGTCTATTAACCATGTTACAAAGGATTGGATAATCCCACACCAAGCTCCTGAGGATGATCATCTTCCACTAGGATATGAATGGTACAGTGCAGCACAATAGCTCCTCTTCAAACACATTTTCAATTAGGAGAGAAATGAAACAAGGCTGTGTGCTTGCACACTGTTTGGAATACCCTTCTCACTGCTGTTCTCGTATGCCTTCAGGGATTCCAATGATGGCATCTCCCTACATACCAGGAGCAATATGAGCCTGCTTAATCTGGTGTGTACAGTTTGTATAGAGTTTGGTCTTACCATCACTCACAAGAAGACAAACATCCTGGTTCAGGATGTCAGCAGGGCCCCATACATTTCCATCAGTGACCATATTGGATGTGGTAGAAACCAAGATGACAGTATACAGAGCTTGTGTGTCGAATACACTGCTCTATGGAAGAGAGTCCTGGACACTGTACTGTTACCAAGAATGCAGGCTAAACATTTTCCACATGTGCTGTTTCCGATGGATCCTGGGTATTACATGTCATGACTACAATGCCCAACAAATACATCCTGGCACAGGCGGGCATACCAAGCATCTTTGCCTTGCTCAGAAGATGCATGCAAGTGCGGCATGAAGACAGGTGGTTTCGATCCAGCTGGTTGGATATGATATAAACAACTTACAAAAGTGACACAGATGGACATATACACAATGGTGATTATTGAAGAGTTAAGGCCCAACTTGCTCACTTATAGACAAATCAGTGCTTTATTCTTGGCACTGAAATGAAGGTAGTATCCAGTAAGTGTGGGTCTTATAATTTCCAAAGATTGCATAAAGGGGGTGTTCAAATAAAAAGATGTTACATTAAGAAGTAATAAAAATGTATTCACAAAATGCAATTCAAATAAATGCAGTGGGGAGAGGAGTAAATTTTCAAAATTTTAATTATTTCTAACTGCTACAATTTATCCAAGATGTAAGAATAGTTAAAGGAGAGTAGGGAAGGCAGAGAGAATTGCTTGCTTTAATCAGTGATTGTGATGTCAAGGATACAAGGTATAAAATGGGGAGAGTATTCTATGTCTGATGTCTAAAGCATCTAAAGATTCAATATGACCAGTAATAAACAATTCAAAGGCAGACAGAGCAAGAGCAAATAAATATATTTGCATTAACATTGTCAGAAATACATGTACATACACATAATGGCACTAATGTATGTAAAATGTATTCATATAACATACATTGATTACTACCATGGAATTTAACAAAGTGGTTGAAATAAATGTGAGGTGGAGAGCCACATCATTTTCAAAATTTTAAGAAATAAATGGTGGTGGTGGTGGTTCATACTAAAGAGGTAAAAGTAATTAAATGAGGATAGGGAAAGTAGAGAAAATTTCTTGATTTAGCCTCTGTGAATATTAATAACACAGGTAGAAATTAGGAGTGTGTTGTATGCCGAATCTTCCAATCATCTAAAGAGTTAAGAAGACCAGTAATCAAAAAGCAAATGGAAACAGAACAAATAAACGTATCTTCATATACATTGTCAGGAATGAAAGTACATAGACATAATGATACTCAAGTTAGAGATTGTCTAGAAAATAATTTTTGTTCATTTCAAAACACACTCTTACATTAATGTCTTTAATAATGTCAAAAAGTGAAGTTTCATTTTTGATTCTTAATATATTCAGTAGGAAATTAATATGCTCATCGACCTGTTAATTTTTCAGGAAAAATGTTCTGAAGATGTTCATCTGATTTGAGATGCTTAAAATCATAACTGTTTGTATGAAGAAAACAAATTTAATAAAACAATATATGTCAGACATGAGAGTAAAACTTAAACCATTTCCCTGACAGTCATGAAATTATATAATATTTTCTCTTAGGTTTTCAATGCAAATTTTAATAAAATGCAGATTCTTACATTTAGTTTCTGAGTTCACAGATGTCTGTTTTTTTTTTCGGTGAAAACAGTTTTTATGTTAGCATGCTAACTTGGAAAAAATACTGATTCACAAGTCCATGATTTATAACCAGGAAACATTTGCACATACCTTTCCTGCTTTGAATTCTTTGAGAATTCAGATTACCATATGTTACAAAAATATAATTTCTCTCCAGTGCATAGTCATACATGTCAATTCAAATTTGAAAACATTGTATAACAGATTTCGAAAGGATATGTATTTCTCTAGTGTGTCACACCATATAGGTACTAAAAAACTTCAGAAGAATATGTTTTATTTTGTGTGTCAGTTTGCACATGATAACTAAAATATTGTACAAATGCAGATACACAAACTGTACAATGTCTTCTATCTTGTGTGGATTTGCATATGACGGCCCAAATATGACTTGTCTGAAAATGCAGACCCACAAACGTCACAAGAATATGGTTTCTCTCCAGTGTGTCTGCGCATATGTCTATCCAAATGTGACTTCCGTGAAAATGCAGACTCACAAATTTCACAAGAATGTGGTTTTACACCTGTGTGTCGATGCATATGCTGCATCAACCCTGACTTCCAAGCAAATGTAGATCTACAAACTTCACAAGAATATGGTTTCTCTCCAGTGTGTCTTCGCATATGGCGCACCAAAGTTGACTTCTGTGAAAATGCACATCCACAAACTTTGCAAGAATATGGTTTCTCTCCAGTGTGTTTTCGCATATGGCTCACTAGAGATGATGATTGTGAAAATGCCGATTTGCAAACTTTGCAAGAATATGGTTTCTCTCCAGTATGTATGAGCATATGACGCACCATAAATGATTTTTGTGAAAATGCAGATCCACAAACTTCACAAGAATATGGCTTCTCACCAGTGTGTGTTCGTATATGACACTTTAAATTTGAAGTTTCTGAAAAGGCAGCTCCACAAACTTCACAAGAATAAGGTTTGTCACCAGTGTGTGTTCGGATATGTTTCACTAAAGAAGACTTTGCTGAAAATGCAGATTCACAGACTTCACAAGAATATGGTTTTTGTCCAGTGTGTGTACTCATATGGCTCACCAAAGATGACTTCCATGAAAAGGCAGCTCCACAATCTCCACAAGAATATGGTTTCTCTCCAGTGTGAATTGTCATATGGCTTACCAAATGTGATTTCTGTGAAAATGCAGACCTACAAACTTCACAAGAATATGGTTTCTTTCCAGTGTGTTTATACATATGGTTCACCAAACATGATTTGCGTGAAAATGCAGATTTACATATTTCACAAGAATAGGGTTTCTCTCCAGTGTGTGTACGAATATGTTTCACTAATGTTGACTTGTCTGAAAATGCAGATTCACAAACTTCACAAGAAAACGGTTTCTCTCCTGTGTGCCTACGCATATGCTGCACCAAACCTGACTTCCGTAAAAACGATGATCCACAAATTTCACAAGAGTATGGTTTCTTTCCAGTGTGAATAAGAAGATGTTTCACAAAATTTGATTTGTCTGAGAATGCAGATTCACAAACTTCACAAGAATATGGTTTCTCTCCTGTGTGTCTACGCATGTGCTTCACCAAGCCTGAATTTCGTAAAAATGTAGATCCACATACATCACAAGAATATGCTTTGTCACCAGCTTGCATATGGCTAGACATTTGTGACTTGACTGAAAATGTAGATTTGAAATCATCAGAAGATGATGACTCCTCACCCGTGCGGGTATGCATCTGTTCCATCAAAAGTGACATTTACACAAAAGAAGACTGAAAAATGCACTCTCTCCAGTATGTTTCCTATGTTATACTAAATCTAGTTTTCATAAAGGTTTCCAATTCACAACAATAAGTTTACTACAACTAAATTCTGTGTGTTTATAACTTTTTTCTGGTACATTAAATCACAGTTCACTAATAAGTTTTTCAAATGTTTTGATAATTTATCTTTTCTCTAATGTCTACTCATACTGTGTTTCTTCAGTAAAGTGAAACCGCAGATTTCAAAGGTCATGACCTTAATTTTCAATGTGAAGCTCTGGAAAGTGTAAATGCACATTTTTCACATGAAGACTGTTGCAACTATTTCTGTTCTTGATAGAAAGAGAAGAATCTTGTTTCCTTTCATTGAAATCCATAATAGCAATTTTCTCTATATATCTTGGTACAGCTGAAGCATCTGCAAATGAAAAGCAAGAAAGGATATATTAACAGAGATAGTGAATAATAGATGAAATCAATCCATACTTGAGACATGTAATTATAAAATAAGGCTGATTTAGGCCAGCACAAAAACACAATAATGCAGCAGCCAGTGAAGATCAAATTCATTACAGTTGACCGACAGTTTGTGATAAAAGATTGGTTAACCATTAAACTTTGTCCAATATAGGTTCTATCTGCACAAAGACCTATAAGACTAAATGTAATCATTTTAATTTCTAAAATATGGTTTTAATTTCTTTGTACATTTGAAGATAGGTTTGCTGATTTTATGCTACAATAACGAATTACTTACTAAGCATGCGAACATTAAAATTAATAATCTTCATACCAGACAGATAACCATGGATAATGTAGACTTTCTTCCAAAAGTGGATATGAACAACATAAGCTTCACTAAAAAAAATAAAAACAATTTTCTTTTATTTTTCAAAATGTTTATGAGTCAGAGCAGAGAAACCAATAGAATAATTTTGCATTAGTTATAAAACATGAAATAATTTTGTCCTTTTATTTCATAAATCATGATAATTTTAAAATTGGAATTCAATGCAAAACAACTTCTTGTTTGATAATAAATCAAGAAAACGAATAAAGTTTAACATTGCTTCTGTAGAACACTTTTGTATTTAATAAAAACCTTACAAAATCTTTTAACATATATGGAAAGAGGAATAGAAAAATCAACTAGTTTATCCAAAATATTGAGTTGGTAGAAAATTTTACAGCATTTTTCAGTTGGTAACATTCAAAGACATTATCTCATACAGAAGCTAAATTGATAACATATAAACATTTTCTGCAGTGTGACATTACATCTTTCTATAAGATTTATGTGTGGATTATGAATCTTTATATCTCAAAAGTGAAAATGGAGAAAAGTGAGATGCATTTTCATCATTTCATTTTTTGTTTATTCCATAAATAGAAAAAAGTTGTAGAAAGCACACAAAAGTATGTACTGCTTATGAAGATGGTTCTGTGTCTGAAAATGCTATTTGTAAGTGGCTTTCTAAGTTCAGAAATTGAAATTTTGAAATGCTGAATAAAAATAATCCTGGTTACAACATACTCCATAGATTTAATATGAATGTTGTAAGGTATCTGGAAAGCAACATATATTATGACTGCTATGCAAAAGTATAAGAAAGGCCTTTAAAGTTATAAAAAGAACATTCATTAAGGAATGTATTTAGAAATTTTGAAAGGCAAAAGACTATCAATGTAGAAAAGTGCAGCTCTGCAAAGAAATTAGAATGAGTAATCAATTTAAAATATAAAGTAATAAAATGTTTGTTATACAACAAGCTGTGTAAATGAATAGGTTAATTTGAATGAAAAAGAATAAAAAATAAAATAAATTGCTTCCTACTGTTTTAAAATATTTGCCAAAATTCAGGTAAGTATCAGATTCAAGCAAAATTTCCAGAACTTATTCATTAATGAATGACTTTGTAGAGTAATTGGCAGAAATGTCCAATAAACAGAACTGATAATGTTTGCAATAAACAATAAGCATAGCAGAAATTATTAGTAGTAGGTATCTCCAAAGAAATGCAATACCTAAGGTTTCAAATGATTTTTTAAAACAAAAAATCGTTCTTAAAGCTTTCATTTTAGTTTTAATTTCAAGCTAATAGAGTAAATTTAATTAATATTTCCAATAAGCAAAATAATTTGCTATATTTTAAAATTAATTTAAATTTATCAGAAACAATTTTTTTTAAATTGCTAAAAATCAGTGATTTTAGCCATATTTATTTTAGAATCAAATCTCTGACAAAAATTGGATTTTAAAGAAAATTTTTAATTTGTTTACATTTTGCATATGCAATGGCAGCTCGATGAGTAAATTGGAGTGACAAAAAAGAGTTTAATAAAGTCATATATAAAAATTAATTTTTCCTTTGTTTTAACTTTTTTAGACAAGCAGGTATATTTCAAAGAGAATCAAAATTTAAACACAAAGAAAGCATTAATTTGTAGGTATCTTCATAAATTTGCTAAATAAACTGTATAGAATGATTAAAAAGAAACCCAAAATTAATAAAACAAAGTTTTATAGTCAAAATATTTGTTATTATTAAGAGCAAAGACCAAGTATTTTTTTATTATTTTATTAAATTTTTTCCTTTTTAGCACGTTTGAAATTTTGGTTATTTTTTTTTTTTTTTTTTTTACAACAGTCTACGCAAGATTTACCATTAGTGTTTTAGTGCCTTTTTCCAACTGAAAAAAAACCCCCACTGATTTGGAAATTCTTTCAAAAATCAAATAATTATCAGATTTTAATGAAACTTTCAGAACTTATTCACAAATGAAATGAAATTATTTTAGATATGATTTTTTTTTTAAACATATGGATGATTGTAAGTGTTTTAAGAGTTATTTCTCCTTATGGTAAAGTGACCTCAGAAAATGTTTATTTTTGTACTGCAAATGTGTTGAATTCTCTGATTTTGACCATCATCATTGTATTTTCAAAAATTTTATTTTTTTTTTACATCTTATTTCAGTAAATATTTTTAATTTTTTTAAATATAATTTGTTTTTCAGTGAGAGACATACTGCAATTATTAATTATTTTCTTTTTTAGTTTCAATTCAAGGGATGGAAACAAAATAATTAAAAATAATGAAAATTAAAACTTAACACATTTAAATAAATAACATTTCATAAAAATGAGAGAGGTATTTGTAATTATTAGACACCTCTCCCATGAAATTTTGGCATTATTTTTAATTATTAATTTTTATATTATCTCAGATGTGAAATTTTTCATAACTGAGATATAAAAATTAATAATAAATAATAATACTATAAAATTTCATAAGAGATGTACATAAAAATTAGGTACCTCTCTTATGAAATTCTATCTCACTCTCAGTTATGAAATTTTAAATTTATTTTATTGTTAGTATTTTAAATTTTATTTTTCTATAAATCTTCTTCAAATGTACCTAAAAAAATAAAATATTAGATTGCTGAAAGTATTTGTTAACTTTTAAAAATTACTGTGTAGTTAAATTAGTTCACTTAGATTAAAAAAAATTATGACACTTCTGTTCTTCCATCTAATAACTTCCCCTAACCTAAGCTGTCAAATACATTGATTTAACTGTCAGTTAACACCACCAATTATGTCAAAAAATGGCTGTTTTGATTGTTTTTTTTTCTGAAAAAGAATTGACTAAAAATCATTCTAATTTCTATTTGGAATACACAATTATATTTTGCTTTCTGGAATTAGAAAATTTAATCCTTTTACTTTAAATCTAAAATGAAAGCTTCAAGAAGGTATCATGAATTAGTGGAAGTACCTAATTAAAAAGCATGTCTTAACCGCAGTCTTTCATTTTCTGGACTGGAAAAAGATAAAATGACTTTCATGAATTTTTTATCTTGTTTTGGAATTGTGTGACTGGCATGAAAAGTGAGGCTGATAAGTTAAATTTTTTAAAGTGCTCTTTAATGCATAGAGTGCTACAGATAATAAACCACTTCACCATAAACAATTCAAATTACGGAGTTGCCTTGAGTATATTAAAAAAAAAATTTTTTTCACATAGAAGAAATGGTACATTATATACTGAAAAAAGACAGAATACATTCAGGCCTGTCTGACTTCATTACTAGACCACTGTCAAGTCTGAGAATTGGGAAATCCATTTCATTCTGACTTTTCAGATGACAAAGCAGGGGAAGCTAAATTAATGGGACAAATTTTGTATAATAAATTCCCTAAAGAAGTAAATGGAGAATTAATCCTTCTTTCGGGAAAAAAGTATCCCCCTTTGTCTTTTATTTTAAGAGAAACCAGAGAAGCAATAGTTAAAAATAAAAGCAATCAATTTCCCCACTGAATCCACCTGTGATATGGAGGAAACCTTGCCTCAAAGACCCAGGGCTACCTACATCAGGAAGTCGCCACTGGCATTAGGGAATTTTTCTGTGGACATTGTAGAAAGTACTACTTACCAACCATGAAAAAAATTCTGCAACTTTTGTCACACAACTGGTCATTCAAATGTGGCATGTAAAATTTATGCCATGACAGAAAGCAGTATAGTGCCTCCCACTCCTTTTGAAAAATTATAAAAATATTAAGATAAACAACATTTACATGGTGGCTGATGCCCAGGTTGTATTGTCATGGATACTTTCTCAATTCATCACAACCAAAAACATTTTCACTAAAAATCGTTTGATCGACATTATTCAAATGATAAAACAGGTGACTACTGGATTTTTTCATAGAACCTGTATTTAAATATCTTCCCGCTGTTGAAAATCTGGCCGATCTCATAAGTAGAGGACTGTCACTGAAAAAATTTAGGTGGAACATAGAATTTTGGTACTCTGGTCTAGCCTGGATTTGCAAAGAAAAAAATACCTTGTCTCTAGCAGGAACTGCAATGTTTAAATTAACAGAACCAGAAAATTGTCCCATCATCAGTAAATACTTCCCTATGAACTGGGGGAGAACCCCAATTAATTTAAGTGGGGCAATTTGCCAGTTTTGCTAAAGTTTTAAAAGTGACGACAGATGTTTTTTGGTTTATTTCTAAAATAAGAAAAAAGATTATGACTGTGCCAAGAATGCCAGTACTTATTTAATAAAGCAAATGCTAAAGCAGACATTTGCATCCAAATTACACCACCTTCACAACCCAGCAGAAAAAAATGGCACCAGATCTGGTGGTACAGTTAAGTCTTGTTAATGATGGTATAATCTACTTGGGCATAAGGATTGTACCATAAATATGCAGTAAAAAATCCAGTTTTGCTAGGGAAAAAACACTTCCTCACAAAACTAATTATACTGGAGTGTCACATTGGATGCATGCATTTAGGTGTGGTCTCCACACTGACGGAAATATGACTTGCTATTTGATTCCTCAGATCAGACAAGCTGTGAAGACTATAACCAGTGTGCCACATACAGAAGATACAATTCCACACCATTTTTGCAACCAAGTGTTCCCAGTTTGCCTTGCTCCAGAGTGAATTTAGAAAACCCATTTCTCTATCCTGGGGTTGACTTCACCGGACATATTTGAGTCAAGGATGGCAAAGAGAAGAAAAAAAAATGTACATATTAATATTTACTTACCTCAATGTCAGGGCCATTCATATAGATCTGGTTCCTGATATGAGTATATTATTATTTTTTCAAGCGTTTATTCGCTTTACCAATCTGAATTGTGCACCTGCTATCATTTTTAGTGATAATGCTAAAACGTTTTTAGGTAGCAGCCAATGGTTTAGCAACATTATTTCCTTTAATGAGTTCCAGGAAAAATTTGAGTCATGCAGTATCAATCACCAGATGATCCCCCTTTATTCAGCCTTAAAGGATCAAAATGATGAAAACCTGCTTATACAAGACCATTGGCAGAAGCAGGGTCGATTATTTCACCCTACTGATTTTAATTTTAGATGTACAGAGGGCCATAAATAGGCATTTAACATACTGGGGATCGGGTGATCAAAGTATGGAAGCAATCACTCTGAATGGTTTTCTGCATCCAAACAAAAGCCAGGGCTTAATGTTAAAGGTGAATAGGGAGGAGCTGGACTCTGCTATCATGCCCAGCAGGAGACAACTTATACAAAATATGGCCAAGTGAAAAGAACATTTGCACACATATAGAAGGCTATGGTATGAGGAGTATTTATTAAGCCTCAGGGAAGCTTGTCTCTCCACTAACCTCAAATAAAAGTAGGAGACATTGTGCTGGTGGAGACCCTATTGAAACCTAGATCCTTCTAGGTTCTGGGAAGAATCCAGCCCAACTAAATAAAGGTGATAGCACCATACAAATGCATTCACTGAAGCAACTTTCAGTATCTCACTATCTCTAGTTGGTAGAGAGGAGCCTGATCCACTTCTGTTGACATGGAAACATCTGGCATGGAGACACTTACTGGGATAATCCATCCCCCGTTGCAGAAAATCAGAGGATGAAAGAGAAAGGATTGCATGCGATGAACTGAAAGTGTGTGGGGCTGTCAGTAGCCCCTCTACAAAGACAGAAATGGTACTGCCCAACATGTGCGCCCCGTATGGCAGGGTAGACCTAGTCTACTTCCAGTATATTAAAACTATATATGTATATATACATATTAAAAAAAAAAATAAAATGCAAGACTTATTAGTATTATAAAGAATAACTTTTTTTTTTGTTTGTTGGGGAATGTGTGAAAAAAAGAAGGGGCTGTCTTGGCACATGGGACAGCTGGTAGGCCCTGTGCATTAGAATATCATGGCAAATAAGATGTACCTCAGAAAACTATAGACTTGTGCCTGGATGTAGTGGCAAGAGCGGTCGGACAGTGTTATAAAAAAACCTTTCTCTCTTCCACTTGTTGGCAGTTCAATTTTTGAATTCTTAGCTAAACCAGCAGATGTCCATCATCAGACTAATCCACAATTGTTACTGAAAGGAACACATATTTCTAAGCTGCTATTAGAAGAAACAGGCCACCAACAACCAATGTTACCAGGATAGCGACTATTTCTCCAATAGATAGCTACAATTGTGATACATTTTAGATATTGTTAATAAATCCTTGGCAGGTGTCAAGGTTGTGAAAGCAAGGCAGTATTTTTGCAAAATACTGCCCTGACTGCTCCTTCTGACTTGAACCCCACCCTCTTTGTCGAGAAGAAATGCAACTTTCTCGATATAATAGTAACATAAAAATTTTGACAATAAAACTTTGTTTTCATTAACTGCAAGTGTGCGACCCTTTTCATCATGCTATGCACTTATTTAGAGAAAAAATGGAAGTAACTATTTTTAATGGTATCTCACTGATGCAAGTAAAATGGGATTTTTAATCAAAATTTTGAATGTTCTAAAAAGGATGAAAAATTTAATAAAAAAATTAAAAAATACTTTGGCCTTTCCTCTTAATAATAACAAACATTTAGATAGGTACCACCATGAGATCGCTAAAAAAAGAGCATAGCATGATGAAAAAGACGCCAAACTTGACAAAAACAAAATTTTATTGTCTAAATGTTTGTTATTATTAAGAGGAAAGATCAAAGTACTTTTGGGGTACTTTTTTACATTTTTTAATCATTCCTAGCACATCTAAAATTTTTTTTTTTTTTTTTTGAGCCAGCAAAATTAAACATTTTTTTCCATTTTATAAAAAAAATAAAGATCTCAGTTTGAAATTCTTTAAAAATCAGTTATCATTTTTCCAAAACTTATTTTAAGAAAATCAGAAATTATAATGTTTATTTAAAATATGTTGAAACCAGCATTATTTAGTTTCTGCACCGAAAAGATGTAGTTTGAAAATTAAACAAAACAGGTCATAACATTTCGTTTCTCTTGACAGGTGATGAATGTATTGACAGATTACGTGAGGATAATTTGTTCTACGGAAGAAGAGAAGTGAAATTATTTAGATTTAAGTGAACAAATTATTTACCTTGTTATTTTTAAGGAAAACTTTCAGCGCTCTAATTTTTTTTTTTTCATACTTGGCTTAACATTTACGATGCTTTATGGAAAATATATTATAAAGAAATTAAAATAAGACTGTTAAGAGTGAGATTAAATACTATAATTTTATGTACATTTATTACATTTTACTGTGTTATTTGTATTTCCATTCATTTTATTATTAATTTTGATATTTCATTTATGGAAAAATGTCATAACTGAGATTAATATAAAAATAAGATCATATAAATTTCATAAGATGATACTGATACTTGTAGGTATCCTTCTCAGTTGAAATTGAAAAATCAAATTAACTTCTCCACACGTGTTTTGCAAAAGTAAAGGCCTTTAACAACAGAGAACAATGCTTAACTCAAATAATGCAACTTAATTGTATTCTGGTTGGTCTTCCATACTTTATAATTACAGCCTGATTATAAACACAAAATTACATTTCTTAATTACTGCGGCTCTTCTGATTAGTCAAAATGATACAATTTACAATGTGGTAAAAAAAAAAAGATCTATTTCATAAGGACATTTGCAAAGGTGGATCCGGTTTTTAACTAATTTTATAATATTTTAACAACTTAAATGTAAAAATCTATTATAATTAAAGAAATAATAAATAATTGTATTAAAAATTCATTTTTAGTTGAAAAAATTTTTGGCTTTCAGAAAATATTGTTCATATTCATAAAAACAACTAAAAGCAATAAAAGCATTTGAAATTAAATACTTTGTTTTATTGAGTTTTGTATTTTAGAATTCAGAGCTGATTTTCAGGTGTGTGTTCAATTAAAAAAAAAACAAAAAACAAAAAAACATGATTTGCATTCCTCAAAGCCTTGTGCTTTTAAATATTGTAAAATGTAATCATTGTATTCGATGGAATTTCTAGAGTTTTCATAAAATTAGTTATGGGGAGTGTAATAAAAATATGTAAAAAAATATTTCTGCCATGACTTTAATAAAAAAAAAAAAAAAAAAAAACAACAACAACATATTCATAATAATTTCCATCATCTATGAATACTGAATAGTTTCTGAAAGTTTCATTTCCTAATTAATGTGTATCATTTTACTAGTTCCGGTGATACAATTTTAGAATATTCTAAAAAAGGAAAATTTTTTTAAAATAACTAAAAAAACTTTGGTCTTTCCTAAAACATAAAAAAATTTAGACGATAAAATTTTGTTTTCGTCGAGTTTGGCGTATTTTTCATCATGCTATGCTCTTTTTTAGCGATCTCATGGAGTTACCTACACGATAAAAAAAAAAAAAAAAGTTTTCATCATGGTATACACATTTTCGGAGAATTTGTGGAGATACCTAAAAAATGCGTTTTTTATAAAGTCCGTAGCGTATGTACTACTAAGAAACAAATCATTTCTACCATGATGAATTTCCTAAACAAACTTTTCCAAACAGAATTGAAATGAATCACGTCGAAACAAAATGTTTTTTAAGATCGACTTAGATAATTCAAAAATCAACATTATTTTGAAACTTTTAATTATTTTCTTTTGCTTGTCTGAAAAGATGACGTGGCGCGAATGAACAATCAGAGAGAAAATGTTTGGTGTCATTTTTACACCCGTCTCATTCCCGGCTATTATTTTTAAGTAGCCAATGATGGTGAAGTAATGGCGGAATTGATAATGTACACTACAGTATTAGGTCAATGAAGGAGACGCCTGTAATAATAATAATAAAAACAAAAACAAAAGGGTTTGCAGAAAAATAAAGTTGTGTTAAAGACTAGACAAAAAAAAAGTATAAATAAATTCTTTATTCCATAATCTTTCGTCTTTAAGAGTCTAACAAAAAAAAGTATTGATTAAATGAAAAAAAAAAAAACTATTTTCCATCGTTTTTTTTTACATTGATAAAAAAACAAAAGCGAAATAAGAAAAAAAAATTAATTTCCTTCAGCAAAAAAAAATGTTCTTCTTTGTTTCAGTGAAATCGTCATTTTTATTCCGCAATTTTTCGTATTTAAATTTTTAAAAAAATCTCAAATTTAAAAAGTAACAGGGAAGATTTTTTTGGTTTTTTAATTTACAAAAAACAGAAGTTTAATTTACCGTACGTAATAATATATTTATTGTTTTTTTTTTTCAACATGACAAATTCACGTTCGGTGCAGATGCCTTTCGTTAAAAATTAAAAAAAAAATAAATAAAAACTTAGAATAATGAAAATTCCAATTTCGTTTTTGTTTTTAGTGCAGTTTCTGTTTATATTCAAAATATCTCTTAAAATATTTGAGAAGAAAATCACAACTGAATTTTTTTTTTTTACGTTTTTTATGATGCTCACAAAAATGAAAAAAAAAAACAAACTGAGATGTAAGTTAGTAAATAGGATTTTTTAAATCGAAGTTATTTGCATTCTACTTACCGTTCAGACTGAACGAAAAACAAAACAAAACGGGATGATTTCTTTTTGTTCAAATGATTTTGTTGGGATTCTGTCAATTTGATCAATTTTGTACTGTTCGTTCAGTTACTAGAATTATGTTGAAATTTAAACGAATGGTAAAGAAATGGAAGAAGAGGTTACAAGGCTAATTTGTTTTTTTACGAAAATAATTCGCTTGATAATAAGACAAAAGAAATGATCCGGTGTCAAACACGATTTGGTTCCTTAAGTTTAAAATCCTCAGTTTTCATTTACCAAGATTCAGTTGACAAGTTGCTGACTGCTACCACCTTTGTCAATCGCTTGCAATGTGCCATGTTTCTTCAGGCCGAAGTCAATCGTTGTTTGTTTCTCGGAGGTATCTCCTCCAATTTCAATGTCGGAAAATTGAACAGCCGAGTAACGAGAAACATTTCCAGAAAAAGCTATGAAACATGTATAAAAAAAAAGAAAAGAAACTTCATTTCATGGTCCTTCCTTTTATTAACTCGAAAGCTAAAATAATGAAAAAAAATATAGATATTTATTTTCAAGTAGAATCGAAAGTATTTGCGTCTAAAAATGTTTACTTTGCTTTAGCTTTTTACATTAACACTGTCACAATGAAAATATCAACTGCCTTTTTTTGGGTGGGGGTAAAAAATATTGGATTTTCATAAAAATAAAATGTTTGGCATTAGTATAAAAGAATATTGTTAAAAAAGTGTCTCTTTAATTTTTTCTTGTGATTGTACAACAAACACTTTCTTAATTAGATAAGTTTCACGTGCATATTGAGGTAGATTACAATTACATTGAGATTTCTACTTTTTAAAGATGATTCTTTGAAAAAAAATAAATACTGAAAGGAAGAAAAATCGGGAACAAAACAATTCTAAGGATATTCTAGGTACCCATCACAGAAAATGTGGTACCTAAGGTTTAATGAATTTTTCAAAATTAAAAAGTTTTCTATGGCTTGTGTGTGTGTGTGTCTGGCTTCTTCTAGGTAAACGCACTGATGTAGTTGGAGACATCAGTGATAAGTAAGAGTTGTGTCAAAACGGGCAGCTCTCGGGTATATTCGTGTTTGTTATAAAATTTGTTCTGAATAGAGTGCAGCGTGTGTCTGACTTATCTAGTGTTGAAGGCATATTCACTCACACCATGTGGTCATAAGTTTGGGTTTGTGTTCACAAGAAAAGACAGTACAAACAAATGTACACAATAACAATAAGAAAAAAATATATTGTATGGTAATTGTGAGGGCCTTTTTCTATATAATTTCTAAATGCTCTGTAATTGAAAAAATTTAGGAAAATATTCTCCATAATCTAATGTTTTATTGAATTTTAGATAATTTTGCTTTAAATTTACTAGTTATCGCTCTTATTTTTGATAATGTCATGTATGGACGTCTGTATTTACAAAAGTCAGCAAGTTCATACACACACAAAATCATGTTCAAAATACTTTTTAAAATATTGGGAGGTTTTTGATGAATTTTACTAAACTTTTTAATTAGTAATAATTAGTAAATATATTTTTTACTTAATAACAGTATCACCTAGTCTCTACCAAGTAAGATAGAATTTTAAAATATTTAAAACATTATAAATTATTATAATTAAAATTTTCAAAATGTGAAAAGATTTCTTGTAAAAATTCATTATTCACCGAAAAACTGTTTTAAGACAATAGTGCCTATCATAAAAGCAACTAAAAGCTCTTCTAATTAAATAATATCTTAGTACTATTTTATTTATTTTACGATTCAGAACAGATTTTCCATAACTGGTGCTGTAGTCTTACAAAAAAATTGATGATTTAAATTCTCCAAGGAGTTTTGCTTTTAACTAACGTAAACATTAAACTGTTTAATTTAAACAGGTCATAATTAATTTCTCAAAATTTCACAACATTCAATGAGTGGTGTGTAACAGTGTGTAAAAAATTAGTAAGATTTTCTAAAAAAAAAAAATGCTCTAAAATAATTTTCCTCATTGGAAAATCTTGAAAGTTTCATTAAAATTATTATTTGATTTTTACAAGAATTTCCAATACAATTTGTTTTTAACTGCCAAAAAGGCCCTAAAATTTCAAATGTTCTAAAAAGGACAAAAAATATAATTTAATAATAAAAAATCTGCTTCATAATAATAATAATAATATTTTGATGATAAATATTTGTATTTATTAAGTTTGGGATACTTTTTCATCCTGGTATGCTAACTTTTTAGCAAATCAGTGGAAGTACCTATGCTACTGCCTGAAAAAAATTGTAAATTTTCTATTTTGTTTTCACAGTGAAAATTTAATTTCTTTGTGTAATCATTTTCGCTAAAAACTCCAATAAATTGAAGAAATTGTAAATGTATTTGAGTTTTTCTAACATTTCATATAAGAATGGAGCTAAAATCAGTGGTTCAAAACATTAACCTATATTAAGAATATAATCTTTGCAAATCTTTGGCATTTGGAAAGATGCTATTTAATGAAGTATACAATCTTCCAGAAAAATTATATTTTAAATTATAGTAAATATAATTCTTTTATTCCACATTTAGTATTTAGTAGCAGGCATTGAGATTTTTTAAGAGTCCATCTTTTGTCTCTAGTAGAAGCTTTTCTTTTGGGTCGATTATAAAACTTGTTGTACATGTCATTAGTTACTTTTTTATTATTGTAATCATCATCTAAATCTTTCTATTTCTTCAGAAGCATTTGAATGGAAAAAGAAAGAGTTAGAATCCACTCTAAGGGTGTGGGGAAATCATCTGTTTTCCTGAGAGGTAAATATTGTTTTTCACTGACTGGTGTATTCACTTGTGGATTAGATAGATGGCATTGAAGCATCTCAAATGCCTCTATTTTGTAGTTCACAAAATAGAGGGACTTGGTGAATTATCTAACTCAGCAGAGAAGACTAGTTTTACAGCAGATTCTCAATTACGGAGAGATTACATGTCAGGAATAATCTCTGATCAAATAGATTTTCTTCAAAAGAAGCAGCATAACATTGCCTGTTTGGTAACCAAGAATTGTGAGAATTCTCTGACATTAGAGATATTTGCTAATTATTGCTTTACAAGTATTAACTATCAGTTTATAAGTGATACAACTAAGGAATTAATAAAACATTTAAGATTATTATTTAATATTTTAAATGCATCACACAATCTTTATAAGTCTTGCTAATGGTATAAAAAATTCCATACATTTCAAGAGTATGATTTGTAATTTCAGAAGTTTCATCTGATATTTGACAAATCTCTTCTAACTTTTCAGACAGTTTAGAAATCTCCACCTCCATAACAATCTCAACTTTTCCTTTCACTTTGTTCCTCATCATCTTGGCCAACTGTCTTCCAACTTCAATTTTTAGTGTCTTTGTTTTTAATGTATTATAGGTTTCTATTTGTTCCAGTTCTCCAATATCATAACTCCATTCATGAAATACCTTTTCCTTCAAGGTGAGCATCTTTTAGTGACTTCAATTCATTTATGAATAGTAGGTTTCTATCTGTTGCCATTGAAAAGTCCTCTAATGTGTTAGTCCCACTTTTACAGCATCTTTTCTTTGTTCCATTATGATTTTTTTTTCTTCAGACTTTATACTTCCTGGCAAAGAATATGTTTTCTTTACTGCATTTTCTTTGATCTTTTCTGTATTATAGGTTTCTATCTGTTACATGGTGAGTTCTGCAGTCTGTTAAGTCCACAATTAAATACAAAATAAATTTGTAAAAAAAATATTGCTTCACATGACTAAGGTTTATAAAAAAATGTCTATGCTAGACAGTGAGATGATTTTGTTTAATTTAAAAAACATTGGATTATTTTCTTTAAATCAAATTTTCCCATTTTTTTCATTTCTGCATTTAAAGAAATCAAAAGGAAGAGGAAAGCTAATACAAATAGCTTGAGAGATTAAGAGGGACTGTGGAATAATTTAGGGTTGTCAAATTAACAACAATTTTTGGTTCTATCCGGCTGACTTTTTCTCAATTCAGTTGATAAAAATCTACATTTAATTTTTACCATTTTTTAAGGTATTGGGTGTACCTTAGTCTTGTTTTTTTTTTTCATTTCAAGTCATGCAACTATTTTATTCTTACACCATTTTAAAATAACAGATTAACATGATGATCATCAGCTTTGTATAATTGATTTGTACATAAATAATCTTGTAATTTTTAATCAGTAGTTTACTAGCAACACAGCTAGTCAGTGTTTTTTTTTAAGCTTAGATCTTGGTTTTTCAATTCTTGTTTGAATTTGTTCTTTTAACTTTGAAACTTAATGAGATCTATTTTTCTAGGTATTACAGTTTCTCATTTTTTTATTATTAAATTTATAGGGTGCTAAATACCAGAAATCTGCCCACCAGGAAGAAAACCACATGTAAAAGTGGCAATCAAAAAACATTTCCCTATCATATACTTTCCAGTGAATTTTTATAAGTTTGTTCTTTTTTTGTTGTTTTTAACTTGTGGCACAACTTCCAATCAGGAAAACCTTGGCTAAATTATTCCAAAATTTTAGAATAAAATTTTCCACTATATGATTGAAAAATTAATCTGATCTGCAATTTTCTTCCCATGAAAGATTTGTGATAGACACCTTTTTCCAAATGTAGGTAAAAAGTAAGAGAAAGAAAAAATTTTGCTCAGAAAAAATGAGTTCCTTTCAGTTTTTTATGTTTACTAAAAAAGTAAATGTTTTAATATAAATGTCACACTGAACAATATATATTAAGCAACTGATTTAAAAAAAAAATCAAACATCTTTGAAACAGGTGATAATTTAAATTTAGTATAATGTTTCTTATACAATCATTTAGTATAATCATTGTAGTGTAAAATAACAGCATTTTGAAAACAAACAAAAAACTGACAGATAATTTGTCTAAATAATAGACTTGACCTTAATCATCTTGAAAATACAATTTTGACATTTTAGTTTAATCTTTATTGATGTTAAATACTTATTTGTAAATAAATTCAATGACTGTTTTTAGATTCTGATAAATTACATTATGTCTTAAGTAAGAAAAATGAAAAATGTGTTGGGAAGTCAGGGATTATTTGTTGGCACTGGTTCTAAATATAGGTGATCATTTACAATATACTCACACCTAAAAATGAACCTCCCTCCTTGTCAACTCATTTTTACTATTTTTTATATTCTCAAAATATGGGGCTAAACTGATAATAATCTGAAAATGTTTTTATTTTTTTTTAAATTCAATAAAAAGAAGAGAAAAAACATTAAAACTAATGATATAAAAGTCATTATTTACACCGGATTTTGAATTTCAATTTGACTATCCATCTAATTTTTCTTTTATCACTTGACAATTTTTTTATTCTTTAATAATAATTTTCAGTTAAAGTAGGAAATATGGTACAGTTTTATATTTTTCAGTTAATTAAATCTCATCAAAAGCACCATTTTAAGGGGACCAATTTTTTGCAATCATGGAATATTGTGAATCTGAAAGAGAATTTTGTTTTTCATATAATTTCAATAATGAATAGAATAATGACTTTAATAATCATTTGAATTTTTCAAATTATATTCATTTTAATTCTTTCTAAAACTGAACTGATTCATTGATTTATTAAAAATTTAACATGATTTAATAAATAAATGCATGAGCATAATTATATTTTCTTAAAATTTTTCCGTTTTTATAAAATACTTAATCATTAACCTTAAAATATAAAAATGTAAGAATTAATCTGGTTAAATGTGCCAATATTAGACAGAAGGATAAAATATGAACTCTCTGTGAACAAGTACTATCTTGGATTATTTACAAAAAGTCCAAAAATTATCCTGGAAAATGATTTCATAAAAAGAGTGAGAACCTAGGTGCTACAATATGAAGTGGGTGAGGCTAATGTAAAAAATTACAAATTTTAATGTTTGACAAATGAGATTTTTACTGCATCTGAAGTAACAATTTTTCAGTCAGAGGTCTGGAGCTGAAATAAGTTGGTGGAGAGAGACCACCATGGGTGGCGGTGATGAGTGGACATTCAGTTGATAATAATTTTTTTTCTTTTTCAATATGAAGTATACCCACTACATTAATGAGCATATCAAATCCACCTGATTCATTATTACACTTATTATTCTTAGACTCTTCCAAGTAGATGTTTGAAAATAAAATTTTCTTTGGAAGTATTTATAGTCAAGATCATGTCTTCCAAGGTTTTATGGAGAAATTTCTAGAATGATATTTGCAACCAACTCTCCATTTCAAATGGTAG
Organism: Acanthosepion pharaonis; assembly: GCA_903632075.3. Taxonomy (NCBI): domain Eukaryota; kingdom Metazoa; phylum Mollusca; class Cephalopoda; order Sepiida; family Sepiidae; genus Acanthosepion; species Acanthosepion pharaonis. The sequence continues at coordinate 444,271 of CAHIKZ030005070.1, forward strand.
AACATCTTCAATTCCATAGAATAGAAGAGAAGCTGAAATCAGGATACACACCTACAACAAGACAAGAGGATGCCAATAAGTACTTGCCTATGGTCTATGAGGGAGAATATAGAAAATGTGCTAATTATCTCAAAAATGGATGGTCAAACATTCATAATGAACCCAGTATATATGTCAATCTGACATCACCTGGTCACATATATCTAGTGAATACAATAGACATATCAGGCCAACTCCACATTGCAGAATACCATCAGGAAGATTGCCAGGTCCTCCTCAATAAAGAAATCAGTAGAAGACATTGGCTGTTATAATGGGAGTGTAGTGACAGATAATACATCCAGAGGATGTTCAGCACACATTTTAAATCTACTGGCTCATGAGTCAGAAGTTCTTAATGTAAAAAGAACATATTACTATACTTTAGGAACAATCAGCAAAATACAGGAAAAAGTGAATTCCTTGGTGAGAAACAAGATGACCAATCTTACACCAAAGTGTTCTGCAGAGGAGCAGAATTTACAGTCACAACGCATAACTAAAGCTCTGGATAAAATTCAATAAAGCAGTGGATACTTGGAAAGAATTTTTCAAGAATTTTGAAAAAGTTTCTGAAAAAAAAAAAAAAATGATAAAAATAATGAAAAAAAAGGTACAACTAAGTCATCAGCAAAGCCCACCTTCATGCCAACATGTTTCATCCTTATCTTCAAGGAAAATCATTAAGCAAGGAAATATTGCAATGGAATATGCCAGTGAGAAATATCCTATACTTGTTCCCATTATCATGAAGTTGTGAGGTCTCTCCCCTTCCAGTCACTTAAATATGCACACTCCATAAGCAAGACAGTCTCTGTTATTGAATGGTGGAAATCACATGCAAGTGTACTTTGCAGTGATATACTTTCTGTGGTTAAGCATTTTCTGTCAGCAGTGGCTTCATTTTCTGGCATTGAACAAGTTTTCTCGTCCTATGTACTGATGAATTCAAAATTGAGAAACTGTCTTGATACAGATAAAGCAGTAGAACCAATCTATTTAAATCCATGAATGCAAAAATGGCTCATATTGAATTTCAAAATCCGTTAATATTAAAAATAATTATTCATTTAATAAATATTTGATTCAACACTTTTCACTTTTCTTCCTTCATGAAATTACATGAAAAGAAAAAAAAATTGTATTTTTATTTCTAAATCTTTTGCTTTAAATAAAGAATTTTGTGATTTAATTCAGTGACTTTTCTAAATAAAAAATAAATTTAGATCGTGATTCAAATTAATGGTTACATCAGTTTGATTAACATGGATAACGATACTATTCAGTGTGTATTCGCATATGGCTCTCCAAATGCGCATTCCGTGAAAAGGCGGATCCACAAACATCACAAGAATATGGTTTCTCTCCAGTGTGTGTCCGCACATGGCTCTCCAAATATGACTTCCGTGAAAATGCAGATCCACAAACTTCACACGAATATGGCTTCTCTCCTGTGTGTACTACCATATGGCGCACTAAGCGTGACTTTACTGAAAATGCAGATCCACAAACTTCACAAGAATATGGTTTCTCTCCAGTGTGTGTTAACATATGGCACACTAAATGTGACTTTACTGAAAATGCAGATCCACAAACTTCACAAGAATATGGTTTCTCTCCAGTGTGTGTACGCATATGACGTACCAAACTTGATCTCCTTGAAAATGCAGACCCACAAATTTCACAAGAATATGGTTTCTCTCCAGAGTGTGTCCGCACATGGCTCACCAAAAATGACTTCCTTGAAAATGCTGATCCACAAACTTCACAAGAATATGGTTTATCGCCAGTGTGTATTGCCATATGGCACACTAAATGTGACTTTACTGAAAATGCAGATCCACAAACTTCACAAGAATATGGTTTCTCACCAGTGTGGGTTCGCATATGGCGCACCAAACTTGACTGCCTTGAAAATGCCGAACCACAAACTTCGCAAGAATATGGTTTCTCTCCAGAATGTTTTCGCATATGGCGCACCAAATGTGAATTGTCTGAAAATGAGCATCCACAAACTTCACAAGAATGTGGTTTCTGTCCAGTATGTTTATGCATATGGCTCACCAAATGTGACTTCCGTGAAAATGTAGATCCACAAATTTCACAAGAATATGGTTTCGCTCCTGTATGCGTTTCCATATAGTATACTAAATCTGACTTTCTTACATAGATTCACAAACGCTTCTTTTTAATTTTTACTCATATATAATTGGGATTATGTAGAAAGGACAAATCCCATGAAATATGATTCCTTTTCAGTTAATATTCACTGTGAGGCTGTCAAAAGTGTAGATACATATGAATACTGGAAAGTGAAGAGTCTTTCTTTCATTCAAGTTCCCATTAATGGCTATTTATATGTATATCCCAATTTTTTGTCGAACTGAAACATCTGCAAAGAAAAAGTAAGAAAAGACTTATTAACGGAGACAATGAATACTATAAGAAATCAGATTATATTGTAATAGATACAAGTAGTTATATATTAAAGCTAGTTTAGACCAGCACATAGGCTCAAATAAAGATTCAAATAAGATTCCTTAACTACAAACTTTGTCCAATGTGGACATTGTTCAATCAACACAAAGATGTATAAAAATAAATTTAATGATTTTTTCTATTTGCTTTCATATAAATACAGTTGAAAATGTGTTTGCGAAGAATGAATAGACCACTAAGCTGATGAACATTATTATTTGAAACAATTCTTGCTTCAAGGATGCATAGTTACTAAGAATAAATGAATCAAATGTTTTTGGAAGCATGAAGTGAATAGTTCCACACATCTACATAAGTGGACCAAAAATGCATACCAATCATGGCAGACAGTTACACATATGGATGCAAAAGAAAGTAAGCCTAAACATAATTTTTTCAAATGCCTGCTTTAACAAGATAGCACTCACTAAAGGAATAAAAGCCATATTCCTTTATTGTACATAAAATAAAATGATTTAGAGAAGATAATTTATTGTCACAACTTGCAAAATCCATCAGCATTCATTATAAAATATAAGAACAGCTTGTTTTCTTTTAATTCTAAAATTTTGATAATTTTGTAACTGAAATTTAATCAATATGTAACTGCTTCTTGTTTGATAGTAACACTGAAGCAAGACAAATATATTCTGAAGTGAAAGTAAGGGGAGAGACTAATGTACACAGTAAATGCTGCCATACCTGAGAGTAGTATTCATAGTGGTTCAATCAGTTCAGTAGTGGAAATTTTGATCTGGAAATCTGAGAAAGATCTTGCAGTCCTGCAGTTGTTGACAATGATTGTTGCTTCCATAGATTAATTTTCTATTTAATAAAAGATTTCGCTAAATCTTTCTATAGATATTTGAAAGAGAATAGAAAAATATGTTTCTCTTAAATGTTATACTGGAACAATAAATAGTGTTTGAACAAGTGACTATTTTCACTTCACTGAAAATATATATATATATATACACACATTCTGAAAAGTGTCATTTCCATGCATCTTTACTATACATGTATGGATTGTGAATTTTAAATGTTCATATGGGAAAAGTAAAAATGGAGAAAAATAAGATTCATTTTCATCATTTCATATTTTGTTTATCCAGAAAAGAAATAAGAAAATATAGACAACCAAAAAGATATGTGCCATTTAGAGAAATGCTGCCATACCTGAGAGTAGTATTCATAGTGGTTCAATCAGTTCAGTAGTGGAAATTTTGATCTGGAAATCTGAGAAAGATCTTGCAGTCCTGCAGTTGTTGACAATGATTGAATTGAAATGATCCAGGTCACATAATATGGAACTTTGCAGAGAATCATCTGTACTTGACCAATGCCATCATCCACCAAGATTAATATCAGACCTTATGCCACATGGTAGACCCAACAGAAACTAGTACAGCTTGATTGAGATGTCCTACTGCACTTGCTGTGCTCACCTCTCCTTGCAATCTTAGATTAACATTCATTTTAATCCATACAAATGCAGAAAGAGTTTTGAATCTCTGGAAGTCTGTAAAATGCATGGAGACTAGTTCATCACTCAGATGGAAACCAAATTCTAAGCAGAAGGGATCATGAAGCTACATCAAAGATGACAAAAGGTAGTGAAACAGAACGGCACATGTGTTTGAATAAATCTATGTATTAATATTGACATAGTGCCTTTGAAATTCAATTACAAATCAACACAAAACTTTGTCCTGGCCCAATAATTGATATGTCAGTTGAAAACAATAATACATAATATTAGATGACAACAGAATTTTTCTGAAAAATGTTCAAATGTCTAAAATGTTATTCTCAAAATGAAAAAAGTCCTTCATGTGTGAGTAGTGTTCTAGCATCAAAACCACTTTTATTACAATACAGCCTGTAAATGAAAGTGAGTTACCTTCACTTTTTTTGTTTTGTTTGTGGGTACATTATTGCAAGGGTACGTACATTGCATCTTTAAGAAGATGTGTCATTCTGGCCATGTGTGTTTGCTTTAATAGGCAAATGTGAGGTGAAAAAGAGATAAGCACATGTCAAATTCTCTCTTTATGTATGCAAATTATTGTCTTTTATGTCAGACAATGTTTATAGAAAACTGTTTATTTTTAGCTTCATGTTGAAGAACCCACTTTGAATACTACTTGCGAAATAAACCTGAATTCTTCACCAGTTGAATTCTCATTTTTGCCAGGTGCTATCATTACACAGCTGATACAGACTAATACAGCAGATCTGAAATTGCTACCCTCATAAAAGTGTGAGGTAGACTATCCCCCAATTCTAGCTATACTAATGCCTATAATTGCTGGAGTATTTCTATTGATTAGGCATCCTTGATCCAAAAATCATAATTACAAAATAATTGGAGAAGAAAATATATAATGTTTGGAAAAATTATATATTTATTTAAATTTTCTTGTTCTGTATTTTAAAGATAAAATACTTGTTTTCATATTTATTTATAAAAATAGTAAATAATAAATAAATTTTGAAAATAATGTCAGGGAGTGAAAGTAGTTAAAATAATAGCAGTGTCAAGGGAAAAAAAACATCCTTTTACAGACTGTTTTTTTTTTTGTGGGCACAAGCTAAATATTTTTGTACTTTCATTTATATTACCAAGGGAAATATGCATTCTGGATTTTCTTTAAAATTTACTAATAAAATAAAAATTTGACATCCCTTTTTTAATGAATCTTTGAATGTATCTATTATTACTTAAAAGCAGAACTCCACAAATTTAAATCATCAATTTCTTTTTGTAAAACATACCTCCCCAGTAACAAAATCTGCTCTGAATTGTAAAATAAATAATGCTATGACATTATCTAATTAGAAAAGCTTTTTAATTGCTTTGATGAATAATAATTCTTTACAAGAATTTTCATTTTTAGAAAATTTTAATTAGAATAATTAAGTTTTTAAGTATTTTAAAATTCTACTTAACTTTACAGAGGTTAGATAATATTGCTATTAAGTAAAAACTGTATTTACTAATCATAAATATAAAAGTTTTTTACAATTCAACAACCCCAATATTTTAAAAAGAATTAAAAAAATTTTTGTATGTGTATAACTGCTGATTTTTGTAATTAGTGATATCCATACACAACATTGTTAGAAAATAAGAGTGATAGTAAATTTAGAGCCAAAGTACCTAAAATTCAATAAAACATTAGATTACAGAGAATATTTTCCTAAATTTTTAAGATTACTGAGTAGTTAGAAATTACATGAAAAATGCACTAAATATTTCTCAAGTAAATTTTACAGATATGTTCATTGTAGAAAAAAATAAGATAAACTGTCATATCATGCAAGCCATCAATATATCAACAACTTAAACAGTGACCCCCATGTTAAAAATTAAAAAATATATTTCTGTGATATTTTGAATTTAAACAAAGTAATATTTGTTTCAAATAAAGTTAATTAAACTTTAAATAAACCAATATTCCTTAAATAAAGTTTCAAAAAAGTATATTTTATTTTTGAAAGATTTATTAAAACAGAGAACTACAATGTGATGACAGAAGGCTAAAAATAGTGCTGCTAAAATCAACAATGTTTAGCAATTTCCAAACTCCTCCCAGTCAATTTAAATTAATTTTGAAATAGAGCAAAATATTTTGCTTATTGGAAATATTAAATGTAATCTACTAGCTTGAAATTAAAACTAAAATAAAAGCTTCAAGAAAGTTTTTTCATCTTTCAAAATATTATAAATTATTTTTAATTAAAACTTTTAAAATGAAAATCTTTTTTCATCATGCTAATGCTGTTCGCAAGTGGCGGTACCGAGATGAGGTCGAATATATATTTTTAAAATATTATTATTATTTTGACATATCCAGACCCACAGAATTCAATTCTTGAAATAGATAAAAATAACTCATAAGTAAAGTAAAAAAAAAAAAAAAAAAAATCCATAAGAAAATCTAATTAAATTTCCATCAGTAAAAAAAGTTCATGAAATAAAATATTTCAAAATATCTCGCAAGAAGTGAAATCCATTGAATTGAAATCAAACCTGAAATTTGATTTTTTTTTAAGCTGTTAAGTAACATAACAAATAAAATATAATAAAATAAATAAAAAAATACAAAACAAATCAGTCAATTAGAATTCTTTCTCATTTTAAAATCAAAATTACTTATTATTTTAAAAACTTACCATTTTTTTTTTCAGAACAATATGCAACGAAAAACAAAACGGGATGATTTCTTTCTGTTCAATTTCAAATGGTTTGGGGATTTCTCTGTAATCGACCTGATTTTTGTTTAGTTCATAAAATCGAAAATGAGACGAATGACTCAAAGAAAGACTTAAAAAAAGGAAAAACACGATACAGATGTGAAATCACTTTTGCAAAAATAATTTCGCTTGATAATGTAAGACAATAGAAACTAAACGGTGTTAGATAAGATTTGGTTCCTTGTGTTTAAAATTAAATTTGTTGGTATTTACGGTGCAAAATTAAAGTATTAATGACAGTCTCGCCATGACTACTGTTATTTTGTCAATCACTCATGTGTCATGATTGTTCAGGATATAAACGATCAGGGATGTTATTTCTGTTGATTCTCGCAATATTTTTTATGTACCTCCATTATTTGCATCTCTATCTATTACTTCAAAATTTTTAAGTCTGATACTAGCTTCTTTCCTCTACTTCTCTTCACTTTGATGCATAAAGTCTCCAAATCATCCTTCCTTATTTAGTTTCCCAATCTCTCCTTACATGAAGGTGTTAAATTTGCTGATGTTACTCTGATGTTCTGGCTGTATTACATTATAACACTTAACCCGGTGGTCGATTCTGCATAAACCTGGTCAGCAGTGACTAGACGTTCTGACCTTTGCCACATGCTGCTTATAATCAGATGTCTTGCTCCTCAGAGTCGTAGGATGACAAGTTGATTACAAGGTCAATCCCATGCTGTTCAATGTAGTTGCGGGTCAACAGGTGTTGGTCACTGTTCACTTCAGTCCACACCATCCACTGCCCATATTGTGTTTCTTCATCACAGACCCAGTAGGGATTCATTAACGTTAATCATCATAGTGGTGATTCAAACCACGGGGAGCTGTGCTATGATGGGGAAAAATAGAGATGACTTTTTGCAGATGTAATAAAAACGGAAAAAAAATACTTCAGACCAATTTAGTTTATGTAGTTCTTGGTATAGCAAAAATTAACCCTTCCCACTAAAATCTCTTTAATAACACTTTGCCTATTGGTGCAAATTCTTGGAACAGGGCTTAAAGTTGAGAATTCTCTTGGCAGCAAATCACATGGTTCTTGTCTCTCTCTGCCCATCTCTTCTCATCTGCTTCCAATTCTCACTCCAGCTGCATGGGTTGCTTAATTGCTCTACTTATATTGACTTTGACTGAAGACCAGAATGGGGGGCTGATGGTGTTTAGGGATTTGGGGTTTCCCCATTCTTGAACAAGAGTTCTTTTGTTGTCTGCTTTGTAAAATTAATTATCGCACCAAATTTGGGAGATCCCCTCTTCCTACAGGTAGTGGTTGCAGGTAATTGGCCCACCCGTATAACTCATTCCTTCTTTTGTCTATGCCTCACCCATTACTTCCAAATGGGCAGAGTTAATCTCACTGTTTCTCTTGGTAGAGATCTAATCTCACCACCATGGTTGTTTCTTTAACAATTCTGACTTTTAAATATGTGGGTGGAAAGACGGTCTTAATTTTTAGTTGTTAATTGTAATTATCTTTTTAATTTTCCACAACTGGTCTGGTTTATGCAATCAGCTTGCTCATTTAATAGTACTCATGAACTGTACAAGTCCATTTACTATCTGAATTCTGTCAACACAGGACAAAATCCTATTTCTCAACTTGTTTATATTTCCAAAATCAGCGAAGACATTTCCACCCTCTGACAGACAGGCATAAGTTAGTCTCTTTATTTTAACTTTGTCCTCAAAAGTATCAAATATTAAATCAATTGACCCCTTCTTCCGCCTGACAATCATGAAACATGTTTTCATCACTTGCACTTTAGGCAAACAGACATAAATCTGTATGTTATCATGTGCTTTTAGCCCTGTCTGTTCCATTTCATATTTTAAATTAACCCTTTTCCTTTACGTAGTGTCACATATACACCTTTTCACTATTCTTATGCCCTTTGTATTTCTATCTTTTATACTTTTCCTCTCTGACTATACTTCCCACAGAGTTGAATTTGTGGATCTGCTCATTGTCTCTATTATTATAACTATAATATCTCCTAACAAGGAAACATTTAGATCATTTTAAATGCATTTTCATTTGTATCAAATATTTAACTCATATTTTAGCTGCACCTATCAATCTACTTGGTCTTCCATCAAATTACTCAAAACTTTTAAATCAGAAACTTCCTGCTTTCATCACTTTCTCTTCCCCACGTCTATAAAGAAATACATAAACAAAAAATTAATTATACTGTCATTGAGTCCATAAAATAATATTAAAATTAAAAATTAGTTATAGTGCCAAAAATAATTTAAAATATAATAATTATAACAATTATAATTATCATTAATCCATTCTTTCTAAACCAATGAGAATCTCCTCTTCAAACACAAACATGTGACATTCTCAAGATTGTACAAGCAATCAACACAAACAGGCCAGCAACACATACATCAAAGAAAATTTCAGCACATTTTCCTTTTTCAGGCCATAATAATAACATTTATCTCTTTGCACTCAACAAAAATTTGAGATAAGAAAACCCGAGACACTTCTAATATTTTTCAAACTAAACTATCTGGACACTCATTACAATTACATCTATAAAAAACTTACAAGAAAGACTGTATACACTTTACTTATTCATCATCTTATCATTCTGTCAGATTCTAAGCCATATTTTCTGTACATTTGATCCCAAACTCACAATTTTCAATTTTTGTAACAGAGAGAGAGTCTGGGAAATACACACACACACACACACACACACACACATATGTATATTTTTCTTTTTAGTGAAGATCAGAGCATTTTGTTTACTGATGGGAAAATCTGATCTAGGGTAGAAGTTGTACCCATTGAATCTGGTCAACAGTAGACAATGGAAATGGTCGAAATAATTTTTATCGATCAAAAATTGAAATAGAGCTGAGTAAGCTAGAAGGAACTTTGGAATTCACATGATTTTGGTTGAAGCAGCCAGAACCCTGTGATAATCATGTGCAAAGTAGTAGGGCCGAGGGTCAGTTATAACCAGCCAGGTTTATCTATATAAACGCGTAGTTATGCTGAAAGAGGCAGACGGGAGAAAATTATTGAAGAGAGAAGAGAGTATTGGCCCGGGTGAGCATTGGGAGGAGGAACGCCACTATAACTTTAAGCCCCACACAGAAATCTTTATCCCTCCATCACAAAAGTCATCTATCATTCTGAGACGATTTAACAAGATAATCACATACACTCTCCCTCTGTCTAGAATCCAGAGTTTTTTTACTTTTCTTTTCTGTAACCCGTTTCTCTTCTTTACTATTCTTTTCTGCTATATAAAAGACATTAACAATTCAACCATTGAATCGATGTTTGTCCGGCTTTCTGCAGATATTAATTTTGCTGCATTCTAAATTTCTTAGTGCAGACTCCCCAGCTGTGTCTACATCTTCAGTCAACTGAATGGACGGACATCACTTCTGTTTCCTGGATCAAACAAATCACAACGTGGACAGGAAGCAGGATTAAACCAACGGACCGGTCGAATAATCTACGGATGCTCAGGGGACCTATGGCCACTCCCTTAAGTTCAGTTAGGACTGAGTAGACACCTCAACCCTGAGAGTAAGACACCAGAGGTTGAGGGGCCAGGGTGAAAGAGTTAGATTTTAGTCTGTATTACCGTCTCTTGTGTTTCCATCACCACATAACAACCAGATAATGGATAATAATCATTTTGTTGTTTCTCATTTTTATGAGTATTTTTGCACACACACACACATATATATATATATATATATATATATATATATATATATATATATATAGTGAAAATGATATTCCTTTAATCAGCATTAACAAAAATCATCTTGTTTATGTAAACTTTGGAATAATAGTTGTCTCTGGAGTTTACTTATAGAGGGACCAATTTTCTGTTTCAAATTTTTCTTCATCCTGTTTCAGGTTTTAGGGAATTCTGGTTTTTTTTTCCCCATTTTCAGTAAAGAATACAATTTTTCCCCTATTTTCAGTATAGATTTCTGTTTTTGCTTCATTATAATACTTAGTGAGAAGTGTAACAATAAACATTATTAAAACAAAAAATTAAAAGGAAAATGAAAAATTTTACAAGCTGGAATATTTGCCAGTTGGATAAGTTGCTCCAGATTAATAAAATTTTGTACCTCATACTTCAGCCCTTAATCTAACTTGATGAGTTTCTTGGAAAAACCCTTGCAAAGAATTCTACAAATAAAAATAAAATGAAAGTGGCAAAAACTACAGAAAAGTAGCACCACAAAGTCATCTAGAGAAAAAAAGCTACATTATCATTTGGTAACTTTACTGAAATTATTAAGTAAAATTTTTTTTATAAAAGACTAATTCGTAAAAATATCTGAAATGACAAACTGCCATCACCTCCATCACCATGTGTGACAAGAAAAAGAAAGGATAAAACAGAAAGACAAAATTTTTCTTGCCCCTTCCCACTTTTTTCTTTTTATTAAATCAAGACAACTTTGTAAAACATGGTTACTAAAATACTAAGTAGGTAAAGGAATATATTAAAACATTACTGACTTTATCCTTTGATGTCTGTAGGACAAGAGTTAGGAAAGGCAAACATAGTAACAAATTAAAATGGCAGTTGACAAATCTGGTTGTAAGAAAACAAATGTCCACATCAAAATGGCGATTTCCATTTCAAGTCATTTCGTTTTTTCCCTTCATCACAGAAAATAGGCCACTGCTTGCTTCCTTTTCATCCATGGTTACGTACTATGATTGGTATGCATTTTTGGTTCACTTATATAGATGTTGATGTTTCAACTTGTAATATTCATACACTAGGTGGGCAATTAATTATTGCAAAATAAAATTAGTAAAACCAACTTTAATTCTATTTATATTCAGTTGGGTAAATATGTAGAACTTTTCATTTTATGCTACCAAAAATATTTCATTCCTTTACTTTCAAAAACTAGGCATATAAGAAAGAAATGTTTCAACATGTAATGTGCACACACTTAGTGGGCAATTCATTATTGCAAAATAAACTTATTTAAACTATTTTTCTTTTTAATCAAATTTACTCCAAGCAAGGCAGTAAAGTCCCTAAAACATAAGGGGTTACTGGGTATGAAAGAATTAGAAAAAAGAAAACATTGTGAAGGAGTGTGAACAATAGAAGAGTAATCAGGAAGACGGGAGATAAAGATTGACATTGCATTTAAATTTTTGAAGATGAATATTGGCTGGAAAGTATTGGGCTGGAAGAGAGTTCTGCAAGCAAGAAGTGTGAGAAAAACTGTTAGCATAGAACTTAGTTACATCTAGCCAATCCATGTTATGGAGTTTATCATTAAATATACTGTCTAATAAATAAATGAAGTGTCTACTCAAATATGAGTATCCACAAAAAAATGATGTTTAACTGATAAAATTTGTCAGATTAATAAATAAAAAATCCATTACTTCTTTCGACATTAGCTTTAAGCTATTACCTTTCAAACAGAAACAAAATCTTACTAAAAAAAAAGAGACATTTAAATCCTTTTAAATGCATTTTCATTTCTATCAAATATTAACTCAAATTTTGGTAGTAGCTATCATTGTACTTGGTCATCCATCCAATTGCTCAAACCTTTTAAGTCAGAAACTTCCTGCTTTCCATAGCTTCTCTTTCCGTTAATACATCTTATCAATGTTAAATTAAATAAGAAATGTGTAACAATAAAGGTGTGGATGTGTCAACATCATTTTCATGACAAGGCTTTACAGAATTTTATGGACATGGTTTCAGGCAGAACTTCATTAATCAACACTTTTTAAATATTGAAATTTGTAACATCTCTGCCACAAGCTCCATTTTCTCAAGCACATCAATGCATTGGCCATTCCATTCACCAGTTTTTGTAAGAAAAAACTGTAAGAAACATTAGCTTTCATAAAAAATAATTTATCACTAATAAAAATGTAGATCCCAAAATCATGTTTGAAGATGCAAAGTGTCCAAAAAGTTGAGGATGTTAGCTTCTAATATCGTTTTATAGGGCAAAAGTCTGTCTACTCAATAATCAGGGTGAGGCTGAATTTGTTGATTTTACTTTGACATTCTGACTGTATTACTCATTTTCACGATTCTTATGCCCTTTGTATTTCTATTGTTCACATTTTTCTTTTCTGACTACACAACACACAATGTTGAATGTATGTAGTTGTTTAATTCTGATGTCCTTGATGTCATTCATTAACAACTTTTTAAGTGTACTGTAAAAACAAATGACTAATGCAGTGTCAAATTCTCTATTTACAAAGACATTTTATACAAAAAGAAAGATGGGTGTAGGTGTTACTCACAATATTCTTTTCAGAATCTAAAGAAATTCAACTACATAAAAAACAAATGTTAAAAAAATATCGAGCATTATTGGAGTATTATTGTCAATGAAGATCACAAAATGTAAAATTTAATTGAGCTATTCTGAGGTTGTTATCCCAGATATTTAAATTTTTGTACTTGCTTGATTTTGGTGAAACGAATTTGTAGTTTGCATCTTGGGCTGTTCCTCTTGCTGACAACCATACATTCTGTTTTCCTATAATTCATATTTAGTTTTTTCTTTATTACCTTCTGCTTCAAGTTACCTTTCTCTGTCTGCTATCAACACTGTGTCATCTGCATATCTTATGTTGTTAAGATTGTGTCTACAAATAATAAATCCTGTTAAGATTTAATTCTCTCAAGATTGCCTTACTGTAAAAGTTTAATAAGTTTGGTGAGAAAATGCATCCTTATGCTCCCTCTATTTTAGTAGATTTACTGAATTCATTTTCTATTTGTATGCAAGTGATTTACTCCCAGTATAAGTTCTAGAGTATTCTGATGACTTACTTAAATAAATCAAGCTTACCACAAAGTTCTTTGTGTCCTATCTTAAACATTTTTGTCAAACCTTTAAAACATAGGTATACATCATTCTGCATTTGTATTCCTCTTTCTGATATCATCCTGAGCATAACTATCACATATCTTGTTTTAGTTTCAAGGATCAACTCAAGAATTAATTTTCTTTTATGAGTAGTAGTTTAATGCAGCTGTAACAGTGTTGCCTTTGGTACAACTTTTAGTTGCATGAGAATGCAAAATGGTGATTTGAGGTGATTAGAAATACATTTAAAAAACTCCCTAAGTGATGTCTTAGATAATTTAGAGGAGAACAGGAAAAGAAACAGAAAATTAAAAATATATCGGATATATAAAATACAATTGCTGAATGAATCTGAGAGAGTTGAACTCTGAATGAATTTGGTAAAAAGTAATTAATGTTGGAAGATTCCAAAGGTAGTCTGATAAGGATAAATATTTGCTTGAGTTTCCAAGTTGAAATCTGATGAGAGGGAAAAATTTCTTTATGGAATTTTCCTTGATCTTTTCCATATTATAGATTTCTATCTCTTGCCATAGATGAGTCCAGCAATATGTTACTTTCACTGTTGCAGTACCTTTCCTTTGTTCCATTCTGGCAAAGAACATGTTTTCTTTACTGTATTTAAAAAAAATCTTTTGTACATTATAAATTTGTATCTGTTGACATGGAAGTATTCACCAATGTGTTAATTCCATTGTTGCTGCATCTTTTCTTTCTTCCATTATGATTGTTTTTTTTCTTCAGACTATATATTCTTTTCATTTTCTTTGATCTTTTCTATATTATAATCTTCTCTTAGCTGTCATGGAAGAGTTCTTTTGCAGCACTTTTTCATTTTTCTGTCATGGTGAACAATTTAGTCAACTGGAGAAAATTTGTGAAGCCCAAAAAGATTTTGTCTACAGTGTGACAATCTACTGGAAGTGTTAGAGAACAACTTTGCAGGATTAGACGAAAGATAAAAGATTTAATTGTGAAATGACAGCAAGTCACCAGTCTGGTTTGGTTTGATTTATTGTGTTTTATGGCATATCAACCTCAATGGGTTATTTAATGTTGACAACATTTTTAGGATAGATTCGTATGAATAGAGTATGTATTCTTTGGTTTAGATTGGTTTGGATTATTTTGTTTTACAGCATATCAACTTCAATGGGTTATTTAATGCTGACAAAAAATTTTATTGCTGGTAATATTTTGTTTTGTCAAAAATCTGTTTCTGGTAATATTTTTCCTTCAAAATTGTATTGCTGGTAATAATTGTTCTCAAAAAAGTATTGCTGGTAATAGTTAACTATTTACCCATAGCTGGGACCCTAACAGGTGCTACCACCCTGGGTCAGGGTGGACCTGGGAACACCAGCAATTAAGAAGTGGTTCCATGCTCCTCAAAACCTCCTGATCAGAGGCCTTGCTGCTGGATATAGTTTAACGTCTTACCCAGGACGGGTCACTAGTCTGGGACTGTGTTGATATATTTTCAATATATTGTATATAAGACTGAAATCTATCAACTTCTAAAATAGCTGTAATTCAGTGATATATTGTCATATATGAAGAAAATAGTAACTATGAAATATAGATGATACTTTCTCTTGTACTATATTTTTGCCATTGTGGTTTCAATGCAAATTTGAATAAAAAAGCAGATCTTATATTTCTGTTGTGATTTCATAGATTTTTTTTTTATATAGGTATACTGTGAAAATATAAATCACCATAGTAAACACATTTCATTAAATACTTTGAAAAATAAGTTCTACAGAAAATATTTTGTTTATAAGAAGTAAGCCAGACACCATAATTACTAGTTATTTGAAAGTATACATTTTATTTATGTATACAAGAAAATATACATCTCAAAATTTTCCAACACTGACTAGTCATTGCTGCATTTTGAAACATAAATTATGAATCGACCTACATGGAATTAGCATACATTATATTTTTTAATTTTTAATTCTGTGTTTTCAATACAAATTTCAATGAAAATGCAGATTCTTACATTTCAGTTGTCATTTATAATTTATTGTGAAATAGTTTCAATACACAATCCTGATAACAATATGACTTGTATGTTTATTTTTAAATATGATATATGAAAGAAAGAGAATTGATTCACATGATTAAGCTTTATATGCAGTGTGTGTGTTTTTGTGGAAATTCCTTTGAAATTCAGTTCCATATAATTCACAAGAATTTGGTTTCACTCCAGTGTGCAGTTATGTCTTCTTAGAAGTGAAGTAATTGGAAATGATGCACTACAAGATTTTACAAGAATATTGTTTCTCTCAGGTCGGTGTAAAAATGTGATTTTTGTAAATCTATTACATTTGCAAATGCTGACACTCATACTCCCCAGGAATATAGCTTGTAGCTAGTGTGTGTCAGTACATGGCAAAGTGAACATGACTTTAGTGGTAAAAAACAGTAACATATATGACAAGATTATGGATTCTTTCCAGTGTGCGTTCACATATGAGTTACAAACCACAAACTTAAAAAAAATATGGTTTATCTCTGGTCTGTGTTTGCATGTGATAGACCAATGTCCACTTTTCTGAAAAATGCAAATTTACAAACTTCAAAAGAATACAGATTCTCTCTAGTATCAATTTGCATATGAAAATGCAGAGGCACAAACACCACAAGAATTTGTTTTTTTTTTTTCTTGTGTGTATTTGCATATGGCACAACAAAATTGACTTGTCTGGAAATTCTGATCCACAAGCTTCATAATTCACAATACAGTTTCTATTCTGTGGGTGTTTCTATATGATACACCAAATCTGACTTTGCTTCAATGAAAGAAACCAAAGTTCATATTTACCAGATAATTGGTAATAGAGATGATTTTATTTCATTCATGTATAAAAAATGAATCCCAAATTAAATTAATATACATTATATTTTATCTTCTAATATGTTTCTGCCTTTTGTTTTCAATGAAAATACAGAACATCTCAGTTGTGATTTTTACAGATGTCTACTTATATTTGTATTTAGTGAAAATGTTGATTTCTTCAGGGTGTAATAGAGCATGTCATATCAAACTTGAAGAATGTGAAAATGCTGCATTACAAATTTAACAAAACTATGTTTTCTCTCCAGTTTGAGCTTGCATATGGTACACTAAAAGTGATTTCCATGAAAACGTACAACCACAAACTTCACAAGAATATGCTTTCTCACAAGTGTTTATTAGCATATGGTGTACCAAATGTGACTTCTAGAAAAATGCAGATCCACAAATTTCACAAGAATATGGTTTCTCTCCTGTGTAAGTTTGCATGTGGGACACTAAATATAATTTCAGGGAAAATGCAGATCCAGACACTTCATAAGAATATGTTTACTTTCCGATCTGTATTCGCACACAACCCCCCCAAATATAACTTCTGTTAAAAAGTAGA
This sequence comes from Acanthosepion pharaonis, assembly GCA_903632075.3. NCBI lineage: Eukaryota > Metazoa > Mollusca > Cephalopoda > Sepiida > Sepiidae > Acanthosepion > Acanthosepion pharaonis. The sequence continues at coordinate 461,328 of CAHIKZ030005070.1, forward strand.
TCCATAAACTGGACAAGAACATGGATTCTCTCCAGTGTGAGTTAACCTATGGGACACTAAATTTAAAAGAAATGCATTAACTTCATAAATATGTTTTCTCTAAAGTATGAGCTTGCATATGGGACAATAAATTTGACTTACGTGAAAATGCAGATTCACAAACTTCACAAGAATATGGTTTTTCTCCAATGTGTGTTAGCATATGGCGTACCAAATCTGACTTCTGTGAAGATGTAGATCCACAAATTTCACAAGAATATGGTTTCACTTTAGTTTGTGTTTGCATATGACGCACTAAGTTTGCTTTTTCTACAAATGCAGATCCACAAACTTCACAAGAATATGGTTTTTCTCCAGTGTGAGTTCGCACATGGCGTACCAAATTTGAATTCCGTGAAAATTCACAGCCACAAATTTCACAAGAATATGGTTTCTCTCCAGTGTGTGTTAGCATATGGCATGCCAATTGTGATTTTCGTGAAAATGCAGATTCACAAATTTCACAAGAATGTGGTTTCTCTCCAGTATGGGTTCGCACATGATTCATTAAAATTGATTTACTTGAAAATGCAGATCCACAAACTTCACAAGAATGTGGTTTCTCTCCAGTGTGTATATGCATAGGGCCACAAAGCTCCAAAGAATATGGTTTATCTCTAATGTTTGTATACATGGTTCATTAAAAAAAGATATTTGCATGAAGGAGGATTCATATAATTCAGAATACAGTTTTGTTAATGTGTTGCTATATGTCACACTAAATTTGACTTCACTCTATAGATTTGCACACATCACAAGAATATGATTTTGCTCCAATGTTTGCTCCTCTGTAAGCTTAAATTATTTCTTTTAGAAAAAGAAAACCACACATTTCACAAATACATTTCTTGTCAGTTAAAATTTACTGTCATGCATTTGAGAATGTAGATACACAACTTTTACATGAAGATTGTAGCATATATTTCTCTGTTCTTGATAGAATGTCAAGAGGCTTCTCTTGTTTCATTTAAATTCCCAATAATAGTAGTTTTCATGTATATCATGATTATCTGTATGGTTGAAACATCTGTGAACAAAAAGTAACAAAGGATAAATTAGCAGAAACAATGAATTATATAGGAAATCAGTTTATAATGTAATATGTACATGTAGTTCAATAATAATTTATTCTGGCACAGGTATAAACTAATGCAGCAATTAAAATCAAATATAATGCAGTTAGCTGACAGCCTGTGAAACAAGATTACTTAAACATCAAACTTTGTTTAATATATAAATGGTTCTATCAGCACAAAGATATATGAAAAGAAACGTAATAATTTTCATATTTATAAAAAACTTTACTTCCTGTTTCTTTGGATATGAATACCATTGAAGATGAGTTTGCAAATTTTATGCTACATTAATGTACTCCCCCCCACTAATCTTAACAACATTAATCACTGAAATATTTCTTTCTTGGAAGAAGCATAGTTACTGAGAATAAACAAACTAAATGCTTTGGGTAACATGATGTAAGAAGTCCCATGCATCTATACAAAATACTGACCAATCATTTACATATAAAAAAGAAGCATGCCTAAAAGAGCATTCTTCAAAAAATAAAAACAATATTCCTTCATTTTTCATGAAAAAGCAATGTAATTCAGAGCAGAGAACTTAGACTTACAACTTAGAGAATCCAATTGCATAATGTATCATTAGTTGTAAAATATAAAATCCATTAGAAAATATTTTGAAAAAAAAATGACTTTTTAAATATCTGCTAAAAACTCATTTTGGACTACTTAAGGAGACTGGTCCACTCATAAAAAAATAAGGCAAAATTTGTTTGTAAATAATTTTTGTAGATTAGCATACTTTAGACCACAACACTTGTCAGAAATAAAAAAAAATATTGATTACTTGTCAGTTTAGAAAGGGGGTCCTATTCATAATAACAATACAGTGTAAAATTGCTCCCTGACATCAAATTTTGTTTCCATATATCATCGATATCTATGCACTGATTTTCTTTTTCAATGATTTTTCAGAATCTTTTAAAATTTGTTTTTGTTTTACTTAACATTGGGGTATACTAATTTATCTGAAAAGAATAAATGGATACATATTTTTTTGTAATTTATGTAAATTTGCACACCCCCCACACACACACACGCCAAAGTAAGATTAATTATACTTTGAAAACAATCTATATAAATTTGAAAATACCCCATCCTCTCAATATTCTTAAACTATTCTTCAGAAATAGAGAGAATGATTTATCTGTGGAAATATGTGGCGAGAAATGTCTAGAGACTATGAAACTGATAGGGTCAATAATTGATCACATGCCATATCGAGGAGTGCATTGCATTTTAGTCAATGTTTAATCTTTGTGCCTCAAAAAGGTGTGTCAAAAGGACTTTTGACACACCTTTTGGGGGCACAAAATTCCCTTGACTCTGCTATTATTGTAACAAGTGATGATTAGAATTTTAATAAAGTATGAAAGTGGATTTATACATTTTCTTCACTCTTGAGAATTAATGACGAACATTATTTATAAGAAAGTTTTTCTTTCAAATGCTCCCGCAACATGAATTCACTAAGTTGAGAGTATCTCTTCCACTTACATATTTTGATAATTTGTCATTTTTTATAAATTTTTAGATAAAAATTTTTCCTTTCAAATTTTTTTTTTTAAATGGTAAATAAATCTTTAAAAAGTAAAAATATCACATTGTACTTGGTTTACATATGTTTGTAATCTTGTAAATAAATATTGTTGAGAGAGTCAAAAGTGAATACAGTAGATACCTCCAAAGAAATATGAGACGTAAAATTAATTTTTAAAAATGAAAATTTTTTTCTTCAGGCTTTTATTTTAGTTTTAATTTTAAACTGCTACATTAAACTGACTGGAAGGAGTTTTGTTTTGAAATAGCTAAAAATCACTGATTTAAGCACCATTTCTAGCCATCTGTCAGCACAATATAATTCTCTTTATTACAAAATCTTTCAAAAATAAAATATACTTTTCTGAAACTTTATTTGAGAAATATTAGCTGATTTAAAGTTTAATTAATCTGATTTGAAACAAATATTATTTTCTTCTTAAAATGTTGCAGAAATGCATTTTTTAACAAGGAGGTAGCTGTTTATTTAAGAGGGTGACAGCTTGACTGACAGCTGGAATTTCATCTAATTTTTTATCGATGGGGATATATCTGTAAAAATTACTCAAGCTATATAACATGAATGCCTATTTTATATATTAAATTATTACCCAGTAATCTTTAAAATTTACAAAAATATTCTCCATAAACTAATGTTTTAATGAAATTTAGGTTCTATAATTTACTATAGTTATCACTCATATTTTCTGATAATGTCATGTATGGGTATCCATATTTACAAAAAATTGACACATTTATTCACACAAAAATTAATTAAAAACAAATTCTTTTTAAAATAATTGGGGTTGATGAATTGTAAACTTTTCCACTTATAAATAAAAATAGTTTTAATCTGATAACAATATGACTTAACTATTACAAATTTATACAGAATTTTACAAGATTTAACAATTTATAAATTATTCTAATTAAAATTTAAAAAAAAAAAAAAAAATGAAACGAATTTTCATCAAAAAAAATTTTTTTGTAAGACAATACATAATATATTTTATTCATAAAAGGAATTAAAAGCTTTTCTAATTGAATAATGTCTTAGTTTTATTGCATTTTTTTATTTCATGATTCAAAGCAGATTTTCTGTAGGTGGGGTCCTGCTTTTTTTATATTGTTGAAATTCTCAAAGGAGTTCTAACTAATATAAACATTAAGTGGTACAAATATTAATTTCAAGAAATTAATCAAGTGTAGGATAACAGAAGTAAAAATTGTTTTTATGGACATTTAAAAAAGAAATTTCTAAAATAATTTAATCAATTTGTGAATAAGTCCTGAAAGTTTTCATTAAAATCAATTCTTTGATTTTTTCAAAAATTTCCAAATCAATGTGTTTTTCATGCAAAAAAAAAAAACAAAAAAAAAATCTACTAATATTTCTTATACCAATCTTAAGCGTTCCTTCTACATACACTTTACGAAAAAAAAAGAAGATATTTAACCAAAATTTCAATGTTCGAAAAAGAATAAGAAGTATAATTTAATAATCAAAAAATCCTTTGACTAGAGAACTTTGTTTTTATTAAGTTTGAGTATTTTTTTCGTCATGGTATGCACATTTTTTCGGCGAATAGTGTAGAGGCAAAACGTAACTTAATGTCAAGGAAAAACGTAATTCTGTCAACAATGATTGCATTTTACAACAAAATTCATCGATTTATTTTTTTAAAACATCTAGTGTTCACTTTCCTAAATAACAAACAGATTTTGCAATCAAAGACTTCCTAAACAAACTTTTGAAAACACTGAGACGAATCAAGTAGAAATATATTGCATTTTAGAACAAAATTCACCGATTTATTTATTATTTTTAAAATTTTAATATTTGATGTTTCCTTTGCTAAGTAATAACAAATAGTTTTTTTTTTCTGTTTTTGTAGTTAGATACTTCCTAAACAAACTTTTGAAAACAAGACTGAGCTGAGACGAATCAAGTGGAAATAGTGGCCATCGAATCTACAAAGTTTTTATTTTTAAAAACGATTCGTGATTTTTTTTCTTTTTTTTTTACCAACAAAAGCAATCATTTTTAAAACGGCTGCTATGATTCAAAAATCAAAATCATTTTGGAAAGAAAATTGCAAAAATCAAATAATTTCAGTATTTTTAATTCTTTTTTTCTCTCTCTACAACAGGGAATCTGAAAACTTGAAGCGTAACTGAACGAATAACAACAAAATATATTTTTTTTCCTAAATAAATAGTAAAATCATTTCAGACAAATTCTGGTAATGCCATCAAGCAAAATTTCATTTTTAATCAAAATTATTAACAGAACACTTACTTTTCAAACTAGAAAATGCAATAAAAAACGTGATGATTTCTTCGTGTTTAATGGGTGTTTGTTTTTATTAAGTTTGAGTATTTTTTTCGTCATGGTATGCACATTTTTCGGCGAATAGTGTAGAGGCAAAACGTAACTTAATGTCAAGGAAAAACGTAATTCTGTCAACAATGATTGCATTTTACAACAAAATTCATCGATTTATTTTTTTAAAACATCTAGTGTTCACTTTCCTAAATAACAAACAGATTTTGCAATCAGAGATTTGATTTGCTCAACCTACTCGATTTTTGTCCATTTCATATAATAATGTCGAAGATAAAACGAATGACTCAAAGGAAGACTTTAAAATGGAAAAACACGATACAAACCTGAATTTTTTTTTTTTTTTTTTTAATATTTCGCTTGATAACGTAAGACAATAGAAACTAAGCGGTGTTAGACAAGATTTGGTTCCTTGTGTTTACAAAACTTAGATTTTTTTGGCATTTACGGAGCAAAATCATTAAAATTATGAATGAAGCTTCTGCACGGCCAATGAAGATTTTGTTGATATGTCACTGTTGCCGTGTCTATAAAAAAATAAGTAAATAAAAAATAGTGTCAAAAATAATTATAACAGTTACTTATAATTAACATTAATTCACTCATACCAATGAGAATCGACCCCACTTCTTCTCTACACACACACACACACACACACACATTCTCACTATTGGACAAACAGTCAACATGTACAGGCCGTCAACACGTGCAACAACAAACATTTCGGCTCCTTTTCCTTTTTCAGGTCATATTACTTCAGAATTAAAACTTTGATCTTTCCTGTTAATAATACAATAAAAATTTTGATACAAAAACTTTGTTTTTATTAAGTTTGGGGCAATTTTCACCATGGTATGGTCATTTCTAGTGAATCTTTGGAGCTACATAATTTATTTTAGTTTTATTCTCAAACTAATAAATTACACTGAAGACTTCTAATAAGCAAAATATTTTACCATATTTGAAAACGATTCTAAATTAATTGGAATTTTTTGGGGGGGGTGGAATCGCTAAAAATCTTTGATGGTGGCAGTTCTGTTGACAGTCTGATGTTTGGGCAATTTACTTTTTTCCACAGTAGATAAAAATTACTTGTGGAATTGAGCACCAATTTTTATATAATTTTTAACTAATCTTAAAAATTTAAGAAAACATTTTAAGTAATTTAATAAACTGTTGAATTCTAGGTACCTTAACTTTACTATAATTATCGCTCTTATTTTTTGATAATGTCATGTATGGACATCAGTATTTACAAAAAAAAAAAAAAATGGTTTTATACCTTCACAAAGAAACTTCAAAATCATTTATAAAAATACTGGTGGTTGCTGAATTGTAGTAAAATTTTTCATTTATAATTAACAAGTATAGTTTTTACTTAATAATAACATCACCTAATCAGTACAAATTAATACAGAATTTTAAAAGATGTAAAACTTTATAAATTATTATAATTAAAATTTTTAATAAATGAAAACAATTCTTATAAAAATTCATTGTTCATCAAAAAATGTTTATCTTAAGACAAGTACCCATAATATGTCTTATTTGTAAAAGCAATTAAAATTTTTTTCTGAAGAAGAAACTGTTAGCCATTTAATGTGTAAAATGATGAGACCTTGCTACCAGTCTTAAATTCATAAAGTTTAGGTGCCAAAGTGAAAAGCTCATCATTTGAAAATATTTATAGAAAAAGCACAAGGAAGCAGTGAAAATGTGAAGCCAAAATGCCAATCAAAAGAATCATGAATCTCTAAATATATAACAGAAGCACAAGAACAGATGTGGCAGCAATATTCAATGCACAGATGAATGATATACTTATAAATGTATAAGATAGATTCTGGCAAGAAAAATTGTCTAGTATGACACATTGAACTGATTTTCCTAGCAGCAGATTTAGCAACTGATTCAATATAATTTGTCCACTTCATGCCAGCAGAAAATATTAGCTAAGAAGTTGTAATGAGTCACTCACATGGATATTAGCATCAGCCATGCTGATGGAAGGCAAAAAAGGTTCCTTAAAATGATTAAAAAGTGTGAAGTTTTGTTTTGAAGGGGTTAAAATTAATGAGCCATTTCTTGCTCTGGTTAACAACAAAATGTAATTTTTGAGATCAGCTGCTAATTTGATCTTATTGAACCTCTCACACTTACAATTAAGACAAGGAGTAAAAGTTGTGTCATCAGCATCCATATTGAGCTGAGAACTGATATCAAGAAGGTCATTGATGAAAATTAGGAACAACATAGGTCAAAGGATGACACATGCATTAATGCAAAAGATGCAGAAGAGTAGCTGTTCAAGATGAGTTTCATTTTCTGATATCAGAGGAAAAACTGATCCAACAACTTGTGACGTAAACCAGCATACAGAACCCTCTCAAATGCCTTTAGGATATATTTTTGTTGGAAATACTTGCTGTGAGCAATCATTTTTTCATTACTCCATGTTTTCATCTTTTCAGTACTTGCTGCTCTATCCATGAGCACAAACATTCATCCTGGCAAAGAGTAGATTTTCTGTTCTCTAATTTCTTTGATCATTTTAGGCCTAACTATAACATCAGCAAAATTTCAATATAACCATCCCTATCTTGCTTCTTAGTATTCATTTCTGATAGATATGTTTGATCATATTAAAAAAAACTGTAATTTCTTTGAATTATTTCTTGTGATCCACTTGTCTTTTATTCCTCAGGGTGATTCTTTGCTGTAAACTGAATCACTGGAGGGTGGGGAGAGGTCATATTATAGTTGAAACATTGCTTTGGGGTTCTTTAATTTTTGTTATTTTAATATCATGGTGGTAGGGGGTTGATCATTGAGTGCTTACTCAAGCTTTCAGGTATAAAATTGAGTTTCTACATAGCTTATAAATGAAAATATATGGAAAAGTAGAAATTATTACTAACATTATTTTCACTTGAGTGCAAGTTGTTTCAAGAGCCTCCATCTGTAACATTATACTGGTAACTACTTTTGTCAGCCATTTATGTACAAGGAAATTTATCATGAGTCATTTTATCAGTGGTCACATTTTCTTAGCTCCTTTATTTTCAATGGGCAAATAAATAAATGTTATGTGAAAATCAACTATTATATGGCACTATTTTCAGTAGAGCCTAAGATGATTCAAGAATCCTCCATATCTAATATCATATTGACAACTCACTTGTAACCATTCATAAACAAGGAAACTTATGTTCTCAGCTCTTCTATTTTGAAAAGACAAAATAGCAAAGATTATTATGTGAAAAATCTATTCATCTAAGAAAAATAAAATGAGTAATGTATAGATGACAAAATTGATGAAATCTTTTATTCCTAATATTTTAATGAGTTTACATAAAAGACTGATACAAAACTAAAACCATATACCAATTAAAATACATAAACTGTAAAATGAAAACTTAATCAACAAGCAAACTCCTGCATTTTCTTTCAGTATAGTTGCAAGGAGTTTGCAGACGGAACATCTTTTCTGAGAAAAATGTTGGCTATTTTTAAATATTTTTTTTTATTTTTCTAAGAAACTAGTAAACCAGATGGACTTGGACCATTGCTAATGTAGAAGTGGGAGGATAGACAAATAGTGTTGATGTAAAAGTTATCAGGAATACTAAGATCAAATCAGTAAGTTTAACACATAATAAAACAAGGTTACAAGCTGTTTAAAATCTTGTAAATTTTGTAAAAGTGAAACAGGTTTGTAAAAAAAGAATGTAGACTTAAATTAAAAATAAAGAACTGTCCTAAAAAATTGTCAATTTTGATGAAAAAAAAGCTATCATGGTGCCTAAAAGAGACTCATCTATCACACAATTTAGAAATAAAGAAATATTAGATATTGCATCATCTTCATTGAAAACAAACAAAAAAAGGTTAAATTGATCAAAAAGAAAAATCCTTTAAACTATTAGTTTATTTAAGAGTATTTTTTCAAATGAAAGGATTCTTCTGGACAACTGAGGGTGTGAGACAGATGCATACTTTCACCAACATTGTTCAACCTATTTCTAGAGAGAAACCTTGAATGATCCTTCAATCTGTTGGTGGCAGTAACTTACATTTTGCGGATGACATTGACCTCATAGCAGGTAGTAACAGTGAGCTCCAGGACTTGAGCAACAAAATCTTTGAAAGAGCAGGTGTATATGGAATGGAAATCAGCTCCAAAAAATCCAAAGTAATGGTGAATAGCACAAACAGTAACACCTGTGTCAACATTACCATGAATGGGAATTCACTGGAGGAAGTACCCAGTTTTAAATACTTAGAAGCAATCTTGTCTAAAGATGGTACTTACAACTCTGCACATGGATTGCTGCAGCAATGGCCAAATTGACAAGAATATGGAGGAGCAAAATCAATTTTCAAAGAAAGTACAGGCTACAAATCACTGGTAGTCTCCATTCTCCTATATGGATGTGAAACATAGACACTGTTGGCAGATACAGAGAGAAGAAACCAAGCATTTGAGAACAAATGTAAGAGAAAACTCCTTGGCATTTTCTATTGAGAAAAAACAAAAACAATGAGATTGTGTAAAAAAGGGTTGAAAGTTTTGTGGGACACCAGGAACCTCTTCTTGCTACTGTCAAACAGAGAAAAATGACACGGTTTGGACACATCATGCTAGGCAGCATTGAAGGTGGACATAAAACAGGACACAAATGCAAAAACTGGTTGGACAATGTCAAATAATGACACATGTGCCTGTACCAGAATTGCTGATGGCTGCCATTGATAGACTGTTGTGGAAAAGAGTTAGTGTGGCTTCTGCATTCGAATCTGCCCTATGATTACAAAAGTCAAGGGGCAGAGGATGATGATGATGATGATGATTTTTTCTTACTTTTCAATGATTTTATTTATTTGCAAGATCAAAAGTTTTTGCTTATGAAACAAACTGCCACCATCTTGTTAATGTGGTGAATCAGCCATGACCTTGACCTCAAAAGCTGGATCTACTCTTCTAAGAAAGAAAAAGTAAATGACCCCAATATCTAAAATGACCCCAATATCTAAAATGACCCCAATATCTAAAATTTATGCTAATTATGACAGAGTAGAATAAATTTCTGATAATTTTTATGCAGAAGAAAATGTGTTATTTTGCAAATTCTCTCTTCATAGAATTGACATTTTTAGGGTTGACAAAGATTACATCAAATCAAAAATCCATTTGACAAAAAAGTAATCTCAACTGAAACAGGTGCAGGATGATTCAGTCCTTTATTTTTAAAAAATGTGCACTTTGTCTGACACCCTCTTACAAAAAAAAATTGACAAAATGTGGCCATCAATAGTAAAGCATTGCAAGGAAGGTGGTACTATTCCAAATATCAATTGTGTTAGGCAACATCATCTACCCAAATTGTTTGTGACTTTGCTGCCCTGAAAGCCAAGTTTGCTAATCAATCTCTCAGCATCATAACAGATGAAACAATTAACTGTTGTGACCACAGCATCTTGAATATGATTGCAAGTATTTGTGCAAATCATTTTTTATTGATATTGTAAACCTAACAGAATGCAATCATCAAACTATATAAGTCAAGCATGCATCCAAGCCATAACTCATCTTGGTATTGCGTTTGTGCAAGCCTATTGTAAAAAGACTTATCAGGAAATTTTATCAAATGTCATTGTTAACAGTTACCATGTGCTGTGCTTTACATACATTTTAAATCTTGTTGAAGTATTTTCACAATGGCCAGCATTTGATAATGTTAGCCAGCTCACTACTTTTATCAAGTCATCCTTTTTTAAAAAGCTTAGCCACAAACAGAGATACTTAAAGCTCCTTACCTAAGGAACAAGTAAAATTTTCACCCTGCTGGCAACAACTAGATGGAATTCCTGGTTTAATGCATCTAAATATTACTCATCCACTGTACAGTTTTTTGAAGGATAAGCAAGAAAAGAGTTATGGCCTTGCAGTGGACAGGATTCTATAATTAGTAGATAATGGTCAACTAAATCATGCTATACACACCAAATTAACTAACAAAGTAGCCCAAGTTGCTTCAAGGTGCATACAGCCATGCATGGGATAATTCTATTTTTTTATTTTTACTAATGTTCACCCAATACAAGGCCCAAGAGCCACTCAAGGGAGTGACTCTGTGGAGTTCTATTAGCATAAGAAAGTACAAGAAGTGAAGTTCTCAGGCAGTGCAGGAGAGATAACGTCTATCTCTAGATTTAAGACGTCAAGATTTAATTAGTAAAGAACATTTCAGATTTCAATCAAAGATATTATACTTATATGAAGGGAGTAGACTTTAGAAGGAACTAGAAACCCAATCCTAAACAGGAAACAAGGGATAAACCTCTACTCCTGTTCAAAAGATCAGAGAGGAGTGTAAACTGGATGACACTGAAATGAATGTGGTATTGAGTAAATAAAGATTGTTTATAAAGGAGGTGTTCAAATAAAAAGACACTGCATTAAGGAGTAATTAAAATGGAGTCATAAAATGCAGTTCAGATAAATGCAGTAAGGAGAGGAGCCAATTTAAAAAAATGTAATTACTATAACCACAACCATTTAGGTAAGAGTAGTTAAATGATAGTAGGGAAGGCAGAGAAAATTGCTAGCTTTACCCTGTGATTGTGACATCAAGTATACAAGATATAAAATGGGGAGAGTGTTCTATGTCCGACCTTCCCATCATCTAAAGATTCAATATGACCAGCAACAAACAATTCAAAGGTAGATAGAGCAAGAGCAAATAAACAGTGAAATTAACATGTCAGAAATGCGAATACATACACATGATGACACTTATGTATGTAAAATGTGTTCATAACATTCATGATGAGATTGAAGTAAATGTAGTGAGGGAGTCACATAGTTCTATTATAATTGTGCTTGTCCCTCCTTTACTTAGTTTGCACTACTGTTATGCACTGCCAATATCTCATAAATAAAATAATGGACTATTTTTTTTTGATTGCACAGAAAGAGGGGAAAAGACACTACTTGGTTTTATTGAGAAAAAGAAAGAGGAAAGGAAAGATAGAAGTAGAGAGAGAGAGATTCAGATTAAGCTGATACGAATGATACTTCACTTTTGATCTTAGTCTTAGTGAGAAGTGGCATTTTTCAGACACACAGTATCAAATGACAGAAACTGAGTAATCACCAAAAGTACAGTCACCATAAATAAAATAACACTGAATTATCTTATAAGCTGAATTATTTTAAAATTATTATTATTATTATTAGGAGAAATGTTTATAAGACGGAGATTTTGCTAGAAAAGAAAGAAGATAAGATATAAGTATTTAAAGTCTGTTCCATTGAAATGAAAAATGCAGATACACAAATGGCACAATGACATGATTTCTATCTTGAATGGATTTTCAAATGGCGCATTAAACTTGATTTCCTTGTAAAAGCAGATTCACAAATGTCACAAGAATATGGTTTTTCTCCAGTGTGTGAATGAATATGTCTGTTTAAATGTGCTTTCAATGAAAATGCAGATCCACATATTTCACAAGAATATGGTTTCTCTCCGGTGTGTGTACGAATATGCCTGACTAATGTTGCCTTCTCTGCAAATGAAGATTCACAAACTTCACAAGAATATGGTTTATCCCCTGTGTGTCTATGCATATGCTGCACCAAACCTGCCTTCTGTGAAAATGAAGACCCACAGACGTCACAAGAATATGGTTTCTCTCCTGTGTGTCTACGCATATGCTGCACCAAACTTGATTTTGATGAAAATGCAGAGCCACAAACTTCACAAGAATATTGTTTCTCTCCAGTGTGTGTTCGCATATGACACACCAAATATGATTTCTGTGAAAATGCAGATCCACAAATTTCACAAGAATGTGGTTTTCCTCCTGTATGTCTATGCATATGCTGTACCAACCCTGACTTCCATGAAAATGCAGATCCACAAACCTCACAAGAATATTTTTTCTCGCCAGTGTGTCTTCGCATATGGGACATTAAATTTGATGTCTGTGAAAAAGCAGATCCACAAACTTTGCAGGAATATGGTTTCTCTCCAGTGTGTGTGCGCATATGCTTCACCAGAGCTGATGACTGTGAAAATGCAGATTTACAAACATCACAAGAATATGGTTTCTCTCCTGTATGTGTTCGCATATGAGACACCAGTAATGATCTCTGTGAAAATGCAGATCCACACACTTCACAAGAAAATGGCTTTTCTCCAGTGTGTGATCGAATATGTTCCACTAAGTATGACCTTGATGAAAATGCAGTTCCACAAACTTCACAAGGATAGAGTTTTTCACCAGTGTGTGTACGCTTATGGTTTACCAAAGATGACTTCCATGAAAATGCTGATCCACACACTTTACATGAATATGGCTTCTCTTTAGCATGTGATTGAATATGTTTCACTAAATATGACTTTGATGAAAATGCAGTTCCACAAACTTCACAAGGATATGGTTTCTCTCCAGTGTGTGTACGCATATGATTCACTAAACTTGATTTGCACCAAAATCCATGTCCACATGTTTCACAAGAATATCGTTTCTCTCCAGTGTGTGTACGGATATGTTTCACTAATGATCCCTTCTCTGCAAATGAAGCTTCACAAACTTCACAAGAATATGGTTTTTTTCCAGTGTGTTTACTCATATGGGTCACTAAAGATGACTTGCGTGAAAATGCAGTTTCACATATTTCACAAGAATGTGGTTTCTCTCCAGTATGTGTACGCATATGGCTCACCAAAGATGACTTCCATGAAAATGCAAATCCGCAAACATCACAAGAATATGGTTTCTCTTCAGTGTGTGTATTCATATGACTTACCAAATGTGAATTCTGTGAAAATGTAGACCCACAACTTTCACAAGAATATCGTTTCTCGCCTGTTTGTGTATGCATGTTGCTAGACAAATATGACTTGGCTGAAAATACTGATCCAGAATTTTCAGATGATGTCTTCTCACAATGCATAGGTTCCATCAAAAGTGACATTCACATGAAAGAAGACTCATATTCTTGAAAATACACTTTCTCTCCTGATGGTATACTAAATATAATTTTCATGGCAAAGGTTTACAAATTTCAGAAGAAAAGATTTACTACTACTAAATCCTGTGTCATCATAACAACTTTGTCTATGGTACATTAAATCACAGTTCACTACAAAGATTTCAAAAGTTCATGAAAATATATCTTTTCTATAATGTTTACTCACACATAATACTAAGTTTTCTTAGTAAAGTCAAGCAACAGATTTCAAAGGTCATGAATTCTTCACCTTAATTTTCACTGTGATGCTTTGGAATGTGTAGATGCATATCTTTCACATGAAGACTGTTGCATATATTTCTTTGTTTTTGATGGAAAGAGATGAATCATATTTTTTTCATGTAAATCCACAGTAACAATTTCCTCTATATCATGTTTTGTACAGCTGAAGCATCTGCGAATGAAAAACAAGAAAAGATATATTAACAGAGTTAGTGAATAACAGATGAAATCAATCTGTACTAGAAACATGTAATTATATAATAAGGCTGATTTAGGCCTGTACAAGGATACAATACTACAACAGTCAATAAAGATCAAATTCATTGCAGTTGACTGATCGTCTGTGAAACAAGATTGGATAACCATTAAACTTTGCCCAGTATAGTTCTATCGGCACAAAGACCTATAAAACAAAATGCAGTCAGTTTCATTTCTATAAGTATTGTCTTAATTTCTTTGGATATCAGTACAGTTGATGACCAAACTGAAATGCTGATTAAAAATAATACAGAATGCAGGATATAGGATACTCCACCAGTTTAATATGATTGGTTGCTTGTTTTTATGTAGTAAAATGGGTAGTATATGGGTTATTAATGCCAAAAATCTAAATATTTTGTACACAAGTATATGGCTTCAAATAAATATATTTTGAGGGCAATTCTATGCCTTCAACTACATATTTTATACATAATTTCATACTTTCAGGGTAAATGTCTGTTTTACAGTTTGGGAGTGTTGTTCACAATTTTTTTAAAGAATTTTTTGAGAATGTTTTGGCCAATATATTTGCTATAGCCTTTTTTGTTTGCTATCATGCTATTATTCATTGAGAGATGTTTTACTAGCATAGGTTGACATATAACAGCTAGTTTTTTTCATTTTAAGAATGTCACAGCCAATATATTTGTTCATTATTATGCTATTATTTATCGTGAGATATTTGCCAGTTATTTTTCTGATCATTTCCCAAACCATTTTTGGTTTTGTAGCAAACATTTTGCCAACAGTCATTTTTGGCTTCTTTTTTTGCTTTACAGGCCTTTTCTCTATTTATAGTTGATGAGGTTGGCAGTTGTTGGTTCTTTGCTGAATTTTTGAAGTGCTGCTTTATATATTCTAATTACTTCTTTATATCCATCATCGAACTGTTTCTTCTGCTGGGTGTTGAGCTTTGAGGGATGTATTCTTTTGTTATCACTATTAGGGTTTCCATGAAATTTCATGCTGTTTCTATGCTATTTTGAGTTAATTTGTTTTTACATAAATTTCTGATTATTTCACAGTCAAACTTAGTCTCCATCAAGGTGGGTGTTCATCAATCACCTCACTGTTCCTCAGAATAATAGATAAATGATGGTCACTACTGCATATGTTGTAAACAGTTCTGGTAAATTGCCAACAAGATTCCATTTGCTGGATTGATGTGTGTCAGTGATTCCTGGTTGAGCAGACATAGCTCATTATCCATAAGGAATATTCCTGTAGTTTCCTCCATTTTTCTTTGTCTCTTTGGATCCCCAGATGTTATTGAGGCACTTAAAATGTCCTAGGTGAATGAAGGATATGGGTAATTGCTTTATCAGATCTTCCAGCTTGTCTTGGTCTGTCAGTTTCAATGGTATAATGATTAAAGAATACAGTTATTAACTAAAACTATATTTACTAATCATAAATTGAAAAGTTTATTATAATCTAAGGTATCACAGTATTTTAAAAAGAATTTTGAATTGTTTTTGTATGTGCATACACATGCTGATTTTCATAGATATGAGCATTCATACACAATATTATCAGAAAATAAGAACTATAATGATAGTAAATTTAAAGCCAAAAATATCTAAAATTCAATAAAACATTAGATTAGAGAATATTTTCTTAAATTTTTAAGATTACTGAGTACTTAAAAATTAGGTGCTCATGTTATTTTTTTGCAGCTAAAGCCTCCCATAGAACAACATTAGATAAATATCTGTCAGACATGTCAACAGCTTCAATAAACAGCTACTGTTGTGTGGAAAAAATGCATTTCTACAATTATTTTAAATGTAAAGTAAATAATATTGGTTTCAAAACAGATCAATTATACTTTAAATCAGCTAATATTCCTTAAATAAAGTTTCAGAAAAGTATATATTATTTTTGGAAGATTTTTAATAAAGAGAATTACATTGAAATGACAGAAGGCTAAAAGTGGCGCTAAATTAAAAAGTTCCAGAAATTTCGAAATGAAAACAAAACTCCTTCCAATCAATTTGAATTACTTTTGAAATGCAGCAAAATATTTTGCTTATTGGAAATATTAAATTTAATGTAATAGATTTAATTTTAAAACTTTTGTTTTAGCTTTAATTTCCATCCAGTTAATAGCTTGAAATTAAAGCTAAAATAAAGCTTGAAGAAAGATTTTTCAATTTAAAATGCATTTTAAACCTTATGTATTGTGAATCTGTGGAGGTACCTAAATAAAACTAAGACATTTAACTAGAAAAGCTTGAGATGTGGATAAAATCATTGATTTTTAGTGTTAAAAAAAAGAAAAAGTAATTCCAATCAATTTAAATTCGTTTTGAAACATAGCAAAGTATTTTGCATTTTTTTTTTTTCTCTCCACACTAATGTTCACCCACTACAAAGCCCAGGGGCCACTCAATGTAGGGAGTTACTGTGTGAAACTGTTAGTGTAAGAAAGGGAAAGAAGGGGCTATGCAGGAATAATAACAGCTATTTCTAGATTTGAAGAGGTCAACATTTAAATAGTGAATAAAAGTTCAGAGTTCTGGTGGAGACATCAGAAGTATAGAGTTGAATTAAATTTTAGAAGGGTTCAGGCAGAGATGATAGATCCATAGAGTTGAAGCGGACTTTAGAAGGAACCAGAAATCCAATACTAAATAGGAAACAAGGGACAAACCTCTATTCCTGTTCAAAAATCTGAGGAGGAGTGTGAACCGGACAATAGGTAAACCTATCTACTCCTATTTGGAGAAGGAAAATATTATTGAATAAAATTTCAGATTTCAGGCAGGGACATCAGAAGTAGAGTTGAAGGATAACCATGTACAAAAAAACTCGGGAGGAGTATAAACCGGGCGATAACCTATTCGCGTCACCGAAAATTTGCTCTAAATTGTAAAATGAAAAAATGCAATAAAACTATGACATTACTTAATTAAAAAAGTTTTTAATTGCTTTTATTAAAAAAAAAAATTCATTCATTTGTGAATAAGTCCTGAAAATATCATTAAGAAATCCAACAATTATTTGATTTTTGCAAAAATTTCCAAAGTGCCAGTAGTAGTCAGTTATCGTAAAAAAGAGGCTAAAAAAATTTGCTATGCTAAAAAATAATAATACTAAAAAATGTTAATACAACTGCTGACGCAAGAAAAACAAGTTTGTGTTTTTTTAATTAAATTTTTGAATGTTCCAAAAGGGAGCAAAAAATATTTTGATCCTTCCTCTCTTAAACTAAACATAACGACTTTGATGATAAAACTATGTTGTTGTTTTTTTCATCACGGTATGCTGACTTTTTAGCGTTTTCGTGGACGTATGTAAAACTTTAGGTATCGCCTTTAAGTACCTACTAAGAAATAAATAATTTTTTTTGTACCATGATAAATTTCTTACTTTAGTTTTTCATCCAATTTCAATTATTCAAAATTATTTTGCAAAGCAAATTGTTAATATAAAATTTGTGGAACTTTAAAATATTTTCTTTTGTCTCAACAGAAAAGTTGACGTGGAACCAAAGAAGAGAGAGAGAGAGAGAAAATGTTTGGTCTTACACCCGTTTCAACCCCTAGTCTTTAATTCTAAGTAATTAACTAGTTACTTACGTCAACAACGGAGACAGGTGTAATAGTTAAAAAAAAAAAAAACTAAACAAAAAAAAAAAAAAAAAAAAAAAAAAAAAAAAAAAAAACAAAACAAAGGTTTGGGCCGAAAGACTGTTTCTTTTTGGTAAAGTTGTCTTCTTCAAGCTAAAAATAACTTTCTATTCTTTAATAACAACTTTTAGTACAATTTATATTTCAAAATATTTCTTTTTCAGTAGAAAATTACAATTGATTTTATTTTTGAGGTTTTATGCTCACAAAAGTTTTTATTTTGTAAATTGAGGTACAAACAAGTCGGTAAATCATTTTTTAAGCGAAATTATTCGCATTCTTCCACTTACCTTTCAGAACAGAAAATACGAGAAAAATAAAACGGGATGATTTCTTTGTGAGTTCAAATGATTTTTTTTGCTGTTGCTGATTTTTTTTTTTTTTTTGTCAATCTGCCCAATTTTTGTATTGTTTGTTCAGTTAGTAACTTAGAATTATGTCACCATTTGATGAATGCATTCCAAATGGGAGATTTGTTTGTTTTTTTTTTGGTTTAAAAAAAAAAAAAAAAACGAAGATAATGCACCTGATAATTTACGACAAAAGAGATGAACCGGTGTCAAACACAATTTGATTCCTTGAGTTCAAAATACTCAGTTTTCTTGGCATGTTCACAGCAAATTTATTCAAAAGTAGTTGCTTGTATTTTCACGGCAAGTTGTAAATAAATACCGCCACCTTGTCAGTCTCTTGAAATGTACGATGTCTCTTCACAACGAAAGCTGTCGTAACTGGTTCTTTGTTTCTCGGAGGTATCTCAACCGTAAAAGTAAAATTTAATAATTAATTTTATGGTCATTTCCTTTTCTACAAATCAAAAGCCAAGAGAATGAAAAGAAAAATCTGATATAAATATTATATTATTTATAAATTTTACTTAAGGTAAAACTCGGAAATCTTTGCGTAAACACAGTCACAATGAAAATAAAATAGCAATTGCCTTTTAGTTTTTTGGAGTTTGTAAAAACACGTTAATTTTTAAAACACTTCCAAACCCCAAATCAACCTAATTATTGAATTTAAATAAAACTTTTCGCATTTTGATTTAAAAGAGAATAAGTAGGAATCCTTCTACTCAGGATTCGATAACATATTGTTACGGGACTGCTCGTAATCCGGCTGTTTCCCATGACTTTCCTTGAAAGAATAAAAATCCAGGAGGAAAAAACAACGTAGTATCAACAAATAACATTTACAAGAAGATGAGTAATGACTGTGTATGTCTTTTTGTTTGGATGTTAACAGTTCTTGGATAGAATATAAATTTTAAAAACTTTATATTGCGTACGTATGTGAGAACGGTCAAATGTAGTTACAATATTGTAACTACTTCACTGTTCTCACATATTGAATATGTGTTTGTGTGAAAGAGTCAGTACATGTATGTGTGCTTAATAGTAACAGATATACAAGAGATAGAATTTAAAATTTAATTTTATAGTCATTCCTACTGCGAACTGTAGGTGTTCTCTTTGTAGTTTGTTCAATGATGTTGTTTTTTTTTTACATGTGGTCATGAACAGCTAGAATGACGTGGACCTTGGTGTCATTGTGTGTCTACTTTTTGGGGGCTAGACTTCGTGATTTCAAACATATATAATATAATATGCATGCATGTTTCATCAAAAACGACAGACAAGGTACTACGGTTAAGTTTTTTTTATTTAATTTTTCTTGTGTTCTTTCTTTTCTGGACAAAGAGTGTGTAAAAACTGTCCAAATGTTTTATATTTCTGAGCGCTTTCGGCTATACCTTTAGCCATTATCAAGGATGAATCAATTTTTCAGTTTAATTGAGTGTGTGCATTATGTGTATGTATTAGTGTGTAGTAAGGATGTTTTAATTTTCGAATACAGAGCACATTGTGGCTTTGTTTGTAGTTAATATTGTTAAGAGTTGGCCTTTTCTATTATTAAAGCTTCCATTATTTTTTGTCTTTTTTTACAGGTGGATGTAGTTAATATATTTGTGTTTTCTTCTAGTATGTTTCTAATGGAGTCTGGTAAGTGTGTGTGTGTTTAAATGGGTTCAAATGGAGCTGTGATCAGATAGGTGTAACATAAGACGTCTGGATAAGCATGTAGTTGTGTAACCGATGTAATTATTTGAGTCTGGTTTGATGGGGAACACAGTTCCTTAACAGGCATTTGAACTCATAGATAATGTTTGTTCTTTGTAATTCTGACTTAGTTGGTGTGTTGTTATTTTTGAGAATAAGGTTAGCTGTCTTAAATTTTTTACAATAGATAATTAATTTGATTTTTTTATTCAGGTCAATTTACATACACATTTATTACAAAAAACAAATGCAAATTAATTACAAACAAGACGAATCTTCACTAAGACATATTATAAAGAAATACACTACCCCAATTGACCCGAATAAAAAAAATCAAATTATCTATTATAAAATATATATATATATATAAGGGAAGCTACATTACAGCAGTGAAAAAGTAACTTAAGCAAAGATTAGTTTCGAAATTATGTTAAACGAACAGGTCTTCCGCTTCATCCCCAACTGTCTGGTAGTAGGGCGCTTGAAACTGCCGGTCATTGTGGCCGTCGCAAACCGGTATGTTGGAAGTGTGGAGAGACTGGTCACCTCTCCTCTTCTTGCCCAGAGAAGAAGGCCTCTGGAGTTCAAGCGCTAGTCGACCAAGTTCCCCTCTGACCGCGTCGTTATCTTCCGCCTCGCCTGTAATGGGCATGCCAGCTTCCGGGGCCGGTTCAGATAAACCACCGGTTGGCACAAAGGCCACATTCCCCAAAGAGCCTTCTCCCGCTGCTAGTGCAGTTGTGGAGAAGGGGGAGGGGGAATGGCTGGTTGCTGGTAAGGCCAGACAGCGGGACCTCAGTCCAATGAAGCCCCAAGGGCTAAAGACACGTACAGCCCCACTCCTACTGTCAACACTAAGGGCGATGACCCGGCTTCTGATGCAACATTGAGAGAGAAAAGACAAAAATATGACACAGGATTTGCTAAATCGGAGAAGATAAAGCAGCTGAAGGAAAAATTGGACAATGAGAGGCTATCTCAGTCCGAAAAAGCCACTCCCTCAACGTCATCTACCTTGTCCCCACCTGCAACTCCAAAACATCCTTCTCCAAAGAAACATTCCACCCCTTTCTCATCTTCCGTTAAAGCTGTTCCCCTCAGTAGAGATCCCAGCCCGTACAAAAAAAACCCTCATCTACCCCTCGACATACTCCCAGCTCTTCCCCTATTAAAACCCCTGAAATGCCCCCTCCCGCACCTAAAAAGCAGAGAAGTCCTGCCCAGGATACCAAGGGAAAAGAAGAAAAAACAACAAAACATATCTTCTACACAGGGGAGGATACCTGTAGAATTTCCCCGGCCCAGGCTGAAAAGGCGAGAGACTATGGAAATAGAATCAAAGACTTAAAGTACCTTCTCTCGATAAGGCAGTATGCGGATAAGGACGTGGAAGACCCTCATAATTTCACCAATGCCCAGAGAGTTCTTACAGTAATAAGAACAGGAACTGGGTCTCGTCAAGCATGGGCCATGTTGGAGGAGGCGATTAGTTCCTATAAAATGTCTCCCCCGATTGCCATCACTGAAAGTGAAGGTTTGAATCATCTGAAAAAAATTTGTGCAGGGAGGGTCCCAGTTTTAGTTCATCCCTCCCTTTACAGAGCATTAAAACTGACATTTCCCTGGGATATAGGCGGTCTCTCCCAAGATGGTACCATCAAGAATGAGATGGGCCATGGGTCTATGGGGGAGGCTGTCGGTATCCTTACCCCGACCATGTTCAAATCAGTGTCCCAACCCTAATTAGGTCTCATAATGGCTCTCTGGTTAGCAACTCTGAATGTCCGGGGTCTGTGGTCGGAGTCTCGAAGGGCGAGGCTCGATCGCGATCTTCAGCGCCTCGGAGTGGATGTATGTTGTGTGCAGGAGACCCGTTTTTTATCTCGCGATCATGAGGACATTCTGTCTAAGAGGTTCGCCCTCTATTCAGCATGTTTTGATGGACGCTCGAGGGGTGTTTCCTGGCTGGTGAGCAAGTCTCTGGACGCGGTGTGTGCACTTGTCTTCGCGGATCCGGCGGGCAGGCTTTGTGTGCTGGATGTTACCATAAAGGACAAGGCTCTTCGTCTCATTGGGGTTTATGCGCCCAATGAGCATGCGCAGCGGCCTGGTTTGTTTCGGCGGATCGAGCCGTTTTTGACGACTTCTCGTTCGGTCGTTTTAGCGGGTGATTGGGATGCCGTCCTTGATCCCGATATAGATCGTATAGGAAAAAAAAACGGGTACTAACAATCCGGATGTGAAATCGTTTCGGGACTTTATCGACGGGTTTGATCTCGTCGATAAGTACCGAAACGAGCACCCCCCGGGAGGTAGTATGGACTTGGACTAGGAACGGCAGCTCGGATACGGTGGTTAGCGCAAGCTACATCGACCGAGTTCTAGTTAAGAGAGTCGGCGTAGGGCTCTTAGAATGTCCAAGTTTCCATTTTATAGTTTACTCGGATCATACGCTTGTCCGGGTTCGGGTAAACTTAGATAAGCCTAGGGTTAAGATGGCTGGCTACTGGAAATTGAACTCATCATTATTTAGTGAGCAAGATTTCCGGGACCAGCTTTTACTAATGTTACAGCGGAAATTGACGGGGGCTGTGGTTGGGAATAAGTGGTGGGACTCTTTGAAATCTAAACTTAGGGCTTTTGCTGCTGATTTTAGTCGTCGACTCAATCTAGCAAGGCTAGCAGCGCAAAAGTCTCTAGAGGCCAAAGTAGATCGGGCGATAAAATCCCGTGATAGTGGGGACATAGCCGTAGGTAAGGCGGAGCTGGCCTCCTTGCTTATCAAGAAGGATCAAGCTCTAGTAGTTAGGGCTAGGATAAAAAGAATGTCTTGTGAGGCTACGAATATGGCCGCGTCATTGCCTTCAGAGGAAGCTCGTAGGGCAACTAGTCGGCATATCGCGAGCATCACATTGCCGGATAAGCGGACTGTGACTACAGACGCGGGCATTTGCGAGGCTTTTCGTGACTACTTTCAGGAGCTTTTTACCAGGGAGCCCGGTCTGAGCCCTGCTCATTTCGATGCCTATTTAGCCGACTTTCCCCGCCTTGAGGCGGCTAGGTGCGAGGGGCCCATAACAGAGTCTGAGATCTGGGATGCGCTGAAGCAGGTTGGCTTGGACAAGACTCCGGGATTAGATGGTCTTCGCTATGAAATATACTTGAGGCAGTCGCCAGCCTTTGTCCCCTTGCTGGCACTGATTTTTAACAACTGGATGAGGCAGAGGTCTATTCCTCAACGCTTCACCAGGGGTGTGGTCAAGTTGCTTCGCAAGAAGAAAGACGGTGGGGATGGGATAGATAATTATCGGCCTTTGACGATGTTAAATACAGAGTTGAAGATTTTAGCCAAGGTCATAGCTGACCGTTTGCAGGTTGTCCTCTCTAGTCTGATTGGTCCCGAGCAGACTTGTGCTGTGAAGGGCAGGACTATTCAGGACAACCTTCATTTGGTACGCTTGATCATTGAGAAAGTCGACAGTGAT
Source organism: Acanthosepion pharaonis (assembly GCA_903632075.3). NCBI lineage: Eukaryota > Metazoa > Mollusca > Cephalopoda > Sepiida > Sepiidae > Acanthosepion > Acanthosepion pharaonis. The sequence continues at coordinate 485,032 of CAHIKZ030005070.1, forward strand.
GCCGCGCTGATCAATTTAGATCAGTCCAAGGCTTTCGATAGGGTTGACCATCGGTTTCTGGAGGCTGTCCTTTCGGCCGCCGGTTTCGGGCCGGACTTTCGCACTTGGATCCGACTGCTGTATGCGTCCCCCGGTGCGCTGGTAGAAGTAAATGGGGTAAGATCGAAACCTTTCATTTTGTCTCGCTACATTCGTCAAGGCTGTCCGCTGTCTCCATTGCTGTACGTTCTTGCGTTGGAACCTTTCCTGCGTAATTTGAAGACGAATCCGGTCCTTCGCAGAATTTCCTTACCTGGTGCTACCACCTCGGCCAGGTACTCCGCCTATGCTGATGACGTTTCGGTTCTGGTGTCGAGTAGGGCCGAAATTAACGAAGTCAGCAAAGAAATCAAGGGTTATGAGATGGTGACAGGGGCCAAGATCAACCGCGATAAGTCTGTTGGCTTGCGGTTGTTGGGTTCGTGGAAGGGAGTTTCTCTTCCCGGACCTTTCCTCTGGACGGACGGGCCGGTCAAGATACTCGGCGTCTGGTTCGGTCCTGAACTACGGTTGGAAATGAATTGGTCAGAGGTGCAAGAGAAGGCCGAGCTCGCAGTACGTCTGTGGACTCGGAGGAATCTTTCCTTGAAGGGGAGGGCGGGAGTATGTGCCTCGCACATCTACCCGATTCTCCTTTACCGACTTTCCGTGCTTCCACTCCCGTCTGACACTTTATTGGCTTTTGTAAGGCTCTTGTTCTCCTTCTTGTGGGGAGGCAGGGCCGCCATGGTCAGTCGCGAGATCTGTTACCTCCATCCCTCTGATGGCGGTCTGGGGGTGCCCTGCGTTGAGACTCGTCGACATACACTTCGCATTACTTATCTAGACCGGATGTGTATGCAACTGGATGAGAACGGCGAATTCTGAAAGGAAGACGCCCGTAAACATTTTCCATCCTTGAGAAATGTGCGCTCGTGTGAGGAGGAGGCCGATCGTACTCTTCGAGGCGAGGGCTCTTTCTATCGTGAATGTCGGATTGCCCTCAAGCGACTCTTACGGGCGAAGGATGGCCTCTCCGACGTCCAGCCGTTGTCTCGTAAGGCATTATATCAGGTGTTAGTTAGGGGGAACGTTCGAGATGATCTGATAGGCGAGCTCGGTCTGACGAAGCGGGAGGCTCGCTGCATATGGCCTTGGGCGCCCGGGTTTAAATGTCTCACTAGCCCTGAGGCATCACTCACCTGGCTGGTGATTCGAGGAGCCCTCTGGGTCGTCAAAAGACTTCGCGCAGCGGGTTTGGCTAAGTCGCCAAACTGCGTTCGCTGTAGTGCGGAAGTGGAGACCATAGGTCACGCCTTCTTTCATTGTAATGTCGTAGCTCCGTTGTGCAAGTTTGTTGAAGATATCATGGTTCGCATGCTGCGTGGAAAGTTTTTTTGCCCTCGAGGCCAGTTCCGTCTGTAGCAATATAGTACCGCCGTTGACTAAGACTGAGCACTATGTGTTCCTTTGCTTACTGGGGGTTATGCGAGTTGTGATATGGACGACGCGACAGAAGGAATTTCATGGGAAGGAGAAGTTTACCTCTTCCCAATTGATCTTGTTCTTTAAGCATCAGCTTAAAGTCAAGATCAGGACGGAAAGGAGACGACTCCATCCATTGGAATTTGGCGAAAGGTGGGTGAGTCTTGCGCGTCTCTGCAGAGTGAAAGGTGCTGACTTGGAGTGGCATTTTGATGCCGGTTAGGCATTAAGAATTTTGGGATCGCTGGTGTGAACATTGGCTACCCCTCCCTTGTATAGGTTAGTTTAGGTCCGTTTTGTTTTAGTTAGTTTTTCTTTTTTTTTTTCCATGTTAACTTAGCTAGGGTGTGTATGCTCATTGGCCCCTTTTTATTTCTGGCCTTATTTTTCTTCTTTTTGTTTAATTCCCCATCCCTCCCATCGTTAGGTGGTTAGTGATATCAGTTCTCTGGTGGGTGCGGGGCGCCTTTCGTTTCGAGTCTGTCTTTCGTATTTGTTGTTGTGTTTGATTGAGTGTGTGTTTGTAGTGAGTGCATGGATGGTATGAATGTTTTATTTTAACTTTTTTAAGTCCCGAATTGTTTTCGTCCAGTTAACTGATGTCTCTGCCACAGTTAGGGCTGTAGGGGGTTTTACTACTAACAACATTTTTGTTTAGTTTCTTGTATATAGTTTTGTATTCATTGTAAATATGCATTGGGGTTTTTTTAGATTGTTATTTTATTCCCCTCCCCTCACAGACACATGTATTGTATATATGGAGACTAGTTAGAACTTCATAGAGACTCTGAGGCATTTTGGTGGATGTAGTAAGAATGGTATGTAATGGATGTGTTGTTTTGGTGAAAGGAACATTGTTTGTATGTTTGGGTCAGTGATTGTGGCTAGCTAAGTTTAAAGTTAAGACAGGAGATGACCATCCTTTCCCCCTTTCCCCATCTCGGCCTTGTGCCACATTTGTACATTGTGCAATAAATATTTTTACGTTATCTGGCCGAGGACGGATTACGGCAGAGCGGTAAGTGCTTTTTTCTCCCTCATTTCAACTGCTGTAGATTTACATGCTAAGCAAATACGAGCTCTTTTTTGGCAGGGACAAGGTAAGTCGCAACCAGTTGTGCTCGTCCCAGGTTCTGTCTCATGTCCGCCACAATCTTTGGAATTTTGAGTGAGGAAAATGTTCTTGTTGATAAACTGTGAAGCGTATTAAAAAGTGTGTAAGTTTGGAGAACTTTAGTAAGATGTATTGTTACTTTGTTACTTTAGTAAGATGTATTGTTGCTTGTAAGAGAATTAAACAGTTTGTTACTCACAATGTTAAGTGTTTCTGTCCTTGTGGTTGAAAGAGTGGATGTTCGTAGATGATTGTATGTGAGCGTATGTGTGTCATGACGCTTCATAGTGTTTTCCCCTAAAGGAGAAATGCAATTTCTCTACTGAGCTTACAAGACTAATTAAAGTATAAGACAAGATTCTGGTGAGAAAAATTGTCTAGCACAACATATTGAAATGACTTTCTTAGTAGCAGACCTAGCAATTGATTCAATATAATCAGGCAAAAGGGGTTGAGATCTGATGATTAAAAGAGAGCAGTTTGATTTTGAAGACATTAAACTTAATAAGCTATTTCTTAACGACAGATTGTAGATAATTTTTTAGATCAGCTGCCAATTTGAAGTTATGGAACCAATCAGACTTACAATTAAGACAGAAGGAGATAGTTTCAAGACAGATTATAATGAAAATATATGAAAAAGTAGTTGTTACTAATGCATAATTGTACAGCACTATTTACAGTAGAGCTTAAGATGATGCAAGAATCCACCATGTGTCATGTCATATTGTCAACTCACTTGTTAGCCATTCATGAACAAGGAAATCCCTAATGAGTCATTTCATTACCTGCTTGTATGTTCTCAGCTTCTTTATATTCAAAAGGCAAATACTTTGTTTAATTTAAAACTGTCCAAAATTATTTTTTTTAATTTAAATTTTTAAAAAAAAAAAAAAAGTTTGCTTTTTACAAAGGTTATTTTCCACAGAAATGTTTTTGTAGTCATCCTCAGTGAAATTATTAAAATTTATGTGACAAAAAAAATTTAACATTTTCTTTTTAAAGTCTTTTAGAGTCAAATTCTATACAGCGCACAGAATTATTGATTACTGTTTAAAAAGATACTCTCCCCCCACCAAAAAGAAAACTCCTGGCATTTAAAATAGCTGATATCTTTTTTTTACCTTTTCAAAAATGAAAAGGAGGAATAATGCTTAAAAAAAATAAAAAATAAGTAAAGACTATTATCTGAAAAATCATTTGATTGAGGAGAAATAAACTGAGTAACCTATGGATAACAAGAAGACATATTGTTTTATTCTTAATATTTTAATGGGTTTATATAAAAAATTAATACTAAACTAAAAGCATATACCAATTAAAATATGTAAACTGTAAAATGAAAACTTATTCCATAAGTATTTATAATCTCAACTAGATGATTTTAGAAACATTTAGTTCAAAGTACAATTGATTGATAAGTTTATCTCTCAAATTGTTAATGAAAATTTACTTTTTCACTTTTTTTTTTAATAACTTTGTGGGAGGGCCATTTCTTCTGGAATCTCTGTCATGAAACCTGCCATAAGGGCAGGGATATTTGCTGGTCTTGGAAATCTCCAAAGAGATCATTTTCTTGCTACTCCCTATTCTCATGCGGACTGTATTTAGAAGGCAAAAGGGATGAAAAAGCAAAAAGATTCTTGGGAAAGAATTCAGAAGCAACGACTGGTGAGTAAGTTGCAACTATACTGAAAGAAAATGCAGGAGTTTACAGATGAAACTTCAGTAAAATACACATCATTGGTGCAATTTGGCAATCTGTGATAATATGAAAAGGAGACTGATGAAAAAGCTATTCACGAGAAATATGTAAGATGTGCACCAAACATATGCATTTGGGATGAATTTGCATGGATTATGATTTATGGACATAGTAAAGGATAATATTAAAAGTTAGGTGTAATTAATAATTCATAGACTAAATTTTGTTACTCAGGAAAGAGAAAGGCAAGGTAAACAATGTTCAACAATGAAGGTCGAGAGAATACATCAGCTTGCAATGTCTTGGCTGTTTCTGTGTATGTAGACTGCACACAATAAAACAAGTCTGGCATGCCATTAAAAGAAAAAAAAAAAAAATCACTGATCCTATGAGTTAACATGCACCAATGAGGCAGGGAAATGATTTAACTAAGATCAAGCTTTATTTAGATTAATAATTACAAGTAACCATGTCTCTGCTAAAATCCAATATGCACTCTGAAGTGATGCCACCATTACTCCCTATGCATACCTAGTTGACTTAGAAAGTATCCCAATTTGCTTTGAGATGCAGATCAGGAGAAGAAAGTCATGGATGAAATAATGCTAATTGGACAGAAGCTAGAACTTTATCAAATTGGGCTAAAGGTAGTTGAAAGGCGAAAAACAGCAAGTGAACTCATGTAAAGCATGGGTTTTCTTATGAAGGTTTCCATTAAAAAGAGAAAAATACAGAAAATTCCGTTTTTGCTTGGTACATAGAAAAATAAAAATTAAAAAGTTTTGTGATTTCCCAAGCAGTCAGTACTGACCAGGCTTGATGTTGCTCAACTTCGGTGATCATATGAGAAAGTGTTGACATTAGAGACCACAAATAACTGACATGGGGGACATGACTGAATCAACAAAGATACAGATATACACAATCATGGAAGAGAGAAGGCCTGACTTGCTCACTTGTAGACATAGACAAATCATATTCTTGACACTGAAATAAGGGTGGAATCCAGAAGTGAGGGTCTTGCAATTTCCAAAGAGTGCATAAAGTGGATGATCAAATAAAAAACGTTGCATTAAGAATTAAAATATATTCACAAAATGGGATTCAAATGAATGCAGTGGCAAGAGGAGTCAATTTTCTAAATTTTAACTGCTACAATTAATCTAAGAGGTAAGAGTTGTTAAATAGAGTAGAGAAGATAGAGAAAATTGCTTGCTTTACCCAGTGATTGTGACGTCAAGCATACAAGATATAAAATGGGGAGAGTGTTCTATGCTTGACCTTCCCATCATTTAAAAATTCAATATGACTAGCAATAAACAATTCAAAGGCAGCAAGAGCAAATAAACACATTTGCATTAACATTATCAGAAATGTACATACATACATACATATGACAATTTTAGATGTAAAATGTATTCACATAACATACATTGTTTACTATCATTGAATTTTAATGATGAGGTTGAAATAAATGTGGTGGTGTAGGGAAGTCACATCATTTTCAAAAGTATAAATGAGGATAGGAAGGCCAGAGAAAATCTCTTGAATTAGCCTTTGAATATTAATGACAAAAAGTAGATATAAATTGGGAGGGTGTTCTGTACCTGATCTTACAATCATGTAAAGAGTCAAGATTACCAGCAATAAAAAAAGCAAACAGAGACAGGATAAATAAAAATATTTGCATATACATTGTCAGAAATGTATGTACATATACATTTAAGTTAGAAACAGAATTTTACTTCATTTTAGAAAGACCCTCTTTAGGTTACAGTCTCTAATTTTTCAAAATAAAGTTCATTTTTTTCCCTCATATATTTGAGAGGAAATTAATGTATTCATCAAATGACCTATTAAACTAAAAGAAAAATAACATTGACTCTGCAGATGTTCACCTTATTTTAAATCATAATTGTTCACATGCAGAAAACGACTTGAATAAAACAATATCATAGATGACAGAAAAGGAAACATATTTTATTAAAGACCCTGAAAAGGAATGTTCCTGTAGTGATAATTGGAACAAAAATATTCTCCCACCTGATCGCAAATGGCAGCGTATATGTTCCGCGTGCAAGGTTTATCTTTTTGAACAGAAAAAGAAATATGGCTGCCCCCAGCAAGCTTGTAGTATCCTCACATGGACAGTCTCGTAAAGCCACGGAAAGTGGATTCATGCATGCAAATGAAGGAAGGCAGAAAAGGAGATAAAAACACTGAACGCCAGCATCTGGGGAGTTAGAAAAATGGACTCTCTTTTGTAACGTGGAAGGAGAATTGTATAAAGGAGAAAGCAGAGGCGCAGAAGAAGATTACTGAGAAAATTGAAGGAGTTTATCAGTCATTGCAGTTTTACACCAGGCATATCAAGAAAACATTGTGTTTTGTTCAGGAAGTTTCATCAGACATCGCGGATTGCAACAACAACAACAATTACAGTTCCTAATGTTATATTTGTAAGACTGTAATCAAAATTCTTATTTATGTGATTACTGAAAAGAAAGATGAATTTATTTCATTCATGTATACAAAACTAATTGCTAAATCACAATCAAACAATGCAAACTAAATTTTCAGATGCTGACTTGTCTGGATTTGTATGCATAAACTTTTGACTAAGTGGAATGAAATTAAATCTCTTGGATTTTCAATGCAAATTTTGATGAAAATGCTTATTCTTAAATTGAGTTTGAGATTTCACAGATGTCTGTTATACTTATATTCAGTAAAAAGCTGGTGCATAAACCAGATTATATAGTTTTTATGTTAGCATCCTAATTGGGGAAAAATACTGATTCGCATGTCTAAAATTTATAACTAGGGAATGTTTCACATGCCTTTCCAGTTCTGAATTCCTTGAAAATTAAAATTCACACAACATAAAAATATGATTGCTCTCCAGTGCTTAGTCATGACAACTCGAAGTATGTGAAAACATTGCATTATAGATTTTAAAAGAATATGGTTTTTCTCCAAAGTATTATCCCATATGGTATGCTAAATATGAGTAACATGAAAATGTCTATACACAAATTACACAATGATATGATTTTTATTTAGTCTAGATTTGCAAACAGCAAACCCAACTTGACTTCCTTGAAAAAGCAGGTCAACAAATGTCACATGAATAAAGTTTTTCTCCGGTGTCTTAATGCATGTAGCACACTAAATGTGACTTCCATGAAAATGCAGATCCACATATTTCACAAGAAAATTTTATCTCTTCAGTGTGCATGGAGTTCTCAAGAATATTGTTTCTCTGCAGTGTGTATTTGCATATGGGAAATCAAATTTGATTTCTGTGAAAATGTAGATCCACAAATTTCACAAGAATGTGATTTTTCTCCTGTGTGTTTATGCATATGCTGCACCAACCCTGACTTCCATGAAAATGCAGATCCACAAACTTCACAAGAATATGGTTTCTCTCCAGTGTGTGTACTCATATGGCTTATCACAGATGACTTCTGTGAAAACGCTGTGCCACAAACTTCACACGGGTATGGTTTATCTCCTGTATGCGTACTCATATGATAGACCAAACTTGACTTGCGTGAAAATGCACCTCCACATATTTCACAAGAATATGGTTTCTCTCCAGTGTGTGTACGGATATGTTTCACTAATGTTGACTTGTGTGAAAATGAAGATTCGCAAACTTCACAAGAATATGGTTTCTCACCTGTGTGTTTACGCATATGCTGCACCAGTACTGATTTCCATAAAAATCCTGATCCACAAACTTCACAAGAATATGGTTTCTCACCCATTTGTGTAGGCATATTGCTAGACATATGTGACTTGACTGAAAATGCACTTCCAGACTCTTCTGAAGATGACTTCTCCTTACCAGTGTGTGTATGTTTATGTTCCATCAATAAAGAGTTATCATTCCTGAAAAATACACTTCCTCTCAGTATGCTAAATCTAACTTCACAACAAAGATTTCCAATGTTTACTCATATCTAATACTATGTTTCTTTAGTAATGTCAAATGACAGATTTCAAAGTACATTATTTTTACATTTCAGTTTTCACTGTGAAGCTCTGGAAAGTGTAGATGCACATCTTTTACATGAAGACTATTGCAAATATTTCTCTGTTCTTGATGGAAAGAGGTTAATTTTGTTTTCTTTCTTTTAAATCCACAATAGTAATTTTCTCAATATCATGACGGTTTGTACAGCTGAAACATCTGCCAATGAAAAGCAAGAAAGTATATATTAACGGAGATAATGAATATGAAAATATATCAATCCATACTATACTAGAAACATGTAATTATATAATAAAGCTGATTTAGGTTAGCACAAAGACGCAATAATGCAGCAGCTAATGCAGATCAACTTCACTACAGTTGGCTGACAAAACTTTGTCCTGTACAGAAAGTTCTATCTGCATAACAAGCTAAAAAAGTAAATTTTCTTTATTTCTTTCAATATAGATAAAATAGGTGAGTGCCTTTATCATAATTTTATCTACTCAGTAAGCTTAAAAATTTAGGAAAATATTCTCCATAATCTAATGTTTTATTGAATTTACTATAGTTATCACTCTTATTTTCTGATTATGGTCATCCATATTTACAAAAATTGACACATCCATACACATGCACACCCACACAAAAATGGGGTGGAGGGTGGAGTTCGATGAATTGTCATAAGATTTTCTATTTATGATAAATAGCTTTAGTTAAAAACAATATCATCCAACCTCTACAAATTCATAAAGAAATTTAAAAGATTTAAGACATCATGAATTATTCTAATTAAAACTTTAAAATGAAAACAATTCTTGTAAAAATTCATTAATTGTCAAATAAAAAAATGTTTTCTTAATACATAATACATCTTATTCATAAAAATTAAAAGCTTTTGTAATTAAATAATGTCATAGTTTTATTGCATTTTTATTATTTTAGCAGATTTTTCATAACTGGCAGTCCTGTTTTAAAAAAGCAATTGATGATTTAAATTCTCCAAGAAGCTGTGCATAAACATTAAGTGGTACAAAATTAATTTCTTGAAATTACATAAAATTAAATAAGTGGGGTTACAAATGTAATAAAAACAATGTTTGTTATCAAGATTTTATAAGAGAAATTTCTAAAATGCTTTCATTCATTTCTGAATAATTTCTGAAGGTTTCATTAAAATCTGACAATTATTTGATTTTTACATGAATTTCCAAATCACTGTGTTTTTCAATGAAAAAAAAGATGCTAAAATTTCTTGCAGTAATTATAGTTCACCCACTGATGCAAGAAAAACACAATTTTTAACCAAAATTTCAAACGTTTTAAAAATATCAAAAATCTAATTTAATAATCAAAAAAACCTTTGGCCTTTCATCTTAATACTAATCATTGTCATGTCATGGTATGCTTGTTTTTTAGTGAACATGTCATGGTAGTGGTAGCTACTAAGAAACAAATAGTTTTTTTCAGTAATGATAAATTTCTTTTCAAAATAAAATTAAAATGAATCACATCGAAATGAACAAAGATTTTTTTAAAAAATGATTTGTGATTTTTTTCAGGTTTAAATAAAATGAATTTTTATAAATGAAAAAACCTTCTTGAAGCTTTTTTATTATTTTAGTTTTAATTTTAAGTTAATAGATTTAAATTTAATATTTCTAATAAGGAAAATACTTTGTTCTCTTTCAAAACTAATTTAAATTGACTGGGAAGAGTTTTTTTTTTCTTTTTGATAAAAATGTTGCTTTAGGTTTAAATATCACAGAAATCTTCTTTTTTTTTTTACTAGCATATTTTTATAAATGAAAAAAACGCAAAATTTTGCTAGAAAGGAAAAAAAACTAATATGAAGTGGGCAGAATTATAATTTCATAAAATTAAGTGGGAGTAACATGTAAAAAAAAAAAAGAAAATTACCAAGATTTTTGAAAAAATAAAAAATTTCAAAGAGAATTTCATTTATTTGAGAATAAGTCCTGCAAATTTTATTAGAATCCAACAATTATTTGATTTTTGCAAAAATTTAAATTAAAGAAAAAACAAAGCGTTTTTAACAAAGAAGAAAAAAAACGCAAAATTTCCCAATCTTTTTTTTTTTTGTTCACATGGTAACGCAAGTAAAACAAAATTTTTAACCAAAATTTCAAACGTTCTAAAGTAGGTACCTCCATGAGATCACTAAAAAAAAAAGAGCATAGCATGATGAAAAAGACACCAAACTTGACAAAAACAAAATTTTATCATCTAAATGCTTATGTTATTAATAAGAGGAAAGACCAAAGTTTTTTTTAATTATTTTTTAAAATTTTTCCTTTTTTTTTTTTTAGAACATTCTAAATTTTGATTAAAAAAACCTTGTTTCTCTTTGTATCACCAGAACTAGTAAAATAACATACAATTTTTAGCATGTTTTTTTTGTATGACACACATTAATTTGAAAAATCTTGCAAAAATAAAAATAATTAAAATGTTAAGGAAACTTTCAGAAACTATTCACAGATGATTGAAATTATTATAAATGTTTTTTTTTTATTAAAGTCATGGTAGAAATACTTTTTTTATATTTATTACCCTCCCCCATAACTAATTTATGAAAATGCTAGAAATTTGATCACATCAGATTTAGTGATTACAATAGTTAAAAGCACAAGGCTTTGAAGAATGCAAATCATATTTTTTTTCATTTTTAATTGGATCCCACCTACCTGAAAATCAGCTCTGAAATGTAACATACAAAACTCAATAAAACAAAGATATTATTTAATTTCAAATGCTTTTATTTGCTTTTAATTGTTTTTATGAATATGGACAATATTTTCTGAAAGCAAAAGATTTTTTGATGAAAAATGAATTTTTAATACAATTATTTGTTATTTCTTTAATTATAACAGATTTTTACATTTAAGTTGTTGAAATATTATAAAATTAGTTAAAAGCTGCATCAGGTTTCCTAAGTGTTCTTATGATCTTTTTTTAGCACATTGTAAATTGTATCATTTTGGCTGATCAGAAGATCCGCAGTAATTAAGAAAATTTTGTGTTTATAATTGGGCTGTAATTATAAAGTACGGAAGACCAACAAGAATAGAATTAAGTTGTGTTATTTGAGTTAAGCATTGTTCTCCACTGTTAAGGCCTTTACTTTTGGGAAACTCGTGTGGAGAAGTTAATTTGATTTTTCAATTTCAACTGAGAAGCGTACCTACAAGTATCAGTATCATCTTATGAAATTTATATGATCTTATTTTTATATTAATCTGTTAAAACATTTTTCCATAAAAGAAATATCAAAATTAATAATAAAATGCATGGAAATACAAATAACACAGTAAAATGTAATAAATGTACATAAAATTATAGTATTTTATGTACACTTCTGATATAATTTTATAAGAAAGGTACCTATAAATTAATTAGATACCTTTCTTATGAAATATGAAATTTAATCTCACTCTTAACAGTCTTATTTTAATTTCTTTATAATATATTTTCTGTAAAGCATCGTAAACATAAAGGTGAAAACTAAGTAAAAAAAAAAAAATTAGAGCGCTAAAAGTTTTCCTTAAAAATAACGAGGTAAATAATTTGTTCACTTAAATCTAAATAACTTCACTTTTCGCCTTCCGTAGAACAAATTATGATCATGTAATCCGTCAATACGTCATTCAACACCTGTCAAGTGACGTGAAAGGTTATGACCTGCTTTGTTTTATTTTCCCTTTTTGGCGCAGAAGCTAAGTCAACCTTGGTTCAAAATATTTTAAATAAACATTATAATTTCTGATTTTCTTAAAATAAGTTTTGAATGGACGCCATGATCGATTGTCAGTCAATTTTGCAGACTCAAAAAAAAAAAAAAAAAAAAAAAAAAAAAAAACAAGATTTTAACGAAAATTTCGGACGTACTCGGAAAGATTAAAAATGTAAAAAAATGCCCCCAAAATACTTTGATCTTTCCTCTTAAACATGAACATTTAGATGATAAAATTTTGTTTTCGTCAAGTTTGGCGTCTTTTTCATCATGCTATGCTCTTTTTTAGCGATACTTACTTAAGTAGAAAGGGTAAAAATAAAAATGTAATAAAATAATAAAAAATACTGTAGTGTTGTCTTTCCTCTTAATAACAAACATTTCGATGAGAAAACTTTGTTTTTATTAAATTTGGGGTCTTTTTTCATCATGGTATGCTCTTTTTCAGCGAACTTTTGGAAGTACTCTATTTGATTTCTACCAAGAAAGGGAATAATAGTTTTTCAATCGATTTCAATAATTCAATTTTGCAAATTAATACGAGAGTGAGGAACTTGTAATATTTTCTTTTGTCTGTTAGAATCTGGAAACGGAAAAGTAAAGTGAAACATTGACTTGGCGCAAACGAAAGATGAGAGAGAAAATATTTGGTTGTATTTTTTTTTTTTTTTTTTTTACACGTCATCTCATCCCCGGTTGGCATTTTCTCTTTTTGTAACTAATCAAGTGGCTAAGGATGGTGAATTAAGGGCGGAATTGATCATATAGATTATTAGGTTTTCCGTTTTAATAATAAACTAAAAAGAAAAAAAAATACTGAAAAACGGAAATTGTCTTCATTTACTTTGTTTGTTACATCAAGCTAAAAAAAAAAAAAACTTTTTTCTCTGTTCCATAAGCTTTTTTACATAACTTATTTAATTACTGTGAAGAAAGAAAAATTAAAGGAAAAGAAAAAGTGAAATATCAAACAAAACAAAATACATTTCCTTCTGTACAGAAAAGTTCTTTGTACCTAGTAAAAAAAAAAAATTTTTCACCCCATCAAGCATAGAATTTTTTTTAATATAATTTTTCGTATTTAAATTACTCTCAATTAGGCATTTTTTTTTAATTAACACAAACAAAACGGATGTTTTAACTTTTAATTAATTTAATTACGATATCGAATATTTTTATTTTGTTTGTTTTTTCAACATGACAAATACTCGTTTGAGACTATACTTTTTAGTTAAAAATAAAATAAATAAATATAAAACTAAAAAATGGAATAAAAATCCAATCTAGTAAATTAATTTCTGTTTTCTAAGTTTTATTTAGTCCAGTTCCAGTATTTGAGAAGAAAACCATAACTGGATATATTTTTTAGGTTTTCTTTTTATGATGCTCACAAAAAATAGAAAAATTCGGTAAATAACGATTTTTCCTTTTTTAAAATTGAAAATAATTTGTTTTCTTCCACTTACCTTTCAAACCAGGAAATGCAATGAGAGAAACAAAAAAACAGGATGATTTCTTTGTGTTCAAAATATGATTTTGTTGGGATTTCTCCATCAACCTGACGAATTTTGTATTGTTCACTCAGTTGGCAGAATAATGTCGCAATTGAAAGAAATGACAAGGAAATTATGAAGAAATGGAAGGACAGGTTATAAATGGGAAATTCGTCTTTTAAGAAAATAATTCGTTTGATAATGCAAGACGAAAGAAAAGGCCCCGGTGTCAAACACGATTTGGTTCCTTACGACAATATTGAAATAATTATTGACCTTTCCACAAGAATAAAAACTCCTGGTTAGACTCATTAACTTTCCAAATACAAAATGAATGAAACAACAAAAATGATCGGAAAAAAATGCAGTGAACTTTCAAATAATAAAGTTAGAAACGCTTTCAATGAATGTATGTGACTAAAAACTAAAAAATTCCCAGTTTTCTTGGCATGTATACACAGCAAATTTACTCAAAAGTCGATTTATGACATATTTTCCCTGCCACAAAATTTTTCATTTACCAGAATTTTGTTGGAAAGTTACTGTCTAAGTATACCACCCTGTCAATCTCTCACAATGTGCTATGTCACGACGATGGCAATCATGACTTGTTGTTTTTTTTTTGTTTCTCGAGGGTAACTCCAGTTTCTTTCTCGGTCGGAAAAAGATATGAAATACTTAATTTTATAGTCTTTCCTTTTCTACGAATCAAAAGCCAAGAGAAATTTTTTAAAATCTGAAATAAATATTATTTATACACTTTTTTAAATTTGAGAATATAGAATTCGAAATATTTGCGTTTTAAAATGTTTACTTTACTTTCACTTTACTTCGATTTGAATAAACAAAAAGAAACACTGTCACAAATCATTTGCCTCTTTTTGAGAGAGAGAGAGAAGTCGTAAAAACATAAATACTTCCAAACTTCATTTAATCATCGGATTTTAATAAAACTTTTATGCAAAAGAGAATATATTTTCTTTTGTTAAAGCAGTGTCTCTTCAAAAAAGATTTTTCTCATGATTATTTATTTATACCATCCTAAACGTTTTTTAAATTGGATAATTAGTTGTGTATTGAGGTGGCGGTAGGTATTTCCACTTCAAATGATTCTTTGAAAAAATAAATATTGAAAAAAAAAGAAGTCTGGAACGAAACAATTCTAGGACTATATTGTCAGTAACCAGATAATTCCAATGAAAAACAAAATTTTGTTTTCTCAGTGAAAATGTAATTTCTTTGCATGCAATAAACATTTTCGCTAAAACTCAAACAATTCGAAGAAAGTTAAAAAAAGTAAAAATGCATTTTAGTTTTTCTTCTTACATTTCATGTGATGTGACAATGTTTTACAAATTTAACTTAATGAGTGTTCAAGTAATCAAAAAAGAAAATAAATTTATGAAAAAATAATTAGTTTGCTAAAAGAAAATATTGATTTTTACAGTTCACCATTTCAACATACAGGGTCCTAGAACCTTGGATGACAACCAGTCTAGAAGTACACCACTGAATTCAAAACCTGGCAGTGTTTGAACTGAGCATGACGCACACCATATTCTGTGGTCTTCAGGTGTCAGTCCAGAGCTTGGAGGTGAGATGGGCGCTGCCAAGCTATCTGAAAGGATCATGAGGAAGAAGGATTAATAAAGTCTATTTACTCTGCCGTCAGGTTCCTTCAATTGGATCTGTCAAGGGTTAAAAAACAAAAATACATGCAAATGGAAGCA
Source organism: Acanthosepion pharaonis (assembly GCA_903632075.3). NCBI lineage: Eukaryota > Metazoa > Mollusca > Cephalopoda > Sepiida > Sepiidae > Acanthosepion > Acanthosepion pharaonis. The sequence continues at coordinate 500,310 of CAHIKZ030005070.1, forward strand.
ACTCAGACAAGAAGATGTATGTTAAACACAAATTTGTGCCACTGTCACATCTGAGCTGAGTCATCAATGTCATAAAATATTTTCTATTTAACAGAATTTGACAATTTTTTGGCATATTTAAATCAAATGAATATTAAAGTAGGTACTGAGTGATACCTTAGGTTTAAAATGAACTTTTAAAAGTGAAAAATCTTTCTTAAAACCTTTAATATTACATTTACTCAGTTGCTTATCAGCTTGAATTTAAAACTAAAATATTTTCAATAAGCTAAAATACTTGGTGTATTTCTAAATTAATTTAAATTGATTGGAATGAGTTTCTTTAAATCACTGATTTAAGCTACATTTACAATTCTCTCACTCAGAACAACGTAAAATATACTTTTCTGAAATGTTATTTGAAGAAGACGAGCTGATTTAAAGTTTAATTAATCTGATTTGAAATAAATATTATTACATACTGTCAAATTTTAATATCACAGAAAAGAATTTTATAACAGGAATTTGTTTTTATGATGTGTTGACAGCTCTATTGACAACCTGGGAAATTTATTTAATTTTTTTCTACAGGGGACATATTTGTAAAAATTACTTTATGTGTGAGCACATTTTTTTATATGATTTTTTTAATTATCCAGTAATCTTTGAATCAAATAAGAAAATATTCTAAATGTTTTACTGAATTCTAGATACTTTGGCTTTAAATTTACCGCTTTTATTTTCTGATAATGGGCATCCAGATTTAAAAAATCATCATGTTTATACACACAAGAAAAATTCAAAATTGCTTTTGAAATACAGGGGTTTGCTGAATTGTAGTAAGGTTTTCCATTTATGATTAGTAAATATAGTTTTTAATTCATAACAACATCCCCTAATTAGTACAAATTAATACAGAAATTTAGTGGAGGTGCCTGTATAAAAATTATTTGTAAGCTCTACTGTAGTGTCGATAATATATCTTATTCCTAAAAGTAGTTAAAAGGTTTTCTAATTAAATAATATTAAAATAATCTTTTCCACTTCATGTCAGCAGAAAACATTAATTGAAAAAGTACAACTCACTCTCCTGGATGTTAGCATCAGCTATGCTGGTGGAAGGACAAAAAAATTCTGTAAGAGAGCAGTTTTGTTTTGAAGGTGTTAAAATTAATGAGCTATTTCTTGCTCCAGTTAACAACAGATTGTAAATAATTTTTAACATCAGCTAGCAACTGATCAGACTTATGATTAAAACAGGATTAAATAGTTGCATCATCAGCATAGATACTGTGTTTAGAATTGAAGCCATCAGGAAAGTCATTGATGAAAATTAGGAACAACATAGGTCAAAGGTTAGAGCCCTAGGGAATGCTTGTATTAATGCAAAAAGATGTAGAAGAGTAGCTGCTGAAGACAATTTTTTTCTGATTTGATAAGAAAGGGTGATATTAGATGAAAAATGTGTCCAGCAACTTGTTAAATAGATCAGCTGAACTGTCAAATACCTTTGAGGTATATTTTTGTTGGAGATCCTTGTTTCTAGAAATATATTTTCTTTTGCTCCATTTCTTTGTCTCTCCAGTACTTGTTGCTCCATTCATTAGCACAAATGTTTCATCGTGTCAAAGAACATATTTTCTATTTTCCAATTTCTTTGATCTTTTTAAGCCAAACAGTAACATCTTTTTTTCAATCTCAGCAAAATTTGAATTTAGCCATTCATGTCTTGTCTGTTAGCATATCTTTCTGATGAACTTTTTTAGTCTTACAAAAAAAAAAACAGTGCAATCTCATCTCTCCTACATTAGACTTAGAATTTCATTTGTCATCCACTTATCTTTCATTCTTCATGGTGATTCTTTTGCTGCTGTCATTTCTACGTTCCAGCATGTGTTCCATTTTGAATCCCTGATATGTTCAAAAAATTTATACTTCTTAATTGCAATTGTAAATGGAGTCACTGGGGGTTTTCATATTGCAGTAGAGAGATTGCTTTGGTTTTTATTTCTTTAGGTTTTTTATTTTAGTATCATCAGCAGGGAGGTGGTGATCAGTTAGTGCTTACGCAGGCTACCAGGTGTAAAACTGAATTTCTAGATAGTTTATTCATGAAAATATATCAGAAAGTAGAAATTGTTACTCAGTAAAGCCTAAAATGATGCAAGAATCCACCATGTGTAATGTCATATTGTCAACTCACTTTTTAGCCAGTCATGATCAAGGAAATTTCTCATGAATCATTTCATAACCTGCTTGTACATTCTCAGCTTCTTTATATTCAAAAGGCAAATAAGTAAAGATTATTATGTGAAAAATCTTTTCATTTAAGAAAAATGAATAACTTATAAATAACAAGATGACAAAATTGATGAAATGTTTTATTTTAAATAATTAAATGTGTTTACATAAAAAAAAAATTGATACAAAACTCAAAGCAAAGAACAATTAAAATATATACACTGTAAATTACCACAACAACAAGGGCAGAAATAGTGTTGGTCTTGGAAGCCTCCAAACAGATTACTGTTGCCACTCATCATTCTTGTGTGAATTGCACTTAGAAGGCAAACGAAATAAAAAACAAAATATTCTTGGGAAATAATTCAAAAGCAATGACTAGTGACTTGCAAATATACTGAAAGAAAATACAGGGTTTTGCAGATGAGGCCTCTGCAACATGCACATCATCAGTGCAATTAGGCAATCTGTGATAATATGAATCAGGCACTTTCTCATTGCTATGTGTCTGTAAATCAACTTACACACTGACATTTGAAAAGAACCTTGTAATGATATGGAGGATACACAAGTCAAGATTTGTGGAAGATCTTTCTATTAGCCAATGGATTAATACTTAAGATTTAGGTGTGGAAGAATTATTATATGGAGATAGTCTTCTTGGCACTATTTAGAGGCTGGGGATGGGTAGTAGTAGTTGTTTTGTAATTGTACTAGTTCAATTGATGACAGGTCTTTGATAATTTTGTTTGCAAGTTGTCTTGCTTGAGAATAGGGTGGTTCCATGACTGCAGGCACATTATCACTCCCTCAAGTACTCATCGCACTTTTCTTCCTGATCTTGTATGATAGTGTGATATCTGGGACTTAGCTAGTTGAAGGGGTTCATTGGGGGTTGTTGGTAGCTTGTTTGGTTGCATTATAACAATCCCATGCAGATACAGTGGCAATAACTGCTTTGCTGAATTCTTCGTAATTGCTTGAGAAGGCCCAGTAATCATTGGACAACCAACTTCATGACAATTTGAGCTGGTGACCCTCAACTGTGGAATTAGAACGCCAACAACTCCATCCATCAACAATTAGGAGGACCTTCTGTCAATCTATCCTGGCTGTTTCTAGGGAAAATGTCCCATCACAGTTGACCCAGATGTGCAACCCCAGTAATACACCCTCTGAATAGATGTGCCATGCGTAATGAGATGGAGAGGCTCAAAGTCATCTGAAAAGGGAACCCACAGACTGGGTGTTACACATAGTATACAGTCACAAATCCAATGGAAAACTCAGAGTTTGCCTTGACCCAAAGGACCACAATAAAACCAACAACCCCACTACAGAATATCCAACTAAGAGAAAATCAGCCACAAATTTTCAGGGGCAAAAATTATGTTCCAAGTTTTGGTCTATTGCTCTGGACAAGGAATCAAGCAGTCTCGTGACCTTCAACAGTGTCTTTGGAAAGTACAAATTTCTGAAACAACCATTCAGTCTCAACCTCAACCAAGATGTTTTCCAGTAGTACACAGACAGGATACTCAAAAACTGCACAGGCACAATTGGCATCTCCGCTGGCATTGGTGTCTATTTGACAAGAAAATTCTTTGCACTTGTGCTCAATGCTGGCAGTCAAGGCCATTGGAGAAATTGAGGACCCCAGAAATGCAAAACAATACCAGAAATTCTTAGTGATCGCTACATATATGGCACCATTCATACCCCAGCTGTCACAACAGACAGTACCTCTGAAAAAACTACTGAAAAAGATGCAGACCTCATGAGGTCCCTCTCCTACCAAGCAGCATCATAAAAATTAAGGACCTCATCTGCAGTGAGATCATGCTCACATTCTTTGACCCAAAACTTAAAAACATCGTATGGGTTGATGCATCCACAAAAGGAATAGGATCAGAACTGCTCCAAAACAATAAACCCATTGCATTTGCATCAAAGTCACTAAGCAATACAGTACAGCACTATGTGAATATTGAGAGGGAAATGCTTGCTGTGGTATTTGGCTCTGAACACTTTCATATATACCTGTTTTGCAAACAATTTGTAGTGGAGCCTGAACACAAAGCCTTAGAAATGATTCATTTAAAAAAAAACTTGTCTGCTGTGTTGCAATAGCTTCAGTGAATGATTCTCAGAATACAATATGAAAATTATTTATAGGCCTGGGAACACAATGGAAGTAGCACTCTCTCAAGATCACCTGGCAAGGACTTCAAAACAATTGATCTTCATATACGAGTTGATATGAACAAAATTCTCAAGCAGCAACTGAAACCAATAAGGACAAAACCTTACAAATTCTGAAAGAGATTCTCAAGGGCTAACCAGAATGATAAAAGCCAGTCTCACATGAGCTGTCAATAGAAGATGGTCTACTACTAAATGGTAAATGCATCATTAATCTTTCCAGTATGAAGCAGGAAATTCTTGCAAAGCATCATGAAGCTCACCAAGGGATCCAGAAGACAAAGAGCGAAAATGTACCTGTCTTGGTGTGGCGTTAGTGATGATATTGAGCAATCTGTCAAATCATTTCACATATACCAGAAATTCTTAATCGTATATGACTACTACTCCAAATTCCAATTTGTAAGAAAGAATAACAGGACTGGGAGCCAAGGCTCTGAAGATAATCTTTTCAGAACAGGGGATACCAGGAAAACATTTTCATCTTCTACATTCAGGGAATTCTCTAGATAATGGGGCTTTTCCCATGTTACTTCAAGCCCTGAACACCATCAATCAAACAGATTTATCAAAAAAAACAAATCTAAATGAGAACTCCTCTTCAGTAGGCAAAAATGTCTAACAGTGAACCAGATATGGCACTGCTCAATGCCAATTGACAGTCATCTGCCTTCACCATCAGAACTCCTCAACATGAGAAAAATGAAATCTAACCAGCTTATAAAAATCAGAAACAGAGACCCAGGCAGAAAAGACGTCAAAAAATAGCTGTAAAAAAGGCAAGTCCTGCAAAATCTACACTCTGACAAACTCAACTGGAGAGGAATTTTCCAGGCTTCTTCCTTACCAGCCCATCCTGACCAGAAACCAAGAGACTAGCAGGCAGAAGGAAGCCAGTGTTAAAACCAGCACTAGAACCCAGATCATATGTAATCAGAACACCTGATGGCTCAGTTCTCTGATGCAATCAATGAGAACTGCACAAAATGCCAAGCACAGACCTACCCATTACACCATCAACAACAACACCAAAATGTTTATGAAATTGTCTCATTTACAGACCTTTCTTCATAACAGTTGAAGAGTGAGAGAAGGTCAACTACCCAAGAATCATCCTGGTATCCTTTCTTTCTTTTACAATCTGACGAGCCATTTACACACCTCGATTGATTCATACCACATGTCAAGAAGAACTCTGATGTTATCATTGGTGAACTTGTGAAGGTTGGATGACAATGAGACAACTTTCTAAAGATTAAGTACTTGCATAAAGAATAAAGGACAGAGACAAGAAAAGTCACACAATTCAGGCAATTGATAATCCATAATATAAATTTTGTCAGTCAGGAAAGAAAAAGGCAAGATAAACAATGTTCAACAATAAAGGAGTTTGGTTGTTGAAAACACCAAGTGAACCCATGGAAAACACAAGTTTTCTTATCAAGGTTTCCATTAAAAGACAAAAATATAACAAATAAAGTTTTTTGCTTGGTACACAGAAAAATAAAAAATAAATTTCTTACAAGTTCCTAAGTGGTTACCCATCCAGGTACTGACCAGGCTTGACATTGCTTAACTATCATGTGATAACCTGTTAACATTAGAGACTACAATAAGTGATACAAATAACTTACATAAATGACATGACTGCATCAAAAATACACATATACACAATGGTGATTATTGAAGAGACAAGATCTAACTTGCCCACTTGTAGACGCAAATCAGAAAGCTTTATTCTTGCCAGTGAAATGAGGATGGTAACCAGTGAGAGTCTTGCAGTTTCCAAAGTTTGCATAAAGAAAGTGTTCATCTAAAGGAAATAGTATCAAGAAGTAATTAAAATGTATTCACAAAATAGGATTCAAATAAATGCAATGAGGAGAGGTGTCAATTTTCAAAATTTTAATTATTTCTAACTGCTACCATTTATCTAAGACGTAAGTAATAGTTAAATGACAGTAGGGAAGGCAGAGAAAATTGCTTGTTTTAGCTGGTGATTGTGACATCAATCATACAAGATATAAAATTGGGAGAGTGTTCTATGCCTGACCTTTGCATAATGTAAAAATTCAATATGACCAGTAATAAATACCTCAAAGGCAGACAAAGCAAATAAACATATAAATGCATGTCGATACATATAATGACATTTATTTATGTAAAATGTATTCACAACATACGTTGTTTACTATCATGGAATTTTAATGATGAGGTTGAAAAATGTGGGTGGGTTGGGGAGTTACACAATTTTTAAAATTTTAATAATTATAACCTTCCACCATTTATGTAAAACACAACAGCAATTAAATGATAGTAGAGAAGGCAGAGAAAATTTCTTGATTTACCATGTGAATATTAATGACATGAGGTAGAAATAAAATGGGGAGGGTGTTTTATACCTGACCTCCCAATCATCTAAAGAGTCAAGATGGACATCAATAAATAAAGTAAACACAGAGCAAATAAACATACCTGCATATACATTGTCAGAAATGCACTTACAGATACATGATACCAATTAAGTTAGACACAGAATTTTACTTCATTTTTAAAATGCTCTAAGTTAATGTCTCTAATAACAATTAAAAATCACGTTCATTTTTCTTATATGCAGTAGGAAATCAATATGCTATTCAACTAACCCATTAAACTTAAAGAAAAATAACATTGACTCTGAAGATATATATCTTATTAAAATGCTTGAAATCATAACTGTTAACATTAAGAAAACTAGTTCAATAAAAACAATATCACATCAGACTTGATAGAAAATACATTTTATTAAAGATCCTGAAAAGGAATGTGCATAATATATTTATAAGAAAGTAATCAAAATCCTTATGTGATTACTGAAATTAAAGATATTTTATTCATGGATTAATTAATTCTTAATTAATTCTTAATTCAATAATCAAACAATGGAGCCTAAATTTTCAGCCATTGAATTGTCCTGATTTGTATGCATAAACACTTGACTGACATATATAAAATTAATATACATTTTCTCTTGGGTTTACAATGTAAATTTTAATAGAATTGCAGATTCTTTAAATTTTAGTTTGTGATTTCAAAGATGTCTTTTATATTCAGTTACAAAGCAGATGCATAAATCTGATGATACAGTTTTTATGTCAGAATGTGAATTTGGAAAAAATGCTGATTCACATGTCTAAAGTTGATAACCAGGGAATATTCGCACAGGCCTTTTCAGCTTTGAATTCTTAGAAAATTCAGATAGACAAAAATGATTTCTCTCTCATGCTTAGTCATCATACATATCAACTCAAATTTGAAGTATTTGAAAACATTGTATTACAGATTTGAAAAGAATATGAATTTTCTCCAGCATGTTATCCCATATGGGATACTAAATATGACTACCGTAAAAATGTATATACACAAACTTTCAAAGAATATATTATATTTTAGTTTTCACATGATGAACTAAAATATAATTTTCCATAAATGCAGATACACAAATTGCACAAGAATATGATATATATCCAGTGTGGATTTACAAATGGCACACCAAAATTGACTTTGCTGAAAATGCATATCTACAAACTTCTCAAGAATCTTGGTTTTCTCCATTGTGTCTTCGCATATGGCAAACCAAAGTTGATTTCTGTGAAAATGCTGATCCACAAACTTTGCAAGAATATGGTTTCTCTCCAGTGTGTGTGCGCATATGCTTTACCAGAGCTGATGACTGTGAAAATGCAGATTTACAAACCTCACAAGAATATGGTTTCTCTCCAGTGTGTATTAGCATATGACATACCAGAAATGATTTCTGTGAAAATGCCGATCCACACACTTCACAAGAATATGGCTTCTCTCCAGTGTGTGATCGAATATGTTTTTCCAAGTATGATTTTGATGAAAATGCAGTTCCACACACTTCACAAGAATAGCATTTCTCTCCAGTATGTGTACGCATATGAGTTGCCAAAGATGACTTCCATGAGAATGCAGCTCCACAAACTTTACAAGAATGTGGTTTCTCTCCAGTGTGTGTACTGATATGGCTCACCAAAGATGACTTCCATGAAAATGCAGAACCACAAAATTGACAAGAATATGGTTTTTCTCCAGTGTGTGTACTCATATGGCTAACTAAAGTTGACTTCTGTGAAAATGCATTGCCACAAACTTCACAAGGATATGGTTTCTCTCCAGTATGTATAGTCATATGATTCACTAAACTTGATTTACGCGAAAATGCAGCTCCACATATTTCACAAGGATATGGTTTCTCTCCAGTGTGTGTACGAACATGTTTCTCTAATCCAGACTTCTCTGTAAACGAACATTCACAAACTTCACAAGAATATGGCTTCTTTCCAGTGTGTTTATACATATGGTTCACCAAATATGACTTGCGTGAAAATGCAGATTCACATATTTCACAAGAATATGGTTTATCCCCAGTGTGTGTACGTATATGTTTCACTAATGATGACTTGTGTGAAAATGAAAATTTACAAACTTCACAAGAATATGGTTTCTCTCCAGTGTGTCTTCGCATATGGCCCACTAAATGTGTTTTCTGTGAAAATGCAGATCCACATATTTCACAAGAATATGGTTTCTCTCCTGTGTGCATACGCATATGCCGAACCAAGTCTGACTGCCATAAAAATGCAGATCCACAAAGTTCACAAGAGTAAGGTTTCTCACTAGTTTTTGCATGCATATTGCTAGACAAATGTGACTTGACTGAAAATGTAGTTCTAAAATCCTAAGAAGATGACAATTCTTTGCCAGTGTGTTTATACATATATTCCATCAAAAATGATATTTTCATAAAGGAAGACTCACATATTCTTGAAAAATACATTCTCTGTAGTACATTTCTTTATGGTATACTAAACCTAATTTTCACAAAAGATTTCCAAAGTTCACAAGAATAGGTTTACTGTGACTAAATCCTGTGTCCTCACAACAATTTCATTTAAAATTAAATCACAGTCCACAACAAAGATTCTCAAAGTACATGAAAATATATCTTCTTTCTAATGTTTACTCATATATAATACCATGTCTCTTCAGGAAACCACAGATTTCAAAACTGAATATCCTCTTCATCTTAATTTTCAATGTGATGCTTTGGAAAGTGTAGATGTATATCTTTTACATGAAGATTGTTGCATATAGTTCTTTGTCCTCAATGGAAAGAGATTAATTTTGTTTTCTTTCATGTAAATCTACAATCACAATTTCCTCAATATCATGATGTTTTGTACAGCTGAAACATCTGTGAATGAAAAGCAAGAAAAGATATATTAATAGAGATAGTGAATGATATAAAATCAATCCATACTAGAGACATGTAATTATATAAGGCTGATATAGACTAGCACAAGGACATAATAATGCAGCAGCCAATGAAGATCAAATTCATTACAGTTGACTGACAGTCTGTGAAACAAGATTGGATAACCATTAAACTTTGTCCAATATAGAAATACTTCTATCTGCACAAAGACCTATAAGACTAAATGCAATCATTTATATTTATATATATATATATATATATATATATATATATATATTTTTTTAATCATTTCCTCTCGTGCAAGGCAGGTAAGCCATTATTTTACACTCTGAGTGTAAAATAATAAGAAAAAAAAAGAGAAACCTTATTAAGGAGTGAGAATGGTAAGAGAAATCAAGAAAACAGTATATAATGATTGACATTGCATTTAAATTTTTGAAAATCAAAGTTGATTGAAAAGTATGGAGTGAGAAGAGACTTCTACAAGTGGGAAGTGCAAGAAAAAACAGCATAGTACTCTCACTCAACTGTGCCTGACACACAATAATTAAAATGGTTGCAGTCTGGGGAGTTAGGTAGCCAGACTTAAGGGATTATGTGGTCACAGAAATTTTGGCATAGTGCAGAGTTCTGTTACCACAGGGTCTTCCAGCAGTCACCCTCTTGACCCAGTGCAGCACTCCCTCCTCAAGGCTCTTGATGTAGGCCTCTGTGTTGAGTGAGGCTCTGTTGGAAGATAAATTGAGGCATAACATCACAATCACTACTGATCACTTCAAACACCATGAAGTTCAATGAATATTTGGTTTTCATCACTCTTGGGACATTTTTTGGGGGACAAAGCATCCTCTACACTGTCCTCATATCAACACTCAAACACTCTGAAATTTTCATATTGGAACATCTGGTGCAAATGCCAAGCAGTACAGCATGCCGTTTCCAAATTTCTGGTGGAGTGAATTGTGTCATGGTGCTCTTTTTCTCACAGTGCCCAACTGACCCTACTATACTGTGCAGTTGACAAAATCAAAAACGACACACATGAGCAATATTAAAAATATAAAATGGTAACAAGTTACCCATTGCACCTTGTATATACCAGTACTGAACAATATGTAGTAGCAATATTCAATGCATAGACAAATGGTAGACATAGATATCTAAGATTCTGGAGAGAAAAATTACCTTGTACAACACAGTGAACAAACTTTCTTAGCAGCTGACCTAGCAATGGATTCAATATAATCTTTCCATTTCATATCAGCCGAGAATGTTAGTCTGAGCCTGAGAACATGAAAGAAATCATCATCCTCAAAATTAGTATCAGCCATGCTGATGGAAGGCAGGAAGGGATTTCTCACATGATTAAGAGAGAGCAGTCATTTTTTAGATTAGCAGCCAATTTGACCTTACTGAACTTTTCAGATTTATTATCAAGACAAGAGTAAGGGGTTGTTAACCAGCATTGATACAAATTTCAGAAATTATTGATGAAAATTAAGGACAAAGTAGAAGAGTGACTATTCAGGATAACTTTCATTTCACAATTGATAAGAAAAACTGAATCAGTTCAAAAATTTATCAAGAAATACCATAACTTTTCAACTTATGAAGAAAACCTGTATGTCAAACCCAGCTGAACACTTTTGAGATATCAAAAGCAACAACCCAACCTTCAACATTCTTATCTAAAGCATGATAAACTCTTTCAGCAATAATCTTTAATACATAGTTGGCCTAGAGAAGTGAAAGCCATATTGCTTGCCTGTGCTTGTGAGATGCTTAACCAATCTTGAGCTAAGTCCTCCCGAAATTTGCCAAAAAGAGGTTGAAGGCTGATAGTTAGAAAGATAAGATGGTTTACCTGAATTCTTAAGGACTAAAACAAGAGGATGATTTCCAACAAGCTGGAACCCAAGCATTTATTGTACAATTTAGAGAGCAGTTTAAAATGAATTTTCAAAAATATAAAATCTATCTTGAAACTTTTATTGTAGTTTTAATTTTAAGCTAATAGATTAAATTTAATATTTCCAGTAAGCAAATTTTAACATCATTTTTAGCCATGTATCAGCACAATGTACTTCTCTTTATCAAAAAAAAACTTTCAAAAATAAAATACTTTTCTGAAACTTTGAGTTATATTAGCTGATTTAAAGCTTAATTAATCTGATTTTAAAAAAAATATTACTTACTTTTAGTTTAAAATATTCAATTTGTAAGTACTTTCACAGTAAATTTACTATAGTTATCAGTGTTATTTTTTGGTAATGTCCTGTATGGACACCCGTAGTTACAAAAATCAGCACGTTTATACACATAACAAATTTAAAAATTGTCTTTAAAATATTGGAGGTTGCTGAATTGTAGTAAGCTTTTCCTTTATGATTAGTAAATATAGTTTTTACTTAATAATACCAATATCATCTAAATGGTACAAATAATACAGATAGGGAAGGTCTATATAAGAATTAAGCTTAAGCCCTACAATAGTGCCCATATCTTATTCATAAAACTAAAAGTAATTAAACGCTTTTCTAACTGAATTAATGTCTTAGTTTTATTGCATGTTTCATTTTACAATTCACAGCAGATTTTCGGTAACTGGGCGTCTTGTTTTAGAAAAAAATAGATATAAAAACTCTCCAAGGAGCTCTGCATATAACTAATAAATGTAAGTGGAACAAAGGCTAATTTCTCAAAATTTCTTAAAAATTAAATAAGCGCACGTGTGTGTGACAGGTAACAGATGTCAAAAAATGTTTTTACCAAGATTTTCTAAATGAGAAATATTTGTAAAATAATTTTTAATTCATTTGTGAATAAGCCTAGATAGTTTCATTAAAATTCGACATTTATTTGATTTTTGCAAGAATTTCCAATTCAAAAAGATACTAAATTTCCTCATCTGTGGACCCTTTTGACACACACACACACACAAAAAAAAAAACAAAATTAAATAAAAAATAAGCACAATTTCGAAGTTCTAAAAAGGATAAAAAAAATATAATTTAATAATTAAAAATACTTTGGTCTTTTCTCTTTAATAATAACAAAGGTTTCGACGATAAACTTTTGTTTTTAAATAAGTTTGGTGCATTTTTTCATCTATGCAGAATTGCAGATGCTCATTTTTAGCGAATTTGTGGTGCTTAACGGAATTGATCACGTACAGGTCAATAGGGGAGACGAATGTAATAGATAAACAAACAAAAAAACACAAAAAACAAATGTTTTTGCCGAAAAACATTTCAGTAAAGTGATCTTTTATTTAACTATATAAAGCTAAAAATAACTTTATTTTTTTATTCCGTAATCTTTCGTCTTTACTCTTTAATTGAGTCTCTAACATTAAAAAAGTAACATGGAAGGAATTAATAAAAAAAAAAGGCTCGAATATTTCACTTGTTTAGAGACATGTTATATTGGTAAAAAAAAATTTACGAAAAGAAACAAAAAAAAATTAAAAAGCGAAATAAAATCCATTTCTTTCCGTACAGAAAAAAGTTCTTTGTACCTAAAAATCATTACCGTGAAATATTGTGATCAGAACAAGCTCAAAATATATTCAAATTAATCGCAACTCTAAAATTAAAAAGTAATTGGGAAGGTTCTTTTTTTTTTAATAAAAAGCGATGTTTATACGAGGTTGGATATTGTTTTTTCAACTTGACAAATTATCGTTTAAGCCTAATTAAAAAAATAAATTCTTAAAAAAATTAATTAAAAAATCCAATTTCTTTTTAGTCCAGTTTATTTCAAAATATTTCTTTAAAATATTTGAGGAGAAAATCAGAACTGAATTTATTTCTTGGGTTTTTATGATAATGCTCGCAAAACAAATGAAGTCGGAAAAACAAAAGATGTCGGTAAATAACGATTTTTTTTCTTTTTTCTTTTTCAAAAACAATTTATATTTTTCCACTTACCTTTCTTCAGACAAGAAAAACAAAACGGAATGATTTCTTTGTATTCAAATGATTTAGTTGGTATTTCTCTGTTCAGTAAAGTAAATGTAATGATGTTGCAATTGAAACGAATTATAGAAACGGGAACAAGAGACAAATGGGGAAAATGTCTTTTAAGAAAAGAATTCTCTTGATAATATTATTAATGTAAAAAGACGGAAGAAATGACCCGGTGTCAAACACGATTTGGTTCCTTGAGTTGAAAATTCTCAGTTTTCTTGGCATCTAGACAGCACAGACTCAAAAAGAAATGTATCACGTATTTTCACTGCCACAGAGATTTTCCATTTACCAGAATTTTGTTGACAAACTGCTGTCTAAGTATAAATATCGCAACCTTGACAATTTCATGCAATGCCTCTTCACGTCGAAGACAATCTTGCCTACATTGTTTCTTGGAGGTATCTCCAAATCAAATTCCTTGTCGGGGAAAAAAATGTTTAAGTAACATTAACAAAAAAGTTACGGTTGTAGAACTCGAAAGGAAAATTAAAAAAAAAAATAATCTAAAATAAATATTATTTATAATTAAAGATAGAATCGGAAATATTTGCGTTTTGGTTTTATTTATTTTTTTCTATTTTTTTTTTAACAAACAAAATTTTTTCTAAAAACAAAAAAAAAAGAAACTAAAAACACATTTGAAATATTTTTAGGTACCTCCACAAAATCGCTAAAAAAAGCATATCATGATGAAAAAAATGCCCCAGAAACTTGATAACTCTATTTAAAAAGCCTCCAAAAATAAAATATAATTTTCTGAAATTTTGAGGAAAATTAACTGGTTTAACGTTTAATTAACCTGATTTGTAATAAATATTATTTAATATTACAGAAAAACATTTTTTTTAACACAGGTGTTTTTTTTTTTTATGTGTGTTGACTATTGAAAGCCTGATGCTTGGGAAATTTAACTGATTTTTTCTATGGGGGAAAAAATCTGTAAAAATTACTTGATGATTATATTGTGAGTGTGAGAGAATATGAGAAAAAGAAATCATTAAAGAAAGAGAACAATAAAAAAGGACAAGAATTAAGAAAACAGATGTTAACAACTGACACTGAATTTACATTTTGAAATGATAATGTTAACAAAAAGCACAAAGAAGGAGGAAAGTTCCACAAGTGACAACTGCAAGAGAAGAAACTGTTAGTATAGAACTTACAGTTAGATCTGGCCATTTAAACTGTAAAATGATGAGGCCTTGCTGCCAGTCTAGTAGTACACTTAAATTCATAAACTCTAGGTACCAAGGAGGAAAGCTCATCAGAATAATTACCATGGAAACATTTATAGAAAATACATAGTGATGCTATGTTATGGCAGTGGAAAAGTAACTAAAGCTGAGATACCAGACCAGGACCAATAATATTGCATATTCTTCTTTGTATTTCATCAAGAATAGATAGCAGAAGCACGAGACCTGATATGGCAATGATATTCAATACATGGAAGAATGGTAGACTTCTAAATGTAAGAAATAGATTCTGACAAGAAAAATTACCTAGCATGACACATTGAACCAAATTTCCTAGTAGCAGACTTAGCAAGTGATTCAATATCATCAGAAAATGTTAGCTGAGTAGGCACAAGGAGTCATTCTTCTGAAGATTAGCATCAGCCATGCTGATGGAAGGCAAAAAAAAACATTCTCTAAGTTTATTAAAAGAGAACAGTTTTGTTTTGAAGGTGTTAAAATTAATGAGCTATTTCTTGCCTCAGTTAACAACAGATTGTAGGAAATTATTTTAATCAGCAACAAATTTGACTTTATCAAACTGATCAGATTTATGATTAGGATGGAAGTAAATAGCTGTGTCATCAGCATAGATCCTGAGTTGAGAACTAATGACATTGATGAAAATTTGGGACAATGTAGGTTCAAGGACACCTACATTGATGCAAGGAGATCTAAAAGATTAGCTGTTGAAGATAACTTTCATTTTCTGATTTGAAAAGAAAGATTGATATCGGATGAAAAATTCATCCAGAAATACCAAGATTACAACTTGTGAAGTAGACCAGCATTCTGAACCTTATCAAATGCTATTGATATATATTTTTGTTGGAGATACTTGTTTCTCACAATATATTTTCTTTTCTTCCATCTCTTTGTTTTTCCAGTCTTTGCTGCTCCCTCCATTATCACAAACATGTCATTATGCTTGAAATGTTAGTTGTGGACATGAAAAGTACTTAAATGAAAAAAATGTCATATATCATACATGACATAAAAAACATTTTTTTAAAGACTCTGAAGATGAGTTTATTTCATTTATAGATACAAAATTCATACCTAATTCATTAATCAAACAATGCAGCCTAAATTTTCAGACATTGAATTGACCTGATTTATATGCACAAAGTTTTGATTAACATGCATAAAATTAATATACATTTTCTCTTGAGTTTACAATGCAAATTTTAATGAAAATGCAGATTCTTAAATTTAGCTTGTGATTTGTCATACTTATATTTCGTTACAAAGCTGACGCATAAACCTGATAATACAGTTTTTATACTTGCATGCTTATTACCAATTCACATATCTAAGGTACTGTTTGCACATGCATGCCTTTCCAGCTTCGAATTTGTTGAAAATTCACATTAACATGTCACAAAAATGGGATTTCTCTCCAGTGCTTACTCGTAAACGTTAATTCAAATTTGAAGTATTTGAAAATATTCCGTTACAGATTTTAAAAGAATATGTCATTCCATATAGGGTATAGATAACTATGAAAACATATACCCACAAATGCATGTAGACAAATTGGACAATGATACAATTTCTATCTAGTGTGGATTTGCAAATGACGAAAACAAACTTGACTTCCTTGAAAAAGCAGATCCACAAATGTCACAAAAATATGGTTTTTCTCCAGTGTGTGAATGAATATGTCTCTTCAAATGTGACTTCCGTGAAAATGCAGATCCACAAATTGCACAAGAATGTGGTCTTCCTCCTGTGTGCCTATGCATATGCTGTATCAAGCCTGATTTCCATGAAAATGCAGATCCACAAACTTCACAAGAATATTGTTTCTCACCCGTGTGTCTTCGCATATGGCACACCAAATTTCATTTCTGTGAAAATGCAAATCCGCAAACTTTACAAGAATATGGTTTCTCTCCAGTGTGTGTGCGCATATGCTTTACCAGAGCTGATGACTGTGAAAATGCAGATTTACAAACCTCACACAAATATGGTTTCTCTCCAGTGTGTATTAGCATATGACACACCAGAAATGGTTTCTGTGAAAATGCCGATCCACACACTTCTCAAGAATATGGCTTCTCTCCAGTGTGTGATCGAATATGTTTCACTAAGTATGACTTTGATGAAAATGCAGTTCCACAAACTTCACAAGGATAAGGTTTCTTTCCAGTGTGTGTACTCATATGGCTTATCACAGATGACTTCTGTGAAAATGCAGTTCCAAAAACTTCACATGAATATGGTTTCTCTCCAGTGTGAATTGGCATATGACTTATCAAATGTGACTTCCTGTGAAAATGCAGAACTACACACTTCACAAGAATATGGTTTCTCTCCAGCGTGTCTTCGCATATGGCAAACCAAATTTGATTTCTGTGAAAATGCAGATCCACATATTTCACAAGAATATGGTTTCTTATCAGTCTGTGTAGGTATATTACTAGATAAATGTGACTTGCTTGGAAATGCAGAATCAGAATCTTCCAAAGATGGTGACTTCTCAACAGTGTGTGTATGCATTTCTCTGTTCTTGGTGGAAAGAATGAATCCTGTTTTCTTTCATTGAAATCCACAGTAACAATTTCCTCTATACCATGATGCTTTGTATAGCGGAAACATCTGCAAATGAAAAGAAAGAAATGATATATTAACAGAGATAGTGAATAACAGATGAAATCAATCCATACTAGAGACATGTAATTATATAATAAGGCTGATTTAGGCCTGCACAAGTATACAATAATACAACAGCCAATGAAGATCAAATTCATTACAGTTGGCTGATAGACTGTGAAACAAGATTACAGAACCATTAAAGTTTGTCCAATATAAAAATACTTCTATCTGCATAAAGACCTCTGAGACTAAATGCAATCATTTCAAATTCTATATTGTTTTAATTTTTTTGGATATCAGTACATTTGAAGACAGGTTTGCTTATTTTATGCTACAATAATGAATTGCCAATTATTTATATAAACATTAAATGTTGAAAGATTTCTTTCTTTAACGATGTATAATTCTGGAGAATAAAGGAACCATAACATTTGGTTGCATGAAGTGAATAGTTCCACACATCTACAAGTAAACCAAAAGTGCTTAATCTTCATAGCAGACAGGTAACCATGGATGAAAAGGAAGCAAGCCTCAAAGACACTTCTTTCAAAAGTGGATATTAACAAGCTTCACTAAAAGAAATAAAAACAATCTTTCTTTATTTTTCAAAAAAGTTTGTGATTCAGAGCAGAGATTTCTGTATGCAACGTTTGGAACACTGAATCTGGTCAGTACCTAGATGTGTGACCTCATGGAAATACCAGGTGCTGTAAGCTTTGATGTGTGGGTAGTATAATGGATAATGGTTCAGAATTGTTAATCGGAGAGCCAAGTTCCAATCTCTGTTGTGTTTCTAATATACACTTAGGCACAAATACCTTTAGAAAAGATATGAATCCACCTATTCGCTCCCCCAGCTATAAATTAATTAGTAAGACTAGTATCACTAAGCTATTATTATCTTAAAAAAAAAAATTCTAACCATCTAAAAAAATATTTTCTGGTTTTAAATATCCTGGAGAGAGTTGATAAGACATAGAAAATGAATTAATCTGTCAGAGAAACTAATATAATTTCACAATTTAAAGAATCCTATGGCATATTTTAGCATTAATTACATAAAATCATTTTTCCCTTTTATTTCATAAATCATTATAGTATTGAAATGGGAATTCAATGTGAAACAACAACTTATTTGATAATAAATAAAGAAAATGAATAAAGTGTGATATGTTGTTTCTGAAGACCACTTTTGTATTTGATGAACATCTTACTAAATCGAAAAATAGAAAAAATGAAGTAATCTATCTGGAATATTGTGCTGGAAGCAAAGTTTGCAGCATTTTTCAATTAGTGGAATTTAAATATGCAATTCAATTTCATCATTGAAACATATTTTTGATACACCCTGTGTATGTATACAGGGTGTATCAAAAATATGTTTGCAAACTTTGGGTGCAGGTTCCTCACACCAAAACAAGGAAAAAAGTCCATATAAACATGTGCCAACAAATCCTTTGTTTTTGAGATATTGAGTTTAAACTTTACAGTTGATGCTATTACGTGTACAATTGGTCTTCCTTGATTCATAGTTTGTAATGCCACAGATTCTATTTCAGTAATGTGATGATAAACAGTAGCAAAGGTTAGATGACTTGGCTGTTTTTGGTCTGGAAATGCAATTTTACAACACTTTTCTGCTAGTCTGGACAAATGATGCTGCTTGCCATTAATTTGGTCATTCTGGTCTAAACTATTGCTCTGCCCACATTGTGTTGATTGACCACGGAGATGGCAAAATCAGATTGTCATTAGTGTTGGTTCTATCCTAGCAAAGTTGTGCCACATAGGAAATTTAAAAAAAATCTTCTTGCAGATGAGTAAAGAAGAGACAGGAATTTCTTCAGGGTCTATTTCTATGTATTTAAATCATGTCCGAATAACATCGACCTAGTTCTTGACCTGACAATAAATAATTCCGCCAAAATCTGTCAATGCTTTTTCGATAATGTCACGTGATTACGTTGATTATAAATACCAGACACGAGTTCGTTCTCTCTCTCTCTCTCTCTCTCTTCCTTGATTTCTCTTGCTACAAAATGTAGTTGTAAAAAAGGATTCGTGTCTTGACCATGTGCGGTCAGATGCTATGAAAATATATTCACATACGCACACATACACGTACGTACGAAATTTTCCAAACTATATAATTACAAACATACGAAACTTTTCAAACTTCATTTCAAACTACGAATATTCAACTACAAGCAACGGAAACTTAATTACAAACATTATGCAACATTCAACTTTAAAACTTTATTCAGCATCTTCTCAGCTTTATAATTCTTTTAACTCTCTAACAGTAAACATCTTGAGCGACAAGTTCAACTTTTGTGAGCTCGGATAAAAATATTTCATTAGTAAAAACTTTAATTCAAAGGGACGTAACACCAACAAAAATAGTAACCCCTATGCTTGTACATCATTATACAAATATAAATATTGTTGTTGTTTTAAAAAAAAAAAACGTTTTGTGTTCCTTCTTGTTGTTTGTCTTGTTGCTTTTTTGCGTTTGCTTACACATTATTCGTAAAGTAAAAAAATGTACGGGTTGATTTAGGTCGTCAATACCGCTACAAGTGTGCGAAAAATTAAATATTAAATAAATACGGAACACCGGTAATGCAATAATTCGTATTTATATATAAAAATGAATTATGTTTTTAACCTTATAACCAATAGTTTAAGAATACTTTACCCAATTATTAAATTTAGTAAAATGAATGATTTTATTTTTTTTATAAAAAAAGAGAACTCTGCGAAGGTAGAAACATTAATTTTTGTCGCTTTATAAGCTACCGTACATCTAAATTTTGATTATGCATACAACCGAGATAAATTTTTATGCGAAACGGAAAATATCTATTTTCGTATAGATTTTAATTTTTTTTCATTCAACTTCCCGTTTTCCTTGGCTCAGAAATAAACAATTTCTTCAAATTTCTGTCACTATAGACAAAAAAACTGTTCAAAATAGAACTTAAATGAATTACGTGAAAATAAAGGCCGTCCAAACGAAGAAAGATAAAAAAAAAACGATTTGTGATTTTCTTTCTACAAAAAAAAGAAAAAAGTTTTTTAATAGATTTCAATTTAATATACCTTTATTTGGCAAAGTAAATTATTAAAAAAATTAAACACGACCATTTGTTGAATAGAAAAGGGAAACTGAAAATTTGACGTGGCACAACAGAGCGATGAAAAAGGAAATGCATTTTTAGTGAAAAATATTACGATACATGTTAGAAATATTTTTTTTATTCTAAAAAAAAAGAATGTTTAAATTATTTGCTTTATTTTATTGTTTTTTCAACATGACAAATTCTCGTTTAGGACTACTACTACAGTACAGAGTTAAAAACTTAAAAAATAAATAAAAACTTAAAAATGAAATCAATAATAAATCCAATCTAATTTATTATTTCTTTTTTAGTTCCATTTCGGTTTCGTTTATATTTGAGAATAAAAATCACAGACAAATTTATTTCATAGTTGTACAATATGATGCTCAAAAAGAAAAAAAAAAGAAAATGAATAATAAAAATATATGAAGAGATATGTTGTGGAACCGTGCAGGGATTCCACCTACTTTTACGTGCGCGCGCGTATTGCACCCCTTCCTTTCATTTTCGGCTAGATATAGTAGTAAGCAGCCATCTGCTGCCGACGTGAGGAAGTTGCTGGCTGCTGCTGATTCCAGCTAAAGCAGAATTTGAAGTTTTCCCGCGCATTCTCTGACGTCACTGACGAACGGTGTTTTTCAAGTCAGTCGCTGCCTGGTCTCCGAGCAAAAAGGCCGACTCATTTATTTCGCGCTCCTTACCCATACGCGGGCCGAATTATCTTAACTTCCTAGTAAACTCCTTGGCTCATCATGCCGAATCTCTTCGTGTGGTTTCAACTTTCTGCGAACAACTTGTTTGAACTTTCCTCCATTTTCTACCGGAGAACGTAGAGTTTACGACACCGTCGCCATCACACTTTTACAATGACTAATTTCTTCGTCCTGACGCGAACAACTTGTTCGAACTTTCCTCCGTTCACTACCAGGGAACGTAGAGTTTTTTGACACGGATGATTGATAAACTTCACATACACCTTTGGAACTCTAACCTTACGAACCAGTTTAAAAAGAAAGAAAAAAAAATAACATTACACACACATGACAAAAATCTCGCAGTGAGTATTTTCCTTGTTGTGTAGGCATGTACCTTTTGCATAAGACTGTTCCAGAATTTTCCTTCTGAGGGAACCTTTCCCGCCTTAGCCATTTTGATTTTCGTTTTAGTGCGGAACATTAACATTCTTTTACTGACTACTTGTCACTACCTTATACAACTTGCCTACTTGCTAAGAACTAGCTTTACTTTTCTGATAGTCTCCACTGTTTGAGAGAAAAATACTTTTTATTAAATAAAGTTTTATATTTGTTTTGTTTTATATTTCGTTTTCGTCGTTCCTCCTGGCTACCTATTTTTTACCTTTTTATGCATGTGTTGAATGACCCTTTTTCCTCACTAAGGAGACTGTAATAATTCTACGGTTAAAAGATTACACATTTATTATTTTCACTTATTCTTTTTTTTTTACTTTGCTAGTGAATTCGGTAGTCGTGAGTAATGTCTGGCACAAGGCCACCTTTTCGTAGGCCAGCACTACATGCTACCGGGTCTGCTACAATGTCACTAAAAATGAAGATTTTTCTCTTTTATCATCAAAATCATATTTATTTTTTCATTCTTCCACTTACCTTTAAAAAAAGTCAAGAAAAAGATAAAACGGGATCATTGTGTTCATATGATTTTGTTTTTTATCGTTGGAATTTCTCTGTCAATCTCACCTTTTATTTTTATCATTTGTTCAATTCATAATAATAATGTTGAAGTTGAAACGAAATAATTTATGTAAAAAATACAATCATGAAATTACTTTTAGTTTTGTTTGAGAATCGTTTGACCTAAGTAAAAAGAAATGGCAGATCAGGTGTCAGATATGGATGTTCGGTAAAAATGTCAGGGTAAAAATGGCAAAAGTGGATAATAGGAAAAAATGGCAATTCGACAACAGAAAATTATGACCGTTCGAGAAGGATGGGTCTAAGCTCCCATCCCTCTAGTTTAAAATAGGGCTAAGCCCCCCACCCTCAATATTTTAAAATAAATATTTTTAAATGGATATTTACTCTAGTGCGGGGGGGGGTCCCGCTCCTAGTATTAAAAACATTTTTTTTTCGATGTCGATGTTTAGAAGTTTTTTGGGGGGGCGTTAGGTTCCTACTCCTAATTGCAGTAAAAGCACAAATCGTAGTGTGTTTAAGTGAATTTGATGACTATAATTAATTTTATAATTGATAGCTGACATTAGGATTAGATGTGTGTGTGTGTGTATATATATATATATATATATATATACACACATATATATATCTTACTTATTATAAAACGCAGATTGTGTGTGTGTGTGTGTCTGTAACGTTTATATATTGGATCGGATTTCCTACATTTTTCAACCGATTTCAACAAAACTTCACAGGACTACATAAAATTACCTTGTGGTGGTTCTAACAGCGCCAAAATGGGAAAAATATAATTGTTTTTGCACAAAATCAATTTGAAAACACGATTAAGAGACATCGTGAAAATGGAAGGGGACATCTCACATGTGTGTGTGGGTTACGTTTTTAAATATGGGAGCGGATTTCCATATTTTCAGCCGATAAAACAAAACTTATAATAAATTTTTTTTTTTTTTTTTTTTTTTGGCAGGTAGTGTTTCTTATTCTCTTGCACAATTTTTTTCTTTATTTTTAACATTCAGAATGCTTTTAAAAATTCCATTTACAAGACAATTATTTATAATAAAATTCTATTCAATCAGTAGATTCATAACGATTGAAAACAATGTTTTTGTTTGAGTTTGACCAATTCGTAAAAAATTAAAAAAAAAAAAACTAATTAAGACATGCGTGTCCGTCAACCTTAAACAATAAACTTTGTCAATTTTATTTTTCAGTCTTTATGATGGTGGATACTTGATCTATCTCTTATTGTTATATCCCCGGGCAACGCCGGGCTCTACTGTTAGTATATTATATAATATATATATATATATATATATATATATATATATATATATATATATATATTAGTGTTGGGACGATTACTCGGAATCGGAAAAATCGCAAACGCGAAGGTTAGGAATCCCATTCACAGATTTCGTATTGACTCTCAGAGTCTAGTTTAATTATTTTATTGGTAAATTATGGTAAACGAAGTAAATATTCTAGAGTTCACTTAGCCTATTCCCTCAGCAAACCTTTTGAATTTCTGTTCACACCTATTTGCTAAATGTCTATATGACGCCTCTCAGAGACTTTACACTTGAGTATTAAAAGATTGAAAACGCATCAGACAAGATTTTAAATTTTACTGGCACCAGTCTCACCCTGTTGTTGTCTGATAACCTCTGAAATAATTAATGTTTTATTGTTGTTTTTTTTTTGTTTTGGTTTTTTCGGTTTCATCAAGTGGTCCTGTAATTGTTTTTTCCCCACGTTTTTCAGTGTGTAAATCGCCTAAAAAGTAAAATCTCATGGGAGGGGGGAGCTTTAGCTGAATATTCTTTTTAATTTGACAAACTTCTCATGTTTTTCCATTATGTATTGTATCCAAGATTTTAAACTCATTGTGAGATATTCATCTATATTTTTTTTCCTTTTGTCATTTTTTCTTATTGCCATTTTTACCTAAATTCGTCAGATATGATTTATTTTTTAGTTCCTTGTGTTTCTTTCTTTAGTATAGAGATAATATCATAAAAGTTGATGCATGATTTTTTTTTTTCCCCTGTCACTAAGATTTTCGTCTGCCAGGATTTTGTTGACAAATTTCTGTTCCAGTAAAAAGATTGTCACTTTTCGCTACATGTCTCTTCAAGACGTGGCTGGTTCTTCGGTTGTTTGTTTCTCAGAAGTATCGCCAATTTTCATGAATGAAATAAAGAGATGAAACTTAATTTTATTTTTATGAAATTTTGAGATATTCATTTTTGTAGCGCTTTAGTTAAGTCCTTGGAGAATTTAAAAAATCATCAATATTTTTTGTCAGACAGGAGCCTCAGTTACAAGAAATAACTGAATCATAAAAATAAAAACTGCAATAAAACTTAGACATTATTTAATTAGAAAAACTTTTGAATTGCTTTCATACTGCCTTAAGAAAAAAAAAATTTTGATGAATAAACTTTTACGGGAATTGTTTTCAGTTTTTTTTTTTTTCATTTCTAAATTTCTGTATTGTAGTAGTTAGGTTAAGTGATATTGTTATTATTAAGTAACAACTATTTCTAATCATAAATGGAAAAGCTTACTGCACTTCAGTAATACCCAGTATTTAAAAAAGAATTTTGTATTTCTTTTGTGCGTGTATTATGCACATGCTGATTTTGGCAAATACGGTCATCCCATACACAACATTATGAGAAAATAAGAGTGACTTCGTAACTAGGACTGTAAAGCCAAAGTATAAAAAATATAGGTTATCCCCCAGCCTTGGTTGATAAGATCCCTGATAGGGAAGATAAGTCCATTTATCTGATAATAATGGGTAAGACCCAAATTTAAGTGCCAAAGGGGAGAGACCTGAAGAACACCAAGATGAAAGGACGCATTTTAGCATACTCCAAAGAACAGGAAATAATGGCCATGAGCAAACCTGAAATGGCATATTTTAATGAATTGACAAGCAAACATTAAAAGAAGAGATATGATCAACTTCATTCAGATAAGTGTTTCAATCTTTGTTGCTGATGCCATGACATTAATTGCTAAAGGAATATATTTAGCAATTCTCTCTTCTCATTCTATAATGTATTACTTATATAAAATTATGCTTTTTAAATTGTTCATTTGTCTTGTCCTTTGTTACGACATATGGGGAGTTGCTAATTTTCCCATAAAAATACCTAAAATTCAATAAAATATTAAATTACTTAGGATACTTTCTAAATTTTTAGATTACTGGGTAATTAAAAAATTATCTAAAAAATGCACTTACATTATATTTGTCAAGTAAATTTTACAGTTATGTCCCCTGTGGGAAAAATTCTCAAACGTGAATCTATTGAGAGAGTTGTCAACATTTCATGAAAATACCCACCTCTGTGTTAAAAATGCTTTTCTGCAATATTTTAAACTTATAGTAACATTTATTTCAAATCAAACTAAACTTTAATTCATCTTTTTCAAATAAATTTTCAGAAAAGTATATTTTATTTTTTAAAAATTTATTTATTAAAAACAATAAGGAGAATCATTTTGTGTTGACAGATTTGCTAATGCAGCTGCTTTTAGCAATTTTAATGATTTCAAAAAATAAATCATTCCCCTCAATTTAAATTCAATTTGAAATACAGCAAAGTATTTTGCTTATTGGAAATATTAAATTTAATCTATTAGCTTGAAGTTAGAACTAAAATATAAGTTTAAAATATATTTTCAGTAACTGGAGATCCAGTTTTTAGTTTTACAAAAACTAATTGGAGATTCAAATTCTCATGTTAAAAAATGCCATATTTTATTTATTTTATTTTTTTTTTTAAATTTAAGGCATTTATATGTATAGACATTTTTTTTCTCTTCCCATTTTTAACTTTTTCAATATTTATTTTTTCAAGGACTTTTCTGTAAAAAGTGTAAACCCCAAATGCCAATGTTATCCATCTTGATACACAACAAAAAATTGTTCAGTTAAAAAGTCACTTGAAAAAAAATAGTTTTCTTAAAGATTTTGAGAGACTACTTTCAAATATATATTATTTTTTTTTAGATAAATGACAAAAGTTTTATTAAAAGTAAAATCCAATATTACATCAATTTTGGAAGATTTTCTGAATCAACATCTTTTTACAACAGCAAAAAAGTCAATGATATTTTTTATATTGATAGATCAATTATGACTGAGCAGTAAGTTTGAATCTATGGTATAAAAATGAAGGATGGCCTAATACATAAGTAAAGACTAAGTTTGCTGTCTATAGTACCATTTTTATTATTGACTCCATGTGGTTACAGTTGTTAAAGTGGATGACTCTCATCTTAGTCCTTTTGTGATTTAAGAGCATATGTGGTCATTGTGTTTTTGGTTGACAGAAATTCATTTGTTGAATTCATCCTTCCTTCTTTTTCTTCTGGAGTTGTACATCTGGACAAACTCACAGCCGATGAATCTCCAGCTTTTGCATCTCGAACTGCTACATTGAACCAATTCCCCCACTTTTTGCACACATGGTTTTATTCTTTTTATTTGGCCTAATACATTCATATTTTCTGTTTGATTTTTGATTGGACGTGTTGTCATTGGTTGATTGTTTTTTTTTTATGATGTTCACTGACCCACATAAACTATGTCCAGGTTCTGTCAGTTACTTAGGATAGGAACAATAGAAGGAAAGAAAGCATGTATATAAGAGAAAGAGAGAGAGAGTTTTCTTTGTCACTCTCTTAGTGAAATGAAAGTGTATATTTCTATATGGTGTTACTATTACCTAATCTTATTACAAATTTCACTGGGTGTTCTATACTTTTGGTCTTGCGTCATATGTGAGTTATGCTTTCTAAACTGATATTAAATATTAGTTAAAGTAAGATATCATAATTACATCCTTTTTGTACATCCATGCTAAAAATAACCTAACAAAAGGAAAAATAAAATTCTTTTAAAAAAATTCAGACTTGAAAATGGCATTAAACTTTACATTATTTATTCTTCAAATATATCTTTATTTAATAAAAGAAAAACTTGTGATGAACAGCAATGGGATGAATTTCATAATCATACTGAAAAAGTATTTTTTTTAAGTAAATATTCAGTGTACATTTTTTGTTGTCCAATTTGTAAGAAAATAATGTTTTATTAAATTATACAAGTATGAATACTCAAAAAAGTTTTATTGAATTATTTTTGCTAAGATGTGGGCCAAATTTTCCATATGTTCACACTTAGTATTGCATAATTTTTTACTGAAATATCTTTAGGGATTTTTCTTTCTAAAACTGAAAAAAAAAAAAAAAATTGACTGAATACTCACCCTTCAATTAAAAAGTACACAGGATATCAAAAAAGTAGGAGAAGTGAAACATACAACCGCATAAAAATATTTCTGAAAAGTTTTTTTTAACTGAAAAATCTATTCAGTAAAAATTCATTCATTAATAAGTACAGAAAATTTTGTTTGAAAACAGATAATTCCCTGATTTTTGGCAAATATTTAAAAACAGGTGGTAATGATTTCATTTCATTTCACTTCGGAAACAAAGTTTCCATTTACATGGTAGCTAGACAGTTTTTTTCTTTGTAACACACAAATTTGTCTTTTATATTTGTTGTAAAAGTAAAAGAAATTTATAAGATCTCACTTTTTAGTTTTTTAATTAATATTTTTCCACAAATAACTTTCTAACAATATATTTTCTTTTGCTGGTCCTCTTTGACTTTCCAGTACTTGCTCTTCCACCTAAAAGAATTTAATCTCTTCCAGTCCTTTGTAAATAATAGAAGATAAAAAGGTTAAAGATATGAGTCAATCTTATAAAGAATGTATGGCAAGCATGGACTTTTGTGCCTGCAATAAGACAGTGTCAAATGGATGTTTTGTTCCCATGACATGACTTTTATTTTAACTACCTTCACTCTTCGGGAATATTTCTTCTAAAAACTATCATTAGAATTGCCAATGGATTCAAACTTTATAAAATGGTAAATAATAAAGATTTACTTATAGTTGGTTCACATATTTTAATAATTTAGTAGATGTTTATGAATTTATGAATAAAAAATTGTTTTCCTATTTATTTCTTTATAAACTGGTAAATAATAAATATTGCATTGCATTAGTTTTAATACAGTTGTATTAGTTTTTAGAATGTTGTAAATATAAAATTATTCTTGTAAATAAACAATCTAATAAATAAATAATGTTTAATATTTTTGTTGTAAATTCCCAAGAACAAAAAATGCATAAATTCACTTTCAGCATATGTTTAGGTTTTAGTACCATTCTAATCATCACTTTATAAAACAATAAACATTATCAAAGTGTGAAGCTAGTTAAAATAATAGCAGCATTAAGGGAAAAACCATCCTTTTGACAATTTCTTTTCTGCATGAAGATCCATGTTTGGCAAATGTTTCTCTGCATTTAAATTTTATTAAATTAACTTAAATGCAAAAAGAACAGAACAAGAAGTTTCCAACTGGTTTTAAGTCATACTTATATAATAATCAGTAAAAAATGTCTTCTCTTATATATATATATATATATATATATATATATGTAAAAGACAATAGGAAAACTGTATTAGTAGCTGATGCATTTCGTCCAATGTGGACTTTTTCAAGGCAAAAGCAAAATTAAAGTAACTAATAATAACAAAACAAAATGTCCTTAGCAACTGGAAGAATTTAGAGAATGCTATTTTCATACAATATTAAAATAGCATATGAAATTAGCGTTCTCTAAATTCTTCCAATTGCTAAGGACATTTTGTTTTGTTATCATTAGTTACTTTCTTTAATAAATTCATTTCGCTTTGAAAAAGTCCACATTGGATAAAATGCATTGGCTACTATTACAGTTTTCCTATTGTCTTTTACATTTATAAATATTGTCTTTTCCTACAGGTCAACTCTGTGAAATTTTATATATATATATATATGTGTGTGTGTGTGTGTGTGTGTGTGTGCTACGATATATTTGGTAAGAATTTCTTAACTGCAATATTTAAACTCTACTCCAAAGGAAAAATTGACGGCCAAGAGTCTAAATTCTATTATCTTTAACAGATTTCCAGATGTAGGAATGCAAAGGGTGATTATCACCCTTTGGTTAAGATAAAGTCATAAGGATCACATGATGGCTGGTAAATGATATCAGTTTGTGGGGTGTAAAACCTCATTTGTTACTTAGCATAGAGAGGAAAGACATGTTTTCTCATGTCAGTGGCTGTTGACAGACTGTTTAAGCACTCACTATCATCTCAAGCACACTGTAGACAGACAGAAAAGCTCTCATGGTACCTCTAAATTTGTAGAATATACCACCACCTTGGCTGTTCTAAGACCCTCTTGCTTCTTGCCTTTCTTCTTTACTTGTTTTATTCACATACAATTTCTCTGTATGGGACAAAGTGGTAGCAAGTATTTATACCTCTGTATGTAATTTCTTGTATGACAGTGTTATATAAAAACCTCTAAGAATAATGAATGTTTGTCATTCCTTTCTTTGTTTCATTTATGTATTAAGGTGCATATGGATATAATAATGACTAGATGCAAAGACAGATTATGGCTTTTTGGGATCCCTAAGCTAATGAAATTATAAACCCACCTCCCACCACAGATGGAGCCATCTTTGCCCCCACCCACTGAATATTTTTTTTACTTGTGATATATTTAAGCAAGATTTACATAGCTTGAAATAAACTTGCAAATTCTTTAAATAAACAAGAATAGCTATTTTTTGTCAATAAAAATATCCTTTAAAGAAATACTACTGTTACTATTTCTTGCAAATCAAATAAGCACAACTGTAGTAAAACAAAAACAAAAAAAAAACAGATTTTTTATAACCAGCCTTATAATCAAAACATTGACAGAAGATTCTGCAAAATAATTGGCGTCTCACATTCAGTCACTTTCCCCCACTGATGTAATGTAGCTTTTCTCTGCCTTTGTTATAAATAATTTCACAACAATTGTTCTGATGAACTTCCTCTATGTTATTTAAACTTGATGAATTTTAGCACAGTACTAAATTGGTGGCAAGGTTTCATTATTTGAAATGGCTAAATGTAACCCTAAGGTCTATGTTAACAGTTTCTTCACTCACACTTCTTGCTTATGGAACTCTCTTCCTGATTCTTGCTTCCTAGTTAACTTTGATCTTCAAAAATTTAAATGCAATGTCAATCATTATATTCCATTGTCTTAATTCTTGTTCTTCTATTTTCTTTTTTTTAATCAATTCACCTCAAGAAAGGTGATAATGCCACTAAGATACAAGGAACTACTGAGAATAGCAAAGGGAATGAAAAAGACTTTAGAAGGAACCAGAAACCCAATCCTAAATAGAAAACAACTACTCTTCAAAAGACAGGAGAGGAGTGTGAACCAAATAGGCAAATCTATCGACTTTTATATTGTTCTCTTTACTTAATAGTGTTTTTTTTCCTCGTATTCTCTTAAATTCAGTAACCCCTTGCATCTTTGTGGCTTTATTGCCTTGCTTGCTATCTAGGTTGAGTCAATCACTGTAATTGATGGCAAAAGACCTAATGGTCTCCTTAAGGTCCTCCCCCTAACAGACACTTATCCCCAAACACAGAACCTGCCAGTTCCTACTGTATTATTAGTAGCAGCTGAAATGATCAATTTGTTAAAAGAAGGCTTCCCGCTCCCTAAACATGGCCCATATTTGCCATGTACCAACACGTACCAATCAGTACTCTCTGCATCTGAGGGAAATTTGTAGAATCCTCCACATTTTTTCTTTATACATTTTTCAAGCTTTGGAGGACCTTTAAGTGCCTCAGATGCTGAAGCTGAAGGTTCTTTTTCTCAAGGATACCTGGGTCCACCCAACACACATCTTCCCCAGTATATTTCTTTTTGTTCTAATATTTTTTTTGCATGGGAGTTCCTCTTCTCTGCTTCCCAACAAAGAGTGCCTAGGTATTTTGACAGATGTGGATGGTGGTTGTGGTGTTGGAGGAGGTAGAGGTGGCAGGATGAGAGAGGAGGGCAAGGGAATGGGTGGTGGATGGATAAAATGGTGGGTGAATTGATTTTTTTCGAAGGTTAGGATTTGGGAGTGGGTAAAGGAGAGGTTCAATGTGAAGACATAGCTTTGGACATGGGTTTATTGTCTTTTTTGGTGATGATGAAGTGTATATTTTTTGCTGGGGGTGGCATCCCCCTCCACTGGCTTGTTCTTGGTTTCAAGTTGCTTTATTATCATCAAAAGTTTATCCTTTTCTTTTGAAGGGCTTGGATATATGGTTGGTGTCTTTAAGGTCTCTGCATAGCTGGTCTTTCCTTCCTTTGTAATGCTGGGGTTGAGAAGTAATTTTGTTCTTTTTCAAGACTATCTGCCAATCATATTCTGTCTTTTCTGTTGCTTTAGGTGCTGAATCGGGTAAAATCTTTTTCCTTTTTTGGGGCAAACTGCGAAGTCATGCCCGTTCTTGCCACATTGCCAGTAAGCTGATTTCTGTCCTAAGATGATAAGTGGCAATTTTCTGCCATTTAAATGCGTCCAATTGGGGATTACATTAAATGATTTGTGGCTCATCATTAGGTAGTACTGCTACTCTTCTATCTTTCTTTTTGGAATCACCTCTATCAAGTCTCCATACTGCATTAGAAATGTCCCTACCTGTTGACCAGAGATATATCCAGGCACTTTATAAGCCATAACATGTGTACATTGTTATCCTTGGTATTCAACTTTCAATTTGCATTCCTCGTCTTGCAGGTCCCTCTTGGTCAGTGCAATGCATTCTTCTGGGGTGGACAATAGTATTTCCCACATAGGGAAATTCATTCCTTTGACAATTTGTTTGATTTTTACTCTCAACTCTGCTAACATCTTGCTGACATAATCCTTGTTGGATTTAATTGACTTGTCAATAACATAAACAGAAATAATTCTTTTTTCCACAGCTTCCAAGTCTGGAGGGTTTATGATTTGGCCATTTGGTGTGACTAGGTGGGCATATTGCCTAGCCTGCTTTACAACTTCCTTAATGTCTATGATGCATTCAGGTGGTGACTTCCATGTGGAGTGCAAGGCAGTAACCAAATTTTCCTTGTCCTTCCCTTTTTCCATGTATTTGTCAGTTTGTAAAATTGTACTTGGGTCCTTTTTCTCACATTCCAGTGACCCTTTTTCAAGGGTTTCAAATAGAGCTTTGGCAGCCCTACTAATGTCCTCCACATCCACTATGGACAAGGTATGAATGGTAAGAAGCCCCAAAAAGCTATTGGATCCTGTCAGGTATTAAAAAAAATGTAGGTAGAAAGTACTATAAAAAAAAAAAAAAAAAAAAAAAAAAAACTCTAACCAATCCAAACAAAACAATTATAAATGCAACAACAGACTGAGTGACAGTACTTCACCAAACAACTGAAAAATGTTTGCTGAAGAGAAATTTCAAAAAACTTGAATACTGCCTAAAGGTTAAATCCACTTTGGTGGGAAGGGAAATAAGCTACTGCCACTGCTGAAGAGTAGGTATCTAAGTTGTTAGTCAAGGATGTTGAGTTCAGTCATAGATAGGACCACAAGAGTCAACAATTAACAATAAGGATGATATCTAATAAGATGGCTAGTGGGGGGGTCTTATAATTTCACAAAATTGCATAAAGTGTATGTTCAAAGCAAAGGGGGACATTAAATTAAAAAGTAATTAAAATGCATTTACAGCATGCATTGTTTACCATGGAATGTTAATAAATGATGGAGTTTAAATAAAAGTGTTCAGAAGGGGGCTCTTAATATTCTAGATTTTGATAAACATAATCTCCATTTATTTCAGAGGCAAGAGTAAATGATTGTTGTTTTTAATTTTTTTTTTTACAGATTATCAACCCTTTGTAAGTTATTTAAAGCTGAAATATATTTCTGATCATAGGTAGTTGTTAACAGTACCTGGTATTTCCAAGCAGTCCCATATTTTAATATTGACCAGCCAAAGTTAAACTTTGTTGACTGGACAAGAAGTAATGTTTTCAGTGTGATTTGGTCATAAGACTGTAGACTTTGTAATATTTAATCATTTCAAAATAAGGCAATAAAGGCACTAAGACAAGAGAATTACTGATTGTGAAAGAATAAGAGAAAAGGAAAAACATTATTAAGGAGAGAGAACAGTAAAAGAACAGGAATTAAGAAAACAAAAGATAACAATTGACATTGCATTTAAATCTTTGAAGATCAAAATTGGCTAAAAAACAAGAGGGCAGAGAGAGTTCCAAAAGTGAGAAGTGTAAGAGAAGCTATTAGCATAGAACTTATGATTACATGTAGCCTTTGCAATAGTAAAATAATGAGACCTAATTGCCAATCTAGTACTGCACTTAAATTAGTTAAATGAGAATAGGAAAGAGAAAGTTGTTTGATTGAGCATATGTAAACATAATGATACAAGATATATGTTTCACTATAACTAGCAATAAACAACACAAAGGCAAACAGATCAAGAAAAAATAAGATTATTTGCATGCACACTGTCAGAAATGAACACACATGCACACAATGGCACTTAACTTCAAGGATACCTGACAGTGAATTTAGTTAATTTTTAAAACATACTCTTTAGGTTAATGTCTCTAGTAATGTCACAAAATGAAATTCTTTTTTTTCTTAACACATTCTATAGGAAATTAACATTTCCACCAAATGACCTTTTATGGTTAGTAGAGAAAAACTTTAATGTTGAAGATTTTCTCATTTAAAATGCCTTTAAATCTTTGTTGTTCCAATGAAGAAAATTACTTAATAAAAAAAAATGTTATATAACAGCCAGAAAAAATTCTTTGTCATGGTTTTATTTCATACTTATATCATAATAATAAAAAATTGGATATTTATTAAGGTATCTATTAATTAATAGGTAACAGTTTATACACTTGAATATACAAAGTGTACACATGTACACAATGTCTGACTTTTCCATCATCTAAAGTTTCAATATAACCAACAATAAACAATCATAAAACAGACAGAGCAAGAACAAATATATTTGCATATACATTGTCAGAAATATACAAACATACACATGATAACACTTGCTAGAGATTATCTGGCACTGAATGTCATGCATTTTTAAAATGCACACTTTAGCTTAGTTTCTAATAAATGTCACAAAATGAAGTTCATTTATTTATTAATACATTCTGTAGGAAATTAACATTTTCACCAATATAGGACACATGTGACTGTTGCAGACAAGTTGAAGCCTTTGTTTATTATCCTTTATATTCTACCAAACTGTCACCTTCTTTCTTTTACTAATTCTGCTAATTGCTTTAAATAAAAATATTTGGACTGATATTTTTAGCGATGATATCCAGAAAATACAAAGAAATTCTTTAGGAAATGAGAACTGAATAAAACATGAAGATTACTTCGAGACACAAAATGGAATGTCTCATTAACTGCTTTACATCCAACATAAACACTACCACCTTTGTCTTATTATCTCTGGTAATTCTTTGACTATAAGCACAACCAGGTGCTGTAAGACTGGATAAATGGGTAGTGTAATAGATAATGCCACAGAATTGTTAATCAGAGAAGCAGAGTTCCAATTCCATTTGGGTTCATTATATTGACTTACCTTTAGGAAAAATATCAATCCACCTCTTCTTCCCCCAGCTTAGTAAGACGTGTATCACTAAAATGCATTATCTCCCCTGCCTAAATAAAATTGTGTGAAAATTTTGAGATTTCAGCATTAAATAACCCATAGAGTTTGATATACCACTAAACAAAAATAACTAACCAACAAATTCACACCAATTCTTTAAGTGTTGGTATCCAGAAAATACTAAAACTATTTTTAGGAAATGAGATTTGAATAAAAACATTGAGAGAGAGAGAGTCTTGATCTATCCCATAACAAACTTTCATGGCATATCATTTTTTTTTTTTTGCTGAAGAGATTTCAGATCAAAAAAAAAAAAAAAAAATGTTCTTTTGTCATTATAGAGCACATGAAGTCAAGCAATTTAGTGTCTTGCAATTTCCAAAATTTGGATAAAGAGAGTGTTCAAATAAATGTGTGTGCATACTAAGAAATATTTCAATGTATTCACAAAATGTTTTGTTTTCCATCATGGAACTTTAATTAATGTTGGGGTTCAAATTAAGTCCATGGGAGTGTCCCTTAATTTTCTAAATTTTAGTAAGCAGAATCTCCACCATTTATTGAGAAGGAAACAGGAGTTAAATGAGTGTAGGAAAGGCAGAGAAAATTTGCTTGCTTTAACATGTTTGTAAACATGATATAAGATGGAGAGTGTATTCACTTTTTAACCTTCCCATCATCTAAAGATGCAATATGACCAGCAATAAACAATCCTAAAGCTGACAGGATAAGAGAAAATAAACATATTTGCATAACTTTGTCAGAAGTAAACCTACATAC
The DNA here is from genome assembly GCA_903632075.3 of Acanthosepion pharaonis. Taxonomy (NCBI): domain Eukaryota; kingdom Metazoa; phylum Mollusca; class Cephalopoda; order Sepiida; family Sepiidae; genus Acanthosepion; species Acanthosepion pharaonis. The sequence goes on from CAHIKZ030005070.1 coordinate 536,022, forward strand.
ATATGATGGCACTTGTTAGAGATTTTCTGGTACAGAATTTTAGTTCATTTTTAAAATACACTGTTTAGGTTAAGGTCTCTAATAATATCACAAATGAAGTACTTTTTTTTATTAATTCATTCAGTAGGATATTAATATTTTCAGAATTGACCTGGAAGATGTTAATTGAATTGAAAATACCCAATGTCTTAGTTGTTGACATGAAGAAAAATATTTAAGTAAATTTTATATGACACATGAGAGAAAACATTAAAGACCCTGAAAAAGAATGTTTCTCAGAAAATGTTTATATGAAGTAAATCAATACATATTTACTTGATTCTTAAAATATAAATAAATCATTTTATTTCATTCCTGGATAAAGAAATAGAATACAAATTAAATAATTAAACAATGTATTCCAAATTTTTATACACTGAACTGTCCTGTTTGCATTTGTATGCATAAAGTTTTGATGGACCTGCATGAAATTAATATACATTTTCTCTTCCATTTCACATGTGATTTCACAAATGGTTTTAAACTTACATTTGGTGAAAAAGCAAATCCAAAAATATGAAAAGTTGATGGTTTCCATGGTAGCATGTCTATTTTGAAAGAAAAATGTGTAAAGGTATTGATTCACATGACTAAGGCTTATAACACAGATGTCTGTAATTGCCTTTTTAGACATGACTGCCTTGAAACTCATACCATATATTTCACAAAAATATGGTTCCTCTCCAGTGTATAGTTGTACATGTCTATTGAAATTTGCAGCAATTTAAAATGATGCCTTACAGATTGTACAAAAATATTGTTTTCCTTCAGTGTATGCTTCCATACCAGACATTAAATACAACTTCCGTGCAAAATTATATCCACAAACCACATAAAGATATGGTTTTTCATATGTCATATACTAAAATTGAATTTCCTGTAAATACAACACAAATTGTACATGGTTTCTATCCAGTGTGTATTCGCATATGACGAAGCAAACTGGACTTCCGTGGAAATGCGCAGCCACAAACTTGACAAGAATAGGGTTTCTCTCCAGTGTGTCGTCGCATATGACGCACCAAAATTGACTTCTGTGAAAATGCAGATTCACAAATTTCACAAGAATAGGGTTTCTCTCCAGTGTGTATAAGCATGTGGCCCAACAAATGTGGCTTCTGTGAAAATGCAGAGCCACAAACTTCACAAGAATATGGTTTCTCACCTGTGTGTGTACACATATGGCTCACCAGAAATGACTTTTTTGAAAATGCAGATCCACAAACTTCACATGAATATGGTTTCTCTCCTGTGTGTGTTCGCATATGACCCACCAAACTTGACTTCTGTGAAAAAGCAGATCCACAAACTTCACAAGAATAAGGTTTCTCTCCTGTGTGTGTACGAACATGGCTTACCAAATATGATTTCCATGGAAATGCAGATCCACAAAATTCACAAGCATATGGTTTCTCTCCAGCATGTATTTCCATATGGCACACTATGGCTGACTTTGCAACAAATATTAGCAAGATGTTCTCAAGAATGTTTTCTCTCTAATGTTTATTCATATATATCGCTAAACATGCTTTTGTAAATGAGACAGACTACACATATCACAGTACATAATTTCTTGACAGTCAATTTTCACTGTGACATTTTTTTAAATAAAAAAGCATATTTTTCACATGCATGTATTTTTTGTTCTTCATAGAAAGTAAAAAGTGTTGATTTCTTTCATTTTAATTCACAATTATAACAATTTTTTTTTATATGTCAGGATTTTTTGTACAGCGAAAATACCTGTGAACAAAAAGCAAAAAAGATATATTAATTGAAGTAGTTTATAATATATGAAATCAATTTATACTGTAGTAGACCTGTAGTTACATACCATTCTTAATTTAGTCTGGCACAGTAATGTAGTGGACAGTGAAGCTGAAACTCATTCAGCTGCTGACAGTGAAAAAGGCTTGCTTAACCATCTAACTTTGTCATGGATGGAAATGATTCCATTTGCACCAAGTTGTATAAAAAAATGTTATAGTTTCCTATCTATAAACTTTTTCTATTTTTTTTTTTTAATTAAGTTTCACAATCTCCCATAGTTTACACTAAAAACTTGTCAAAATAGTGACATTTCCTTCAATTTCAACTGCATTTATTGCTTTTATTTTCAAAATGTAAATCATTTCTCTTTATAAAGATACAATTCTTTCTTCCATGAGATAATTAGTTTCTATTCCATATCACTTTAAATTATGTCACTGTTTCAATGATGACACTTTTATACATTTATATCGTGGTCAGCCTATGAACTTTTCATCCAACTCTTGTAGGTATTTTGGCTTTATAGTTTAACTTACAAAGATGTGTGTTGAGGAAATGTTAGAAAATTATCACAAATTTTTACAGTTATATATATAAAAAAAATCCCTGAAGATATTATTTCAGTAAAAAATTTACGCAATATCAAATGTGACCATACAGGAAATTTGCCCTGCATCTTGCCAAAATCAATTCAATTAAATTAAAAAATAATGTTCTTTTAGCATTGGAGCTTGCACAAAAACACATTATTTCCTTTCAGATTCAACAGAAAAAAAAATCTGAATAATTTTTTAAAAAATTACTTGTAATTTTTAAGTGCAGTTTTGAAATTAATTCTGTCTGTTCATCACAAAAGTTTATTTTATGAAATAAAGACATGTTTGAAGATTAAAAAAATGTAAAGTTTAATGTCATTTTAGAGTGTAAAGTTTGCACTCTAAATTTAGAGTGTAAAGTTAATACTCTAAACTCTACACTCGAAAAGGTTTCTGTAAACCTTTTAAAAGAATTTTATTTTATTTTTTCCTTTTAACAACAATTAGATTTTCGTATGGATGTACAAAAAGGAAATAATTCTGATGGCTACTCTTTCAGTACCAGAAGAATACTATGACATTATCTCTCACTCAGTATAAAAAATAAAATTCATTGTATTAAGTTTAATAAAAGCGTATAGAATTTTAAAAAAATGAATTTCTTAAACTAAAAAGAAAATGTATTTTTATTTAAAAAATAAGTTCTTGATTATTACATTGCTGGCTTTCCATACTTCTTTTGGTTTTAAATTTTCTACTTTTTCCAGGTCTTTTTCGGGGTAACAATCTTTCTACTTTATCGTTTGACCTCACTACTACCGTACGTAAAAACTAATTCTGTTTCAAGTAAAAAAAAAAAAAAAAGAAAAAAAAAAGTAGCATTAATTAATCCTTAAATCAAAATCTATTAATAGACTTCGAAACACATTTATCCTAAAAATGTGTTTCGAAGTCTATTAATAGATTTTGATTTAAAATTCCAATATTTGTCCTAAATGATTTAGGACAAATATTGGAATTTTAAATTTGTTGTTATTTATTTATTTATTTTCGTATTTAAATGACGGCTCGATATCTGACAGAAAAAAAGTACTAATGAACGCATTAAAATGCCTATTTTTATTTTTTAAAATGTAATTAACCGCTAAATTTCCCCATTATTTATGGCACAACGCTGACACCGGAGAAACAAGATTTTTATCCAGACTTTTTAGGATTTTAAAAAGGATTTAAAAACAATAGTTTTTTTTTCCTTTTTTATTTTTTAACATAAGGAAATCATATGATCTTTCCTCTTTAAAAGAATCTGACGATAAAAGTTTTGGTTTGGATTTTTTTTTTTTTTTTTTTTAATCAAAGTGTATGTAATTGTACGCTAATTTTTACGAAGTCTTTACTTTGGACTATGGCGGTACCTATTTTAAAAATTCTTTGCATAAGTCAGTTGAAAATAGTTTCCCGTTAAAAAATCTCTTTTAAAAAATATTTGACAAGAAAATCACAATTGAATTTATTTTCTTTCTTTTTTTTATGGGACTAACAACAAAAATAAATTGAAAGAAAAAAGAAAAGAACGGGACACATCGGTAACTAACGATTTCTTCTTTTTTTTTTAGAAAATTATTTGTATTCTTCCACTTACCTTTTAAAGCAGAACAAGCAACAATAAATAAAAATATAAATAAAAAACAATTCTTTGCGTTCAAATGATTTTGTTGGTATTTCTTCTTGGTCAACCTGCCCAATTTTGTGTTCAGTTCAGTTTGTTCAGATTGTCTATTGTTCAGATAATAATGTTATTGTCTAACTTGAAACGAACAACAGAGAAAAATTATGAAGAAGTGGAAAAACACGTTACAAGCGAGAAATTATTTTTAAAAAAGACAATATTTCCCTGGAAAATGAAGACAAAAGAAATGAATCGGTGTCAAATTCGATTTGGTTCCTTGTGTTGACAGAAGGGCAGCTTGATTTTCTACATTGTACAGACCAAAGTTCAAAAGTCAATGAATGACGTGTCTTCATGGCCATTGTGCTTTTTATCAGTCGTGATTTCCTTGGCAAGTTACTCTCTACACATAGATAATGTCATCTTCTCAATATCTTACTATATGCTACATTTCTTTAGGATGTGTGAGTTTGTTTTTAAATTGAGGTTTTCTTTTTACTCCTTTGTAGTATTTGCTTCTCCAGCCATTATTAGCTCAAACTTTTTAAGTAGGATACTTTCTGCTTGCTTCTCTTTGATGTTTCTTCTTGTGACTGAATTCTCCAACCCCTTCATTCTCATCGTGCCTTTGCAAATTTCAACTGTTTCTTGCTTATTGTAAGCAAGTTTTATCATGTTTACTATTTGCTTTATAATTTTCTTGAAGTAGTAATTACCATGCAGTACAATACCAACTAAGTTGCTAGATTACCTCCCTTGAAGGAGACTCTCAGTAAGTGGAGAGTAGCAAACGTTGCATAACAGTGTAGACCTATTATATTTAGTTATATTACTTTGAGCTAATTCATACATTCCCACAGCCCCTGGGTATGAACCTTACAAAGATTACATTTCAGTTATTCTAACTAAATATAATTCAGTTATGTACAAATTCCAAATGGAGAAGTTACTTGAAACCAAAACTCATCAGGTTCTGAAAAAAACTAGAAATATTAAAGAAAGACCTCTGAAAATTTTCTGAAGTAGGCACCAGAAGCTGCAACTGAAGCAGATAAACTAGAGCTGCAGGAGAACTTTGTGTCACCAAATTATAAGTGAGGCAGAAACTTACATGGAGGCTTTGCACTTACTAAAAAAAAACTTTATATACAAGAAAAATGCAAGATCTCTGTGAGATACATGCTGGCTGTCAGGAAAAACAAACTGGAGAAACACTGGACTAGACAGAACCTACAGAATCTCATTGAGGACTGCAATGTCCCTTGTGACTAAGCACAAAGAATTAGCCATTCAAGACACCTTTATAGCTGGACCAGGTAGCCCTATAATTTGACAATAACTTCTGGAGAATGGGAAACTCACATTCAATGGAGGTTTTAACCAAGCTTGTACTCACAAAAATGTCCAAGTATACATTTCAACCAGTGGAATGAATATGACACACAAGATGGCAGCCATGAAGTATGTGATGACACCAAAGTTGGCCATGACAGTCGGTAACAAAGAAGGGGTCGACAAACCCTTACCAACAACAATGTAAGCATTCATAATGTTGAAAGTGGCTGAATTTTTTTTTTTTTTTGTGGAAATCAAAAACACCCCAGGGAACAATGACCAGCTTAGGAGGCTATGTACCACACATACAACAAAACCAAGAACTATGCCAAAGCATCCCAAGCAAATAAACAGAGATGAACCACTTTATCCTTGTTGTTGTGCTGACGATGACAGCCATTATGAAGGAATTCAGACAGAAAGCTATGATCACATGTAAGCTGAATGGTTTCAGGATAGAGTCTCTGGCAAGTGTTGGGGTGTATTCACAGCTATGTGGATGAACAGCTGGTTCAGAAGCTAAAATTGCTGATTCTACTGCCCTGAGAACTAGTAATTATGCCTTCATCAAAGTTTCATTCAGCCATCACCAGAAAGTGTGTTGTAGACTTGGTGGTTAGGTGGGGGAGCAGAGATACTCATGGTTCAAAGTCTCAATTATGAGAAACCTATATGCCAACATTATTTTGCATAGAGATTTTCACAGGCTGCATTCTAGGGTAGAATTCGACTATGGACAAAGTGACCACCTTTGAAAGTATGTGGGTTAACAGCCTTAAAAGTAACACCTACTACACTGTTTGACAACAGACTGCAATCCAACAGCAGTAAAATCTAGGTGCTACTCAAGGAAGAAGTTGCTAGATTGATAAAAAACAGTATTATCGAGCCAAGTAGAGCACAATCAAGGGCTCAGTCACTACTCACAAAAGATGAAAACCACAAGAGATGATTATTTTTTCACAAACTGAACTGTTTCACTGACCAGGATGCTTACCCCTTATCAAGAATAGACAATATGGTTTGGTCTATATCAAAGTATACTGTCTATAGTGCCTTGGACCTCAAGAGTGCCTATAAGGTCCTGCTTAGAGAGGAAGATAATCCTCTTACAAAATTTTGAGTTTAGTTTTAGACTCATTTGCATACCCCCACCTGTGAAATAAAGTAAAAATGCAAATAGTCCAAACAAATTAACTGTCTGTGAAGGAATATATGAGAGTAGAGAGGGTGGGTGAAGGAAATAAAGAAGCAAGTGCAAGCAAAGATCTTTGAGTTACTGGGTCTGAGTTAGGCCAGATCACTATAGAAGGTCCATAGTTGCTGAAACTGTTGCAAAAGGGGCCACATGCAATTGTTTTGTGAGCTACATGCATAAAGACGAGTGTGAGTGCATAAAGCAAAAGTGAATCAAATGGGCTCAATGGAAAGATGGAGATTCTCAGGGAGGGAAAGGCGTAAATGAGAAAAGTCACATGCTAATTGCTTAAGGCAGGTGAGTAGCTAAAAAATGGGAAGAAGTAAGCTACTACTATGAGCATATAAATGTGAAAACAAGAAGGGAGGCAGAGTTATGAGAAGACAAGAAAGAAGACAAAATTATGTGATGATCTAATTTTCATAGCAAGCCATTTTTTTTTTGTGAAGAGATTGCAGGTCCCAAAATACAAAATGTTCTTTTGCTATTATAGAGCACATATGAGGTATACAAATGACTTACATTAGGGACATAACTAAGTCACAACAGAGACAGAGAAAATGTTAATTAGTGAATGGACAAGGTCTAGCTTCTGGATGCAGACAAATCACTTTGCTGTATATTGAGGATGATATCAAGTAGTTTAGGTTCTTGGAATTACTAAAATTTTGGATAAAGAGAGTGTTCAAATAAATGTGTGGGCATAATAAGGAATATTTCAATGCATTCACAAGATGCCTTGTTTTCCATTATAGAATTTCAATAAATGTTAGGGTTCAAATCAAGTATATAGAAGGGTCACTCTATTTCCTAAATTTTAGCAAGCAGAATCTCCACCATTTATTTAGAAGACAATAAGAATTAAATGAGAGTAGGGAAGGCAGAGAATATTTTGTTTTAGCATGCTTTTAAAAATTATATAAGGTTGGGGAGTGTTCTCTTTCTGACTTTTCAATCATCTAAAGTTTCAATATGACCAGTAAGAAACAATCCTAAAGCAGACAGAGCAAGTGCAGATAAAGATATTTGCATTAACATTGTCAGAAATGTATATACATACACATGATGATGTGAGAGATTATCTGGCACAGAATTTTAGTTAATTTTTAAAACATACTCTTTAGGTTCATGTCTCTAATATTATCACAAAATGGAATTCATTTTTTTATTAATACATTCAGTGGGAAAATAACAACTATTAATGATTGATAGAGTTTAAATAAAGTTTGCCTCTTAATTTTCAAAATTTTAATAAGCATCATCTCCACCATTTATTTAAAAGGCAAGATTAGTTAAATGAGAGTAGAGAAGGTAGATGTTTAGTGTATTGACAGAAATAAGAGTATCTTGACCTCCAAATATGATACACATGATAAAAAGTCTTATTAACAACCCTTAAAAGAAATGTTTCTCAGAAAATATTTCCTTGAAATGGAATAAATCAATTCATAACATACACCTGATTCTTTTAAAAATAAATCGTTTTATTTCATTCATGTCTCAATACATTGAGAATTAAATAATCAATGTATCCCAAATTTTCATACATTGAATTGTCCTGTTTACATTTGTAAACAATTTTCTTTATATGGAATAACATATTGACTTGATTCTTTAAAATATTGATGGTTTTCTATCATTTGTCTTAAGAAATTCATTGAAAATTAAATAAGCAAACAATTCATCACAAATGTTTATACACTGAATTGTCCTGTTTGCATTCATATGCATAAACCTTTGACCCGTATCATGAAATTAATATACATTTTTTTTTTATTATCTTTCTGTTGCTATGTTTCAAAATGCAGATTCTAACATTTCACTTGTAATTTCACAAATGGTTTTAAACTTACATTCGATGAAAAAGTAAATCCAAAAGCATAAAAAGTTGATGGTTTCTATGTCAACATGGCTATTTTAAAAGAAAAATTTGTAAAGGTATTGATTCACATGACTAAGTTTTATAACAGATGTGTTTGTAATTGCCTTTTTAGACATGACTGCCTTGAAAATTCAGACCATATACTTCACAAAAATACGGTTCCTCTCCAGTGTATAGATGTACATGTCTATTCAAATTTGCAGTATTTGAAAATAATGCATTATAGATTTTACAGTTGTTTTCCTTCAGTATATCCTTCCAAACCAGACATTAAATACAACTTCCATGAAAAATTATATCCACAGACAACCAAAAGATGTGATTTTTCATGTGTGTGTTTGTATGTAATGCACTAAAATGGTATTTTCTGTAAATAGAAAAGAAATTGCATAAGGTTATGGTTTCTATCCAGTGTGTATTCGCATGTGACGTACCAAACTTGCTTTCCGTGGAAATGCAGATCCACAAACTTGACAAGAATAGGGTTTCTCTCCAGTGTGTGTTCGCATATGACGCACCAAAATTGACTTCTGTGAAAATGTAGACCCGCAAACTTCACAAGAATAGGGTTTCTCTCCCGTGTGACGTCGCATATGACGCAACAAATGTGGCTTTTGTGAAAATGCAGAGGTACAAACTTCACAAGAATATGGTTTCTCACCTGTGTGTGTACACATATGGCTCACCAAAAATGACTTCTGTGAAAATGCAGAGGTACAAACTTCACAAGAATATGGTTTCTCTCCTGTGTGTGTTCGCATGTGACCCACTAAACTGGACTTCTGTGAAAATGCAGATCCACAAACTTGACAAGAATAGGGTTTCTCTCCCGTGTGTGTACGCATATGGCTCAACAAATATGACTTCCATGGAAATGTGGATCCACAAAATTCACAAGCATATGGTTTCTCTCCAGTGTCTCTTTCCATATGGCACACTATACCTGACTTCACAGCAAAAATTACCAAAGTTCTCTCTGATGTTTATTCATATATAATGTGCTTTTGTAACTAAGACAAAATATACATTTAAAGTATATAATTTCAATGTTAATCAATTTTCACTGTGATACTTTTGAAAATATGAAAGCACATTTTTCACATGAAATTTGCAGAGTGTATTTTTCCATTCTTCATAGAAAGTGAAGAGTGTAGTTCTTTCATTTTAATTCACAATTATAATAATTTTTATGTAAATCATGATTTTTTGTACAGCCAAAATACCTGTGAACAAAAAGCAAAAAAGATATATTAATCAAGGCACTGCATAATATGTGAAATCAATTTATATTGTAGTAGATACATGTTACATATCATTCTTAATTTAGTCTGACACAATAATACAGCAGGAGTCAGTAAAGCTGAACCTCATTTCAGCTGCTGACAGTGAAAAAGGTTTGATTAACCATCAAACTTTGTCCTAGGTGGAAATGGTTCTATCTGTACAAAGTTGTATAAAAAATGTTTTAAAATATTTGCCAAAAATCAGGGGATTACCCAATTCCATCAAAATTTTCAGAACTTATTCATTAATGAATATTTTACAGAACAGATTATTTTATTAAAAGTTTTTGAGGAAATATTTGTTGTGACGTATGTTTTATGTCTCTGACTTTTTGAAAATTATTCATTAGGTATTGCATTTTCTGTATAGGTACCTAAGGTTTAAAATGAATTTTTAAAAATGAAAAATCTTTCTTCAAGCTTTTATTTTAGTTTTCATTTGAAGCTAATAGATTAAATTTAATATTTCCAATAAATAATATATTTTGCTCCATTTCCAAAACTAATTTAAATTAACTGGAAGGAGTTTTTTTTTGTTGTGAAAACAGCTGATTAGCACCCTTTTTTGATTGCAATGTAATTCTCTTTATTAAAAATTCTTCCAAAAATAAAATATACTTTTCTGAAACTTTATTTGAGGAATATTAGCTGATTTGATTTGAAATAACTATTATTTATTTTAAGTTTAAAATATTTTAGAAATACATTTTTTAGCACAGGGACAGCTGTTTATTTAAGCTGTTGACATATTTGACAGACTGATGTTGTTCTATGCAGGCTTTGGCTGTAACAAATAATTGAATATAATGTAAAAATTTTAAATATTCTTAATCTAACATTTCATTGAATTTTGAATATTTTCTAGCTTTATGCTTACTATTGTTGTCACTCTTATTTTCTTATAAGTGTGTAGGATCATCTGTATCTACAAAAATTGGCATGTTTCTACACATACAAAAAATTTAAAATTCTTTTAAAAATATTGGAGTTTGATGATTTATACTAAACTTTTCCATTTATGATTAGTAAATATATTTTTTACTTAATAATAATAATAATCATATCGTCTAAAAGGTTGAAATTAAAACAGAATTTTAAAATTTACAAAAAAGAAAACAATTCTTGTAAAAATTCAACATTCAGCAAAAAAAATTTTTTTCTTAAAACAATAGTGTCCTTAATATATCTTATTTATAAAAGCAATTAAAAGCTCCTCTAATTAAATAATGTAATAGTTTTATTGCATTTTTTATTTTATGACTCAGAGCAGATTTTTGGTAAAAAGTGTTTCTGTTTGACAAAAACAAATTCATGATTAAATTCTACTTAATATAAAGGGGATGGAATTTTAATTCCTTGAAATTTCATAAAATTAGGTATGTTAATAATTGGCTAAAAAAGAGCATACCCTCATGAAAAAAGGCACCAAACTTGATAATTTTTTATCATTAAAATGTTTGTTATTAATAAGAAGAAAGACCAAAGTATTTTTTGATTAAGAAATTTTTTTAATCCTTCCTAGCATGTCCAAAATTTTAGTTAAAAATCTTGTTTTTTTTGAGTCAGCAAAATTTACATAAAAATCGATTGTGTCACCCATTTTTGACAACTTTATAAACGAAAGTGAATTTCTCTATTTAAAAATCTTATAAAATTCAATTTTGCTTTTTTGAAAAGTTATTTTAGGAAAATTAGAAAATTTAAAGTTTACTTAATCTAATAGGAAACAAACATTACTTAATTTTTTAGAAGAAAAAATTTAGTTGGAAATAAGAGAAGCATGTCTAACCGGGGTGATTGGTTTTGGAGGTGTGAATTGATGTTTACATCAAGTTATCGACAACTAACATCGGGGTAATTTATCAAATAGAAGGACAGAAGTGACAGTATTTTTGAATTTTAAGGAACCAGCTTATTTAACTATAAAGTAATTCTTAAAGACTAAATACTTTTAAAAGTCTAAAATTTTATTGATTTTTTTAGGTACTTTTTTTTAATGAAGATATGTCCAAAGCCTGCATGGTTTCTGTCCTTAAAATTGAATCTAAAAAAGAAAAAAATTAATAATTGCAGTATATCTCTCACTGAAAAATGAAAAAAGATCATATTTAAAAAAATGAAAAGAAAATATTCAGTGAAATATGTAAGAAAAAGAAGATTAAAAATTTTGAAAATGCGACGATAATGGTTGGTCAGTCAGAGAATTTGACACATGCTAGCCAGAACAAAAGTAATTCAATTGATGAGGTTAGATCCTCACTATCAGGAGAAACAACTCTTAAAACTCATGACATTATTTCTGAATTGTGACTCCATAGTTTTGCCATAAAAATTTTTAATACATTTTTTGGCATATAAAAAATTATTTAAAAATACTAACACTTCACAGATTGTAATAAGCTTTCAAATTTAAGATTTGTAAAAATAGATTGTTTTAATAAGAGCATTTCCAAAAAGACACATATTCAAACTTAATTTTAAAATATTTAACAACTTTATCACATTTTATATTTAAAATTGAAAAAAAAAGAAAATTCTTGAAAACTTCATTTTTTATCAGAAAAATATTTTGGCTTCAGACAATAATGTTCTTAACATATATTATTCATAAAAGCCATTGCAAGATTTTCTAATTAAATAATGTTTTAGTTTTATTGGGTTTTGTATTTTACAATTCAGAGCTAAATTTTGGGTAGAAATGCTACTCGATTTACCAAAAATATCAATGATTTATATTCTTCAAAGTCTTCATTTAGTCAAAATAATCACAAAAATACACGTAGTCGAATTTTCAAATTTCATAAAATTAAGCAAGAGGTGGGGGTAACAGATGTAAAAAAAATATTTTTACTATGACTTTCTAAAAAACATATTTCTAAAATAATTTCATTCATTTTTAAGTAAGTTCTGAAAGTTTCATTAAAATCCAACAATTATTTGATTTTTGCAAGTATTTCCAAATAAATGTGCTTTTCAACTGAAAAAAAGCTCAAAACTAAAAACAACAACAAAAGACAAGATTTTTAACCAAAAAACAAAATTTCGAACATGCTAGATAGGATTAAAAAAATTTTTAAATAATTAAAAATACTTTGAGCTTTCCTATTAATAATAATATAAACATTTTGACAATAAAACATTGTTTTTATTAAGTTTGGTGCCTTTTTTCATCATGCTGTTTTTTTTTTGATTGAGCATACCTTTGATTTTTACAAGAATTTCTAAAACAAAGTGTTTTTTTACTGAAAAGAAAAAAAAAGACACTAAATTTCCCATACAAATATTTGGCTCATCTGCTGATTCAATAAAACAAAATTTTTTAACCAAAATTTTGTTTGAACATGCTAGACAGGATTAAAAATTCAATAAAATAATAAAACAATACTTAATTAATAAACATTTTGACAATAAAACATTGTTTTTATCAAGTTTCAGACCATTTTTTTCATCATGGTATGCTCTTTTTTTAGCAAACTTTTGAAGGTACCTAATGCGTAAGCAATCATATTCTTAAATTAAGGTTAAAGAAAACTTAATTTTAAACAAACAAATTCTTGTTGTTTGTCGGTTTCTTTTGTACTTTTTTTAGGTTTTACGTTTTATTGCACTTTTTCAGACATAGGTAGAAATTAAATACAGTGTAACCCGGATATAAGAGAGTTGTCGGGACCGACAGGATTTAATTTTTAAACCAATAATTTTTTTTTTTTTTACATAAAAAAAAAATCATTTTTATCTTTCTTTCCTCTGATTAAAAAGTAATTCGATGACACAACAACTCTGTTTTTATTAAGTTTTTGGGGTCTTTTTTTTTTAAAACATGTCTAATAATTTTGTACCAAATTTTTGGAGGTACATATTTTTATCTTTATTAATAATGCCATGTAAAACGTTCGAATATTATTTTTTTTTTGACATGAAAATTTTCACTCGACTTACCGGGAACCCTGTTAAAAAATAGAACTGTTTTGAAAAATAAATTGTCTTTAAGTCTTTATGTTAGTAAATTTAAACAAATTTTTAAAAAATGAAATAAAGTTCAATACGTTCTTTATTTTAGTTTTTTTAGTTTAAAATCTTTTTTTTTTTTTTACATATTTGTTGACAAGAAAATCAGAACAGAATTTATTTTTATTTTTTATGGGGCGGACAACAAATAAATAAAAAAAGAGAAAAGATTGAGAAACGTTGGTAAATAACGATTTTTTTTTTTTTTTTTTTTTTTTTACAAAATTATTTGTATTATTATTCTTCCACTTACCTTTCAAACCAAAACAGGCAACGAGAAAATATAAATAAATAAAACAATTCTTTGCACTCAAAATGATTTTGTAGGGATTCTTGTCAACCTGTCCAGTTTGTGTATTTTTCGTTCAATTCAGATAATGTCTCAGTTGAAACGAATGGAAAAGAATTTATGAAGAAATAGAAAAACACGTTACAATCGGAAAATTAGTTTTTATGACAATATTTCACGAGAGAATGAAGACAAAAGAAATGATGCGGTGTCAAATAGGATTTTGTTCCTTGTGTTTAAAAAATCATTGCATGTCATGCACAGAGCAAAGTTATTCAAAAATAGACGAATGACCTTTTTCACCGCCACTGATTTATGATTTTGCTGAAAAGTTACTGTTTTACATAAATCTTGTCATCTTCTCAATCACTCGCCACATACTACGTTTCTTTTATTTCTTATGTTGCTTCTGTTCTTTCTTTCTTTTTAACTCTTCCTCCTGCTAGTTTTCGTAGTACTTGCTTCTCCACTACTACAGCCATTTTTTAGCTTAAACTTTTTAAGTCGTATACTTTCTGTTTCTCTTGTCTTTTTGATGCTTCTTCTTCTTCTTGTCAGTATGAAATTCTCCAAACCATGTAGCGAACGGGGAAATCACATATCCCCAACCTCAGACAACAAAAAAAAGTTTTTGTCTAAATGTGAAAAGTTTATCAGAAAAATAATAAATCTTTTTTGCCGCTTTGTGATTTCTGAGTTCTACTACTCATCTTTCCTACATTTTGGAATCATGAGATTGGATATGGACTTTTTCAATGCCCTTTTCGTTTTGAACTTTTAACAGATTCAAATCAATATTGTATTTCTCATTATTTTCTTGAAAATTTCCTCATTTTCCAAATATTGTCTAAGGTATTTTCCACATTTGTTAGGAAAACCTATGTCATTGATCTGAAATTTTCAGGCATTCACTGCCTCATAGGAAATTACATCACAGACATTGACAATTCGTTGTTACTTTCAGTTTTTAGAAATGTTTAACCTTCGTGTCGTGTTTAAAATAAAAAACGTGTCAAAAAGATGGCTATTCTCTTCTTGACATCGCTGTTACATTTTTGACTCTCTCATCAATGTTTGTTGTTTTTAAAAAGCGATGATTAGAATTTTATTTTTAACAAAAAACCCAAACATGTGAAAATGGATTTATTTACACATTTTCTTAATACTGTACTTGAATTGACAACAAAGATATTAAACACAATGTATAATGAATAAAAAACTTGTTTTCATAGTTATTTAATAAAATGGTACATAATTGGTATGTAATCAATATTGCATTATTGTTGTTTTTTTCCTAATTTTGTAATTTTTTATAAATATTTGAATAAAAAGGTTTCTTTTCAAATTTATTTCTTTATAAAATGGTAAATCTTTATAAGAGGTAAATAATAAATATCGCATTGTACTTGGTATGCATATTTTTAAGGGAATGAAAAGTATATGCAATAATAGAGTTATCAATGGAATAACTGTTCATTTGATATACCATATTTTTTTTGCAGGCTGTCTTTTGAAAATTTCTTTAAAACCTCTACATAACACCTTTTAAATTTTAAATTTTCACTTCTTTGTTCAGTGGCAGTCAGAACTTAAAATTATTGCACAATGCAAGCATGTCTACCCATTAACACTTTTAAGAGGTACACAATAGGGATTGTTTACTGTTACATACTTATTAAATGACCCCTTATCAGTATCTATATGCCCTTCATATATCTATCTTTATTAGATTTCTTTGAATATACAATCACAAAAAGTTGAACATATACAGGGTGTGATGAGTAAATTGTTGCCATTTTATATTTTTAATTTTGCGCATGTGCATTGTGCGTTTTTGATTTTGCTGACTGCACTGTATAGTAAGGTCCATCGGGCACCCTCTGTGAGGGAAAAAGTACTATGATGCAATTTACTCTGCCAGAAATTTGGAAACAGCATGCTGTACTTCTTGACATTCACACCAGAAGCCTCCAATATGAACATTTCAGAGTTTTTCAGAGTGTGACAATCTGAGGAGAGTGCAGAGAATTTGGAAAGAGTTGGATGGGGATAACAAAGGTACAGCAGCTCAGAAAATTCACTCTGATTGTTCTGCTAAGAAAAGAATTTCCAGATTTGTTGGTGAAGGTCTCAGACTCAACACAGAGGCCTACATCAATTGCTTTGAGGCAATAGTGCTGCTGGGTCAAGAGGGTGGCTGCTGGAAGACACTATGTGTGGCAACAGGACTCTGCACCATACCACACAAGCAGTAGAACCTAGTCTTGGCTGTCAGACAATTTCTGTGACAATATCACCCCTTACATCTGGCCGCCTAACTCCCCAGACTGCAACCCCCTTGATTATTATGTGTGAGGTTCAGTTGAACAAGAGACCAACAAAACTCCTTGTAACAACAAAGATGGACTGAAGGCAAGGATTATGGCAGCATTCATCAAATTAAACAAGGAGACCATCCAAAAGAGTTGCAAGACATTCTGAAGTCATCTGGAGGCTAAGGTTGGAGCTAATGGCAATTTTATTGAGTAAATTAAATTTACTCTTTAGTATTTCAAGATACTAAGTGTAATTTTAGTAAATATATCTGTTAAAAATAGATGTCAGTGTTATTTTCATTTTTGCATAATTTAGATGACACTTTATTCATCACACCCTGTATACCTGTTTAATTCTGATATATTTGATGCCTTATATTGGGGGGGGTCATTTTGCTCAAAACTCAGCATTCTTTATTCTTATAGTTAATGTTCAGTCCTTTTTTCTTGCATTCATCAACTATCCTCTCTAGAATTACTTTTCAGTTTTTCATCTGAATCTGCCTTCAAGACAGTGTCATCTGCATCATGCTTGTTAATGTAATGTCTGCTCATAACAAATCCTGGCAGGTCCAAAAATACTCCTCAAATGACTTTGCTATGCATGTTAATTAAACTGAGAAAACATCTCCACACCATATTCATGTTTTTATTTTAGTATACACACTCAAAGCATTCTCTTTTCACATACAAGTTGTTTGAATGTTCCCAATATGGATTTTGAATTATCCATTTATCCTTTCTGCATTAAAGAGTTACTGTTGTGGATTTTACAAGTGAGTGAATGTGTACCTGGTACTGGTTAGAATGAGAATTTACCTTAGAATTTGATGTGAAAAGCTGAGAGAACCAAGAATGATATTTTGAATACTAAAATACCAAAAATACCATAAAGTCAGGTTTTTCTCATGGGCAGACATTAAACCTTTGCATGCATTGATAACCCTGTCAACAGCAGCAACCCATTTTCACCTTTTGGTCATGCATAAAAGAAATTGGTCACAGACAATGTGTGAAACCTAAGAGGCTAGTTCTCTATTTCTCTTCAGGCCAAGGTTAAGAGGGGATACTAAAATTAGCATTCTGGATAATAGATGTACATGGTTTGGACACTATACCTCACTCTCTCTTTAACTCACCAATGGAGTATGTTTAATTTTTCTTCACTTTTTTTACAGAGACTCTCTTAAGAACATTCTTTGAATTTGCACTTCTTATCCAACATTATTTGTTTTTCTTGTTTTGAAGTCAGAATGCTGTGATCACTTGTCTGTGTTCCTTATGTGTCAACACCATTCTTAGTTTGTGAACTTTTTGCCTCATTACTGTTGTTTTGTCTAAGTTTTTCTTGCATGTATGCTTAATTATTTTTGCCCTATTCTTTTTTCTTTTGTTGTTGTTTATTAGAAACTTTATTGTTAATTATGTTTGTTGGGCATTTCTGTCAATTACTATGATAAATAGCCAATTATTATACAGGTCATGAACCCAGAAATAGACACTGTTTCAACAGTGATGAATCCACATATGAACCATGGGATGTAACATTTTTAAAATACATGAGAATCAAAAAATGACACAAAACGATTTTAGCACTATACAATTTTTTCCAATGATGAAGAGTACTGTGAAAAGAATGAAAACACATTCAATGAGTTAATTCAATTTCTCAATGACTGAAGTCCATCTCTTATTTTTGTTTAAATCATTTCAACACAAACAAGGCAATAAAACCTCTAAGATGCAACAGGTTACTGAGAGAGAAAATGAAAAAAAAAAACTACTATTGATGTAAGAGGTCAATAAAAGAATATATTTTCAAGACATGTTTTCAGCTAAGTAATTATGAATGAGTTAAGAAAGAGTATCTGTGATGAGCTGAACAGATGTCAGGAGTTGATGATGAGTGAAAACAGAGGTTTTGTGTAGGAAATTTTCCAAATAGCATGGTAAAATGTTGAAGAAAATACAGGTTGGTTAAAATTGAATGCCCAGATGTTTTATACTGGGTAATGCAAAAATTAGGAGTTGACAGAGAGAAGCTGTTCATATTTTGATAGACATTAGCATAGACAGACTGAAGGGGAAAAAGTATGATTGATTCATTCATTTTCTATGGCTTCTCAACCCTTTGCAGGACATTTAAAGCCAGAAAATATTTTATGACATCCACCCTGTCGGTCCTTTCAATGTTCAATAACCCCATGACTGACTGTTGAATGGATTGCTTCAATCCAAGCCTTACCTTGCTTCACATTGTGTTTGATTTAGATCACAAGGCTGTTATCAAAAAGAATTGTTGAATTGGTTAGGTCCAGACAGAGTGAGATCACAAGTAAAAATAAATAAATTGTATAAAAGAAAATTTCTTCTACAGAGCTGGTAGTACAATTATCAGTTCTTCAGGCAGGAATATATATTCTTCATGCAGAGTTATCAACCCTTTCCTCTTCAAATATTTTGTGACACTTTGTTCATAATGACTAAGTATAAACAAGGTTTCTGGAATACAGTTCATAGTCAGAGTCTTCTTCAGGCAGTAAGTCATGTGAGATCAGCAAAGCAGTTGTCTTTCACTTATGTTGGGAACAACTGTCATTGGTCACTTTCTGTTTCTCTATTCAAAACTGGCATGGACTCTGATGGGGTTTGGGGTTTTAGTACATACCTTAACCCCTACAAAGAGTTCTTTGTCATTTGACTCCAGAAAATGAATTGCATGCCTAATTTGGGGGAAACCCTTCTTCCTAAGAATAGAGGTAGCAGAATATCAATCCACCTAAACTCTTTCTTCCTCATATTGGTACCTCATACCAATACCAACAAAAGGGGTGTAGCCAATTCTTCCGTTCCCCTTGATATTTCGCCCGAGCCCTTCACTTCACAGGTGTCATTTTGACAAATCCAATCTCTAGACTGCATAAGGCAAACAGGCAGGGCTTATTTATAATCAATAATTTTAATTATTGCACAAAATTTTTGTCACCTGGATTCCTTGACCCAAACACCATTCTCTCAGTCAGACATTCACCAGATGTTCCCATGACAACTTTCTTAGCAGTTTCGAGCTGTAACAATTGGGGCTCTGCTCTTATCTAAAGAAATTTCATTTCTTTAGTGAATTAATCTTTTTCCTCTTTTTGACAAGGGATATAAAACAATTCTATAACTTTGCTTTTGATCCCAGAAAATTTTAGAAATAGTATCAGTTCACTTTGTGTCGGCAAAATCCCTTGACCTAGCTTCACCCATAAAATCCAGAAATTTACCAAATGGCTTTCAAGCATACAAGGAATCAAGGGCCATCATTTTCTTTATCTTTTTGATCGATTTCCCTACTTGGATTATGGTCTGTAGGAAATTCCATAACCCACACTTTAAATAGTGATTATCAATCAGTGTCTCCATTTCAGACTTGTCTTAGTAAAATCCTCTGCTGATTTGAATGCTATTACACCACCTCTACCCATCCCTCATGGGTTTAAATTACCCAGATGGCTTTTTCGGCTAGATTCCTCAAAATAATAAAACTATTTACTTCAAGTCTGCCCTATTCCCCTATTTTATAGTTTATTCACAGAAGAAAAACTTTCAGAATTTTAATAAAATCCTGCCTTGTCTCTTGATATGCTTATCAATCTATGTCTTATCTCTTCCAGCATCTCATAATGTCACATCTCCCTTGGTATAGCTATCAAGCTATCCATTAAACCTTCCAGTGTCTGATAGTGTCATATCTTTAGATTGTAAGAATTTTTTTTCTTTGGAGGTAATAATGGTTTAGTGATACAAGTCTTACTAATTAGCCCATAGTTGAGAGAAGTGGATTCATACCTAATAGGAATTTGATAAACAAGAAATTATAATGTGGATATAAAGTGGGGGATCAATTCTATATAACATTCAATATATAAACGGATCCCTCACTTTGTGGCTACTGTAGTTTCTGTTTTTTATATTCGAGAGAATGTAAATAAATCTAAAAGACATGCCTGTGTAGCTAATCAGTATTTCGTTGATTGATTATGGACCAATATGTGAAGTGCCATGAGTGATACACCTATAGGCAAATGGTCTGAAATCAGAGAGGTTCATACCACCGTACCATGTGCCAAAATTGTCTCAGTTTGAGGGGAATGGCAAAGATTGTCTGCTGTCTTTCCATGCCTTTTCAGCCTTGGAAATGTTCTACTAGGCAATGATTTTCAAGTTCTTATTTTTAAACTATGTGAATTATTTTAGTTCTTCTATTATATCTAAACATTCAAAGCTTGAAAAGCAGTTTCTAATGGATGAGAACAGGAAGTCTCTATTGATGTGGTTGTATGCTGTTGATAAGTCTACATAAAGGTATCCAGTTTTCTATTTCAGAGGTAAGCAATTTCCTGCATTTGTCTGATGATATATATGCTATCATTACACTTTTTATCAGAGCAAAAGCCACAAGGAGTTAGAATAGTGACAGCCTAGAAAATACAATGTTCATTAGTGCCTTCCCCATAATAGATCCATGTGGGATACCTCTATATGTGTGAGGGCCTTGGAAGTTAAATTTTGGTTTCCATAGTGCATTAATGTGTGATGCACCCCACTTTTCTGGATGCCTTTCTTACTCCAAACTGCCTTCATTAAATTTAGAAAGTTGTTTTTAAGTTCAGGGAGAAGTTGATATCTTCAAAAGTTCAGTTTCAATGTCAAGCAATGCTTTATTATTCTTTATTTTTTTTTGTGTTTTTTTTATAAATTTCTTGTCTTCTTCATGTTTGTAGACATTGTCATGCTCAGATGTATATTGGCATATATTCTAATTCCATGAGCATCTTCAGATTAATGTGGTTAGGGCTGTAGAGTGACTTAAAGAGTTTTTCAGCAAGACAAAAAAACACAAATCCAGTTCTCAATAATTTGGTGTTTATTTCAATGACAATCCTTGGTCATAGTATTCTCTCTGGTAGTAGGTTAGGTGGCACATAGGTCTCTTCAACACTTCTTATTTCAGCAAAGCAATCGCTATCAACGTGACTGGCTGGACAGATGGCACCTCTGTTTTTTTTTTAACCTTAACCAGGACAAATTTTTAAAAAATCATTTCACCCCAAGGAAGGTAATAAAGCCACTAAGATGCAAGGGGTTACTGAGTATTGCAGAATATGAGTAAAAAACACTATTAAGGAGAAAGAACACTAAAACAATCTGTTGGCATAGCAATTACAGTTACACCTAGCAATTTCCACTGTAAAACGATGAATGTGAATTCAAGCCCCTTTAAATTATAGAGCGGATTGAGCTCTCCGGTATTGGTACAGCAACCAACCTTAGTATGGACGGGATACCTTCCACACTACTGAAATGCCTGTAGTACATGTTGCGCCTAATAATCCTCAGAAGTTAAAGGCCTCAGGATCATGATCATATAAAACAGGTGAACAATAACTGAACTAAAATAAAAAGAACTAGACAATATCCTTAGACATGCACAGTGTAATGAGAAAAGACTAAACACATAGATTAAATAAAGGGTTTAGTTCAGAATTCCCTGAAAATTACCCAGATTTATATACACCTGAGGAAGGCCAAAGGTACAGTGGCTGAAACATTGTGTTAACAACAGCAAAAGACAATAGTCCAAATATAAACTGTATAAAGATATGTTTGAAGAATCAAAAATGTAAAGTTTAATGCCATTTTTAAGTATGCACCTTTTTTCAGACACTTAAATTCAGAATAATTAAAAAAGACCTCATTGGATACAATTAAATATTTTATGACATCAAACAGGTAAGAAAATAATAAAAAAAATAATAGCAATGAATTAATCTCAAAACTATCATCTAAGTAGTTTTTCTTTTTTTTATGCTTCTAATGTAGTTTAAAAACAAAAAAAATATTCATTCTAATTCCAAGTTTCATAAAAGTGGACAGAATAAAAAAATATATATTCTTAAGATATTGGTTATATAAAATTAAAGATAATTAATTTTTATATATATATATATTATGACACTATTGGTGTTTTACCTTTCTTTCTTCTTTTAAAATTTTTAACATACTTTTCATATCAAGGATGAAATTAGACAACTACTGTTTTTGACTTCTGATGTCACAGGCTACTGTGCAAAAATAAATATTATTTTCATGAGGTTTTAAGCAAAAAGTAAGTCTTACTTTTACAAAATCCAGTTAATTAATCATTAAATTTATTAATTTACTTTGAAACATTTCTCTCAAACAAATACTGGATTTTTAAGAGATTTTAAAATTTGTTGATTACATTTTTCCTCTATAATGGCAGTACGATTTAACTTTTAAAGTGATTTAACTTTTAATATGGATTAGCTTTAATCTATTATCATTCCAATAAAATGTAACTTCAAAAACATTTAAAATGCATCTTTCACAATTTTTTAGAAAGTCTGTTGCAGTACCAAGTAATAGGAGGACTTCTTAAAATAAACAGTAAGAAAAAACGAAGGTTGGCAGTAATACCATGGTGGACATCTAAAAACATGGCTTAAGATGGTTAAAGTGGATGTCAAACCATTCTTAAGTATCTATGTCTTTGGTAGTCACCATAGGAAATGTGAATGGTAACCTCTTACTGGTTCAATTGCATGCTACCACCCAACTTTGTCAGCTTTTGTTCAGGATGTGGCAAATTCATTTGATGGAGCTGGCTCAATCAACCCTGAGTGAATAGCACAAGTACAAGTAGGTAATTACCTAAGGCTAATCAACAAAAAAAAGGAAAATAATTGTACTATACAGATAAAAATTTTAGGCAATTTTAAAACATTGGCACACAAACTATGTTTAGACAAAAAGTGAAAACAATAAATTTAAATATCTCTTAAGAAGTTAGTATTTGTACTAGAGATTTGTTTCAAAGTAGATTGTTATAAAAAAAAAAAGATTAACAGGATTTTGTAACATTGGTGCTTACTTTTTCCTTAAAACAACATGAAAATAACATTGTAGCTGATGAGCCATCTTTAAGGAAATAGTTCATCAACTGTCTTTCACTGTCACTCAAAAGCATGCATAAAATTTAAATAGGTACAGAGGACCAAAGCTCTAGAAATTGGTATTGTTTATGCTTAAAAATAAATATCTTTATCCTCATATAACTAACTGTTACAGAATATCAGTGTTTATTTGGCAAATTTGACCATCATGCCCACAACAAAAAGGTGTGAACAAAAAGAGGGACAATTTTTGCATTGATGTAACTATTATTTTAATTACCTTCACTCCACAGCAGTATTTAGTATTTTAAAAATGATGATTAAAATTGTAATAAAACTTACACATCATAAAAGTGAGCTTACACATTTTTTGTTCTACACAATTTACAACAAAAATTAGGCACTATTAGATTATTTGTAAGAATAAATTTATATATTTATATTTACATTTTAAAACCTAATGCAAGCAATATTTATCATTTACCAATTTATAAAGAAATAAATATGAAAACAATTTTTTATTTATAAATTTATAAACATTTATTAAATTGAACCAACTATAATGAAATCTTTATTATTTACCATTTTATAAAGTTTGAATTGAGTGGCATTTAGCCAATGTTTTGCCAACTATTGCAATAAATAACATAATAGTGTAAATAAAAATAAATAAATCCAATAAATAGTGTTATTTTTGTTGTAAACAATATCAAAAACTGAATCACTGAAGAGAATTCAACTCCTGGCTGAGATAATTTGTGTTCATTTTACAATATCTCAATTATCTTAACATATTTAATTAAAAAACCCTAAAAATGAAACTTTGTAATATTTTATTTATAGAAAACAACGAAAAATGCATACTTAACAGATACTTGAAAATAGAGATTTTATTTCATTCATGTATGAAACTTTCACATATTGATTCTATCCTGTTTGTGTTAATATGCATAAATGTTTGAATGACTTGCACATTATATTTTCTATTATATGATTGCCCTTTTAGTTTAAATGCAAATTCCAAGAAAAATACAGATTCTTACATTTCAGTCACCATTTCACAGATATCTTTTCTAACATATATTGTGAAATTGTTGAAGGACAAATTTGATACCAATATGTCTTGTATGTTAGCATATTTGTTTTTTAATGTGATATTTGTAAAAAAAATTTGTTTCAGATGACTACGCATTATAAAAACTTTGTTTGCATGTGCATTTCTAGCTGTGAATACCTTCAAAATGCAGAGCCATATATTTCACAAGAATATTGTTTCTCTTCAGTGTGTAATTGTACAGGTCTTTTCAAAATTGAAGTATTTGGAAATGATGCCTAATAGATTTTACAAGAATGTTTCTCTCTTCAGTGTATTAGAAAGTGTTAATTTTTTTTCTAAAAATGCTATGTTTACAAATGCTGGCCCACATATTTCACAAGAGCATATTTTCATATCTTGTGAGAGTGTGTGTGCACATAGCACAAAGAACATAACATCAGTGGAAAAGAATGTATCACTAGATTATGGTTTATCTTCAGTATGCGTTCGCATATGCCGCACCAAAGTTGACTTCCGTGAAAATGCAGATCCACAAAGTTCACAAGAATATGGTTTCTCTCCAGTGTGAATTCGCAGATGGGTCACTAAATCTGACTTCCGTGAAAGTTTACATCCACAAACTTCACAAGAATATGGTCTATCTTCAGTGTGAGTCTGCATGTGATAGACCAATGTTGACTTCACTGAAAATGCAGATCCACATACATCACATGAAAATGGTTTCTCTCCAGTGTGTATTCGCATATGGCGCACCAAATGTGACTTCCTTGAAAATGCAAATCCACAAATTTCACAACAAAATGGTTTCTCTCCTGTGTGTATGGACATATGGCGTACCAAACATGACTTATCTGAAAATGCAGACCTACAAACTTCACAAGAATATGGTTTCTCTCCAGTGTGTGTTCGTATATGTTTCACCAAATGTGACTTGGTTGAAAATGCAGACCCACAAACCTCACAAGAATGTGGTTTCTCTCCAGTGTGAATTCGCATATGGCTAACTAAGTGTGATTTGACTGAAAATGCAGATCCACACACTTTGCAATTATATGGTTTTTCTCCAGTGTGTATACGATTATGAGTCACCAAATAAGACTTTACGGAAAATGCACATCCACAAATTTCGCAAGAATATGGTTTCTCTCCAGTGTGTGTACGTATATGACTCAGCAAATTTGACTTCCCAGAAAATGCAGATCCACAGAGTTCACAGGAATATGGTCTCTCTCCAGTGTGTATACGCATATGCTGCACCAAACCTGATTTCCGTGAAAATGCTGTTCCACAAATTTCACAAGAATGTGGTTTTTCTCCTGTGTGTGTTCGCATATGGTGCACTAAAGATGACTTAACAGAAAAAGCAGTTCCACAAACTTCACAAGGATATGGTTTCTCTCCAGTATGAGTTCGCACATGGGAAACTAAATCTGGCTTCCTTGAAAATGCAGTTCCACACACTTCACAAGGATATCGTTTCTCTCCAATGTGTGGCTCCATATGGTATAATAAATTTGATGTCACTATGTAGATTTGCACACTTCACAAGAATATGTATTTTCTCCAATACTTAGTCATTTATAACTGTCTTTCTAGAAGAAAACATAATATACATTTCAAAGTACATGATTTCTTGCCAATTAACATTCACTATAATTCTATTTAAAATATAGATACATGTCTTTTCCAGGATGATTTTAACATATACTTATCCTTTTGTGATGGAAAATAAACATTCTTGTTTTTTATTTAAATTTCCAATAACACTTTTCACGATATGATTATTTTTTATACAGCTGAAACATCTGTGAACAAAAAGAAATAAAAAAATATATTAACAAAAAAAATACTATAGAAATCAGTTCATATTGTAATAGATAAAATTTTCAGTATGTATTTAAAAAAGTATGAAATTTATTTTTAAAAGAATTGCATTCAAAATTTCATAAGTAAGTTTGCATGGGATTACCCAAACCCATGAATTTAATATTACAATTTCTATCTTCATTCACTTTTACAAATTTAATGGATAAGTCCAAAGAGAATTTCTGTTTTACTTCTTTCAAATAAAAAACATTAAACCTGTATAGACATGTAGTGTGTATCATGCATCATATCAGAATAGACTTTAAACTTAATATCACACCAGACTATCAAGAGAGCTGGATGCAGGTGCAAACTGGGATGAACTCCTAGTCACCAAGTGCAGATTCAAATAACTGGATGAGCTGAGCTGCAAGCTGAGGAAAAAACTATTACATGTAGTAATATAAATACCCACCTCAATGATGAATAGGGCAGTCTCTGAAGTCACAAACAAGGTCCATGTCTTGAATATGCGGCCCAAGTTGTGCACACACATACATACATGCCAATAGCGATTAACAAAATATAGAGAGAATAATAAAATATCATGTCAAATATGAAAGATTAAAACCTCTTTATAACCTGACACTTGGCTGTAATCACTAAACAAAACCCATGCAAACTAAATACAACATGTGCTAAGGTGGCTTGTGTCCAGTTCAATCAAGTTCTGTGGTCCATTTCCTTCACCAGAATTTGTAATAGATACAGTTTTCAAGCACTTTTTCAATAAAGGATAAAACGTATTTTTACAAGTAAGGATGTGTATCCAATGTTTTCATTTTATTGATAAAATTCTACCTTCATTTCATTTTACAAATTTCAAAGAGAAGTTCTGTGAGAAGGTGCTTCACTTCTTTCAAACAAAATATATTGGACCTGTATAGACATGTAGTGTAGGTCTCAAATCATGTCAGAATAGAATTTGAACTCAATATCACATCAGACTATCAAGGGAGTTAGGAAGACGTGTGACTTTAGATGAACTCCAAGCCACTGGATGCAGATTGCGATAACTGGAAAAGCTGCACTTTGGTTGCAAGCTGAGGAAAAGACTATTATATGCAGCAATATTTTCCTGTTCTACAACTTCTTAGTTTAAGCAAGAGTACCTAATTATGAAAAAATTACATTAAATGTTATGATAAATATCGCTGAGCAGATAGCTATGGCAAATTTACCTAAAGACTTGGGCCAAATACTAGGGCTTCAGTATTTATAGAACTATCTTGCTCAGGCATATAATATTTTGACCATCATAAGTCTTGGGAGAGGTCTCACAGGACAAATAGCCTGGAGTCTTTTATCTAGATCCAATACTAACAGACAGCATAATATCTTTGGTGCAGAAAGTGGAATCAGCATGTAGAGTTTATTTTGTTCATTTTGCACTAATGCTCTTGGAAAAGGTATAAATCCATCTTTTTTCAACTACAGGTAAAATAGATAGGCAAACTGGGTTCTTTAGCCTTTATATGGCAAATAATCTAAAAGAAGTAAAACCAGCCTAAAAATAGATGTCAAATTATCTTGCACTAGAAAAACAAACTGTTGTAGTATGTGGTGCCCTAACAAACCTCAGGATGAAAAACTGCACTGAACTTCTCTCTTTGTGGACAACTATACAACTAAATCATGACTGTTTTCATTCCACTGGGAAAAACATACATGCAAAAATATTGGTAGTTTTGTTTAGATTTCTCTATCAAGTAGATTATTGTTTTATATATTTTTAGCTGGATGATGTTATGACTATTTTGCTAAAATGTTTTTAGGTCAAAAATCTTTTCTTTCACATTTGCGCAGTAGAGTTTCGTCATTTTTCAGATTCTTCCTTTAAAATATAATTTGCGAAATAAGTTTGAATTGTAGCAGCCAATTGAAAAGATATTTTCGGTAAAAAGAAAATTACAAATTGTTTTTGAAAGGAAAATCTTTGTTCATTTTGACAGCCAAAAAGAGAAGAAAAAAATTTCCAAGTGATCTGTTCATGGGTTAATTTGAAAAGTTTATTTAGTAAGTTTCTGAGAGAACTTTTTCATCACTTTCAAGGTGTGTACACATCCAAACATCTCTTTCAAAGTGACAAGAGTTATCTCAGAGACTTCCTAAACAAACTTTTTAGATTAGCCCTGAAATGAAACATGTTGTATGTGGGGGTCTGAGATTTGGTGGTTGGATGTGGAAGTCACCAAAGTAGGGGTTTACTTGTTTACAGGTGTAAATCTGTAATCCAAATATACATCAATTTCTGGCCTTTTAAAAATGTATGCAAAGATAATTAATACAAAAGATATATAGTGCGTGTACTGATAAAATTTTATATCTCTCAAAATAAAATATACAATAATATTCAAAGAGCTCATAAGTTGCTATCAGAAAGTTCTTGTGTTGAAAGTCTTTCAGTAGAGAGAAAGGAGAGTTTTTGTTAATTTATATGTAGGTATGTAAGTATTTCTTGATAGTAGTAATTCTTTTGAGTGTCTCTGGGATTTTTAGATGTTTGAAGTTTGAGGGTAAGGGATAGTGGATGAAATTCTTTTCAGTGGCTAGTCTGGTCCCTTTGTCTGTTCTTCACTATTTGTCTTCTTAACTAAATTTTTTTTAAGACATAAGAATTAATTCCCAAATTGTTTTTGATTTTGATTGGTTCCAGAAATGACTCATTTGTTGACAATCCCCTTTTCTTCACCTACATTTAGGAATAACCTTTTGGCTTCTTTTATTTATTTCTTTATTTTTTCCTTATCTTTTTGTTTTTATTTCTTTATGGCAAACCAAAATGATTTGCCAACTTTTAACTTTCTATTTTTTTTCTTTTGTTTTGAAATAGTGGTCTTTTTCTTTTTCTACCACTACAATCATATGGAAATAATTTTTATTTTCTTTTTGGTTGTTGAAATAAACAAAGATTTGGCTCTTAAAACCGGTTTGTGATTTTATTTTTAACAAAATTATTTTTGGGATCAACTGCTACAATTCAAACTTATTTTGAAATTTTATTAAATTATTAAAGTGAGAATAGTGAAAAATGACCAATCAATGTGAAAGAAAAGATTTTGGAACATTTTATCAAAAGTCGTCGTAAAGACAGCCAGCTAAAAAAATTTTTTTTTTCAGCTTTAAATAATCCAACATTGAAATTGCAAAATAGGAAGTTTTTAATTGTAATAATAAAAGCAGAAAAAAAACTTAAAAAATAAAAAAGTAAAGATAAATTGTATTGCATGTATTGTAAATGTAAATTTATTTATTATCTCCTTTTTTTTAGCATAGTTTTCTGAGATAAACTTACAACAGAATTTATTTTCATTTTTTTGTGATGCTAAGAAAAATACAAAAAATAAGTAAATAACGAAGTCCTTCCTTCTTTTTTTAATATAAGAAAAAAACGATCATCTGTATTCTAAGTTATTACTTACCTCTTTCTTCAGGCTACTAAGTAGAAATTCAATGACTAAAAAAACGGTATTCTTTGCCTGCAAATAATTTTGTTGGGATTTCGGGTCAACCTGCCCAATTTTTGTATTTTTCGTTCAATTCATAATGTCTAATTTGAAACGAATGACAGAAAGAAAAAATTAAATGGAAAAATACGATACATATGAAATGTTTTGCTTGAAAGTCAAAGACAAAAAAAGATATTAAACGGTGTAACATAAGATTTGGTTCTTTGTATTTAAAATTCTTAGTTTTCTTGGGATCTACGGATTAAATGTTAAAAAAAAAACACCAGATACCTGCCAATTACATTTTTTTCTCGTCAAGCATATCAGTGTTTAAGGAGTCAGGGCACAAATCTCTCTATACGAAGCCCCTCACTATTTCAGAAAACAGAATTCATATGAAATACAAATTTTATTGAAACCTTCACGAATATTCGCATTTATTTGAATCATGGTGAAATAAAAATAAACTAAACATTACCAATGGAGCAAAACAAAACGGAAGATATTGCTTTCAAATAGTTACCATCACGGATATACTTGAGCTTGAAAATGAAAGTTTTGTTTTTTAAGATATTTTTCAAACACGGTCACACATCATTTATCGTACTTCAACAGTTCACACTGACAAAAAATGAAAACAAATTTAAAAATTCACTATTAGTCCTAGTGATTTGTTTCAAAGTAAATTAATAATAATTTAATAACCGAACGTGATGAATTAACTCAATTTAACAATACCGTTTGTTTTGGTTAGGGATCAAAAAATCTTTTACGCATGTTAGTCACAGATCAAGAAATGTCTTCACCAACTTTTTGCATAAAATAAAAAGTTTAGGAGGAGGATAAAAAATTACAATACACTGACTAGACATAAATAATTATCAAAATAGGTACATTGTAAAAATGAAAATGTGTGCAGAATGCATTTTTATATTTTAATTCTAAACAATGATTTTACAAAGATTTTTAGTTAGAAATCCATTTGCGAAGATTATCATAAATAATTAAAATTTACATATTTTTCAGAAGCATACAAGCTTCTGAAAAGCAAAAAAAAAATGTTATGGAGGGTCATTTCTTCTGAAATATTTGCGATTAGGTTTTACCGTTTTATAAAAAAAAACTTTATTAGTTAATTAATAATACGAAATTATTTAAAATATTAATAGTTAATTGAAAAGGTTTATTTAACCTTTGCAATTTTAAATAAATATTATAATTTTCTTTGTTTGTCTAATACACATGCTTTTTAGAAAAGTGTATTTTAATGAAAGAGGGTTTAAAGTTGTTACATTTCTGTGTTAACTTTTCTATTTTTAGAATTGACAGTTAAAGAAAGTAATGCCAAAATTATTTCAGTCAAGGTGGAAAAGATATAAACTACAAGGAAAAAATTCAAAATTTAATAATCGTGTTTCATCTGATAAAATTTAGGACTATTTTTCCTGCCATAAAAAAATTCTTCATCATGACTTTATTTCATATTTATATAATGATAATAAAATGTTTGAATATTTACTAATATATCTCATCATCAATATAGGCAACAATGTATAAACTTTACCATTTAAAGTCTACATATGTGAACATAAAAATCTGAATGAAAAACTATTTTTAATGTAATTTAATAGATTTTAATAATGTTACAATACAGGTGAATTTTTGAAAAATGTATAAAACATCTTAAAATGAGATTTTAAAAAAAAAGAGACTGCTGTCTGATTTATTTTAAAAAAATTAATAATTGTAGAACATTCTGTTATGCTAGGTATTTTCTCTGACAGATATAGTCTTGTCAAGAGAAGATAACCCTCCCATTGGTATAGAAATATTATCTTTTATACAGTACATATCAGTACACCTCCCTTTACCTAAGAGGTTTTATACCTTTAGTTGATCTTTGACTTCTACAAACAAACCTGGGAGACATAACCCTCAGAATGAGTCTCTTGAGTTCTTTTTATAGGAGATCCAGGTCTTAACTGATTCTCCTCATTTGAATCATCGTTATACCTCTGGTCACTCTCATCCCCAGATTGTTCCTCACTACTACTGGATACACTCATTCTCTCCACCCTCTTCTGTTCTCAATACTGGATTCATTCATCCTTTCTTGCATCATCTGTTCTTTTGCTTCCTCTTCCTTTTCCATAATTTCATGCTCGCTTGTGATTTTAAATTGGTCTTTGTGAGCCAGTGTCCATTCTTTGTTAACACAGCTGTGTTAAATCTCTTTCACATCACAAAATTTGCCTTTTCAGAACTTGTATCCTTGTCCTTTCTGTACGACACACTTTCAATCATTGCAAATGATATAGTAATCGGAGTTCTTATTTGTTTTCCCATCATTGCAGATGGGCTTTATCTTCTTCGTGCATGTGGAATAGCTCTATAACTTAGGAGTATTCTGGGTAAATAACTTTTTATATCACAATCCACTGGAGAGAATGCTTTGAATTCCACTTTTACCATTTGGACCATTCTCTCTGCAATTTCATTTGACTGTGGGTGGTAAGGTAGTGTTTTGTATGGAATGCAGCCAACATGTTTTAACCATGCACATCAACTCCTTCATAAAACTCAGGTGCATTGTCGGAAACCAAGATTTTTGGAAATCCATTTCTTAAAGACACTATTCTCAAAACCTGCTTTAGTATTGGCTTTTCTAGTTGCAACTTTAATAACTTCAAGCCAACCTGAATATAAGTTGACTAATATTAGAAATAGTCCTATACCTTTAATGTAGACATGATCCATAAGTACTTGTGTCCATGGTTCTATTTCCTTTGGCCAAGAGTGAATTTTAGTTTGCCTATAACATCCACGTCTCTTGAATGGCCTGGGCAGCATGCTTGCAACTTTAACCTCATTTTGAAGCCAATATACCTCCATGTATATCCTTATGCATGTCTTTAATTACCTCTTTTCTCAGAGACTGTGGAGGTATTATATCTTCATTACATATAATTACTTTTTCTATTGATAATTCATGTCTTGACTCTTTATAATGACTTACAGCCATAGAGCAATTACTCCATGTATTTATCCTTATTCTATACATAATTCTATTCAACATTGGATCCTGCCTAGTTTCCAACCTAATGAAAGGGCAATATGTCTGTTTCTATCCCGTACAAAATACTATCCTCACAATTTTCTCTTGCTTCAACATTTTTACTCTCAAGATTTAACCGAGATAATGCATCCACATGCAGAATAGTATTTCCTTTAATATATACAATGTCAAAGTTGAACACCATAAGATTAGTCACCCATCTTAATATCCTGGCCAATGTGACCTTTGGCAACTCTCATCTGGAGTTGAATATAAATTCCAAAGACTTATGATCTGATTTTAATAGAAATTTCTTTCCTAGCAAAAAATTTCTAGCTCTTTATGTGCTCATCACAATGCCTCCTTCTCAAAATGTGAATAATTCACCTCCACCAACGTTAGTTTTCTGGATAAGTACATTACAAGGTAATCCTCTTGTGACAATATTATGGCTATCACACAGTCACTGGCATCAGTAGTTGACATTCGTTCTTTCATTGTTAAAGATTTTAACAATTTTAAAAATGAAAAATCATTCTTGACATTTTTATTTCAGTTTTTATTTCAAGCTATCTTAAACTTTAAATAATATAATTCTACTTTTGAAAAGTTAAATAATTAAATTTAAATAAAAAGTATAAATGTAAAAATACTTCTTTCTTAAATTCTGACAAATTGAATTAATACCTGAATATATTTTCACTCTTTATGTTAACAAATTAGTTTAGGTATCTCCCATTATTTGCCATAAAAGAGCATAACATGAGAAAAAAGGCCCCAAACTTGATGAAAATGTTTTATCATCTAAATCTTATTAAAAACAAAGACCAAAGTATTTCTTGATTTTTCTTTTATATTTTTAATCCTTCCTAGCATGTCCAAAATTTTAGTTAAAAATCTTGTTTTCTTTTGAGTCAGCAAAATTGCTAAAAAATTGATGTCTGCCATGTTTGAGACTTTTGTAAACAAAAGTTAAATTCTCCATTTAAAAAATTTTATAAAAATTACTTGTACCTTTTTCAAGAGTTATATGAGGAAAATTAGAAAATTTAAAGTTTACTTAATGTAATTGGAAACATTATTTACTTTTTAAGCTGAAAAAAATTAGTTGAAAATAATAGAAGTATGTCTTAACTCAAACTGTGGTGACTTGTTTTGAAGGTATGAGTTAATGTGAATAAGGTCAGGGGAATTTATTGGATAGAAGGACAGAAGTGACAATATTTTTTAATTTTAAGTGAACAAATTATTTAACTACACAATAATTTTAAAAAATTCAATACTTTCAACAATCTAATATTTTATTGATTTTTTTTAGATACTTTAGCTTTATATTTCAAAAGGATTCCTGGAAAAATGAAATTTGAAATACTAACAATAAAATAAACTTAAAATTTCGTAACTAAGAGTTAGATAAAATTTTGTAAGAGAGGTACCCAATTTTTACATACATCTCTTACAAAATTTTATGGTATCATTTTTATTTATTAATTTTTATATCTCAGTTATGGAAAAATTTTACAACTGAAATAATATAAAAATTAATAATTAAAAATAGTACCATAAAATGTCATAAATAAGATAGGTAGCTAATAATTAGTAGCATCTCTCTCATTTTTATGAAATGTTTTTTTGTGTTAATTTTTAATTTTCATTTGATATTGTTTTGTTTCCATTGCTAGAACTGAATCGAAAAAAATTAATAATTGCAGTATGTCTCTCACTGAAAAACAATAAATTAATTATATTTAGAAAATTAAATTAAAATTTTTATTGATATAAGACATAAAACAACTTTTGAAAATGTGACGATGATGGTCAAAGTCAGACAATTCAACACATGTTTCCAGTATGAAAAGTAACTAACATTTTCTGAGGTTTATTGTCATCAGGAGAAACAACTCTTAAAATATGTGACATTAAAGTCACTTATGATCATCCATATATTTGGAAAAAAAGACTCAAAAACTGTGTAAAATTCTTTTTAAAATAATCATGTGTTGCAGATTGTAATAAGTTTTCAAATTTATGATTTTAAAGGGCACAGATTGAAACTTAATTTAAAAATATTTAACACAATTATCACATTTTGTATCTAAAACTGGAAAAAGAAAAACAATTCTTGTAAAAATTCATTTTTCATCAGAAAAATATCTTGGCTTCAGACAATATTGTCCTTAACATATATTATTCATAAAAGCCATTAAAAGCTTCTCTAATTAAATAATTTCTTACTTTTATTGGATTTTGTTTTTTTATAATTCAGAGCTGAATTTTGGGTACAAAAAAAATCAATGATTTATATTCTTCAAAGTCTTCTGCTTTTAACTAATTAATATAATCACTAAAGGGCACAGTCGAATTTCTTGAATTTTCATAAAATTAAGTAAAGAGGGGTAACAGATGTAAAAACATACATTTTTACAATCACTTTCTAAAAACAAAAAAAAAGAAAACATGTTTAAAATAATTTCATTCATTTGTGAATAAGTTCTGAAAGTTTCATTAAAATCTGACAATTATTTTTGCATAGGTACCTCCACTATTTTGGCATAAATTTTCAATACCTAAAGTTTATAATAAATTTTTTAAAACAAAAAAAACATTCTTGAAGATTTCATTTTAGCTTTAATTGGAAGCTAAAGGATTAAATTTATTATTTCTGATAAGTAAAATATTCTGGTGTATTTCAGATAGAAATTATATAGATTGAAATGTCAAATTTAATTTTGCTTTCTTAAAATCTTCTCAAAAGTGGCCATTTTCTTAATTCTAAGAAATTTCTAAACAAAACAAATTATCAATTTTAAAATTCTTTCAGAAAGTACATATATATTTGACACATTATTTGAGTAAAATTAGAAAATTAAGTTAGATTAATCTGATTTGAAAGAAATATTACTTATAGCATAAAAAAGAAATATACAACAAATTATTAATGATTGGTCCTGTTCATCTGATCCAACGTTTTATGGACTGTTGAGTGACGAAGCGATGACAGCTACTATGAATGGCCCAAATTGACACAATTGCCAGAAATCTAAGTGAACGCATTTTTATTTTTGGTTTTTAACTACCAGTAATTTTTACAAATGAACATATTTTCCCCAATTATTTAATATTTTATTGACTTTTATTTACCTTTTGAAGATGCAAAAATAAAAAAATTCAAAATACTATAAAATTCTCTTCAATTAACCCACACTAATGTAAATACATAAAATAAAAATATTTAGTGAAATAGTAATTGAAAAAAGAAAAAAAACGTACTTGAAATTTTAAACTTTTAAAGCTGAATGGAAATTCTGAAAACCTGTTGTTACATAAATAATGAACAAACTGCAGACAACCTACTAAAGGGACAAAGCTCTTAGATCATGTGACCTTTTCATAATAAATGCAATTTCAGTCTACCATACATGAAAATAAGGAATGTATTAAGTAAAATAATACAAAATAAAAAATTATTTTAAAAATAGAATAGTGTAACTATTTCAATTTTGGATTTGTAAATTTCATTTTCACTTAATTACTATATTACAATCCAATACAGAATTTTACATGATTTTAAACTATAATTAAAATTTTTAAAAAATGAAAAAATTTTTTAAAAAAAAATTAATTACTCATCGGAAAAATTTTATTTCTTCAGACAATAATGTCCTTAATATAACTTATTTACAAAAGTAATTAAAAGCTTTTCTAATTAAATAATATCATAGTTTTATTGCATTCATTATTTTTCAATTCAGAGCAGATTTTCAGTTGAATAGCGCAAATTTAAAAAAAAAATTAGCTGATTTACATTCTCCAAGGACTCCTACTTTTTTTAACGAAAAAAAAAAAAAAAAAAAAAAAAAATTCAGGAAATAGGTTTTTTTGCAAAATTTCATGAAATTAAGTAATTCAGGGTGGAGGGGGTTAACATATGTAAAAAAAGAAAAAAAATTACCAAAATTTTCTTAAGGGAAAAAATTTAAAAAATAATTTCATTCATTTGTAAATAAGTCTGAAAATTTCATTAAAATCGGACAATTATGTGATTTTTTTTACAAGAATTTCCAAATCCATTTCAATGGAAAAAAAAATGCAAATTTATGTCAA
Organism: Acanthosepion pharaonis; assembly: GCA_903632075.3. Lineage (NCBI taxonomy): Eukaryota > Metazoa > Mollusca > Cephalopoda > Sepiida > Sepiidae > Acanthosepion > Acanthosepion pharaonis. The sequence continues at coordinate 572,839 of CAHIKZ030005070.1, forward strand.
TGTTATTTTTCTGCCATGATGGCGCTAAAAAAAACTAATAGTAAATATTACGTCGACCACTGACATTAAAAAAAAAAAAAAAAAAGGGAAAAAAAAGATTTTTAAGCAAAATTTCAAACTTTAATACCTTCAAACAGCATAAAAAAGTGAAATTACTTTCAGGAAAATATGTCGGTGGATAATGTAAAACGAAAGCAATGACGTGGTTTAAGATAAGATTTGGTTTAAAAATCCTCAGATTTGGGAACAAAGTTATTCAAAAGTTTATGCATTACGTTTCTTCACGGTCACTGAGATTTTCCTCTGTCAGAATGTGTCACCTTGTTAATCTCTCGCTATGTGCCATGTCTCTTCTAGTGGGAAGGGGGCTAGTTTAGGCGACAATCACACAACCATTTAAATTTTATGAATAAAAAATATTTTCCTATCTATAAATTGGTAAAAGATAAAGATTGCATTAGTTTTATTTCAGAATGTTGTAAATATAAAATTATTTCAGAATGTTGTAAATATAAAATTATTCTTGGAAATAAACAGTCTAATAAATATTGTGTAATGTTTTTGTTGTAAGTTCTCAAAAAGAAAAAGTATAAATTCACTTTCATCATATGTTTAGGTTTTATTCTAATTCTAATCATCACTTTAAAAAAAAAAAAAAAAAAATACATTGCTGAGAGATGAAGATAGCTAAAATAAAAGCAGTGTCATGGGGAAAACTGTCCTTTGACCCTCCAGTTTTTGTGGGCATGAAGGTCTAAGTTTGCCATTTTTTTTTATTTCTTTTCTTTTTTTTATAGATATATATATATATATATATATATATATATATATATATATATATATATATATGTGTGTGTGTGTGTGTGTGTGTGTGTGTGTGTGTGTAAAATTGCTCCATGTGTTGAAATACATTTGTTTTGAAAATTCATTTACTTTGTACATTTTCAGCCATAGCAGCAACAATTTCCTGATGCAAAGTGATGACCAAAAGCAACCTTATCCATTACCATCCTGTAGCATCTCTTTGTTACAAATAATTCATTTTTACTTTAATACCTTGCTTCTTATTTCTGAAAAACATTTGTGGGGTCCTTCAAAATGTACATAATGAAGGTGATTGTGGGTAGGTTTCATTTCCAATGTTATTCACAAATTAATTTTTATAGCAAGTCTATCACAAACTTCATTTTCTGAAAGACATCAACCCATTTACCATTCAGTTTACCACTTATTGCAAAAAGTAAAAAAAAATATATCTAATTGAAATGAAATTGAAATTATAATTTACTTATAAGAACATATACTCAAAAACTGGCTTTGGTGATACACAAAATGTCTAAAAACTTATAGTCGGTCATTTACTGCCTCAGATTCATTCTTGGAAGCTGTGATATTTCAAGTACTGAGATGCGTGTCATTTTGCTTCTGCAGGTGATGCCCAGTAAGTGTCTCAGGCAGCACAAGTGAAAGTTATTCAGTCTCTTCTTTTGATGTACCTATTGGAATCCAGGTCTCACTACCATACTAGAGATTGCTTATAAAATTGGTGTTTCTGAAAGCAATATAGAGCAGATTTTGGTGCTCTCTCTATTTCTCCTGCAATTGTCACAAGAAGGTCATGTCCATGGTTGACTTTTCTATTCTGACCTCTGCCTGCAACTATGAGTCTATGCAATGACCTGAAGTCTATTCAGAATGAAACCTAGCTTATAGGCAGTACTGAGCAGAGACTAGTCTTTTCCCTAGTCTTTTTTAACATTAAGGTTCACCCTCTACAAGGTCCTGGGGCCACTCAAGGTAAAGGGTTATATTAAGGGTAGTTTATATGGATAGGAGGGGAAGATAATGGTTAACTCTAGACATGAACAGGTTAAGATTGTAGTGATTGAGGAAACACCAGCTTGGAAGCCTGTTCTACAGGGCAGTGGTTTGCAGGAAGAAGCTGTGAGTGCAAATTACTTCTCATTGATGGAATGTGGGTGGTTTGCTACTATATAGGAAGTTAGTGTTAGATCAGAAGGTCAGCTGTCAATCTCTGATTGTCAAGAGTTTTGTCATATCATTGGCATTGTTGTTTACAAATGATTGGAGTATATTTTTAGGCAGATCATTTATGTAAATCAGAAAGAGAGTTGGTCTGAGAAATGAGCCCTGGAGGACATCTGCGTTGACTGCCAGGGCCTCAGAGGACTAGCTGTTAATAACTACCTTAGGAAGGATGTTATAATTGAGAAAACCCTTCCAGTAATTCCATAGCTAGAGAGCTTGTGTAGCAAAACTTTGTGCCACACCTTGTCAAAGGCCTTTGAGATATCTAATGCTATGGTCCTCAAGGTGTGTGTGCCATCAAAGGCATCACTAAGTCTGTGTGTAATGGTAATTAGGGCATCTGCAATGGATCAGGTTGATCAAATCCATACTGTTTGTCACACAGGTTTTTTCCTATCTAGGTGCTCGACTACCTCCACAATCACATTACACTTAATGGAAGTCCCTTCCATGTGGCAAACTGGTTTCAAGCCCATCTTGATGCCTTCCAAAGAGAGGATCCTGATCATTTCACATGCAAAGGTGAGAATGTAAGCATCTTTCATTTCCTGCAGAACAGTACTCTCTCTTCAGAACATTCACAGGAACTTGTATAGTTTCTCAAGGAGAGCAAGGTTATTCACACTTCAAGAAACAGTATCATAAGGTGATGCATATGAAAATTGGAAACAATGAAAAATACATAAAAATTATTTTTTTGATGTTTCCATTCAAGAAAAAAAAAAAAAAGGTATTTTTTGCCTGCTATGTAGAAAAAAATTAACATTTTGCTGAGAAAATATATAAAAAATATACTTAAAATATACAAGTTGAAATAGACTCAAAATGTATTTAAAATTTTCAGTGTTTATTGAAATCTATTTGATTATCTTGATTGTATTTTCTTAGAAAACCTATTCAATAAACATTAATTTCCCTTGAGTATTATCCATTTATTGTTTTTTTGTTATACAAATAAAATGAAGATATATCAATTAGAAAAAATATAATTCTCTCTGCTGTGTATTTTCATATGTAAATGTTTCTGAAGATATTTTCTCTTCTGTATATATCTATACACAATCAATTGGCCACAGCATGAAATATAGATGTTTGCTTAGTCACAGGGAAAAATATGCCCATCTACTTAGTTCTGTCAACCAATATATACACTTTCTTGCTGTCATAGCAATTTTTACCTCTTATTGTTATTAGCACTAAATACTAAGTGAACAGTATACATTGCAGGTATATCAGATATATTCACCTAGTGTTGATTCATTGTAGAATCATTGAAACAAGCCTCTTGAAGCACTGTTTTGTACAATTTGGTAAGCCATTTTTCATTTTCTTGGAACTTTACTTGAAAAGTGAACAGATTATAAGCAGAGAAGCACAATGAATGCTGGTGTAACAATCACCAACAATTTAATAGTATAGGGTGTCCAAAAAAGTTACAATAATTCTTGGGTGAATTTTACACTAAAATCCTGATGTATTGAAAAAAGGGATAATTGCTATATTAGACAAGTGAATTTGTGAGTTTGCATTTCTTTTGGCCTGAGAAGAGAAGAAAAAGATAGGGCAAAAAGCTCTCTTGCAGGGAGAAATTATGCAAACTTTGGACCAACACACAATGAAATCTTTGTATAACATCTCTGTGGATGAACTGTGTTCTTCTGGCCAACCCTGCACATAATCTACTGGCAAACAATCTATGCTACTACATGCTTTGGTTTATATATGCTTCCACCTGGTGGATGATATTGATGGATATTATCTCTTAACAAAGAACTTCATTTTAGCATTATATGTAACTCATGCTTCTAAAGTGCCAGGACCAGACATTTTGGTAAGAAGTCAATGTAAGTTTACTGAGTTGGATGCTAAAATATCATTTCCCAATTTTGTCTGGATTTTGCAGAATTTTTGAAAACACATTGAGAACTTAAGGAAGTTGCAGTGACAAGAATTCTGCATACAGCTGGAGCTGGGAAAATTCTGTTTTACTGATTTTACTAAATCTTATGAGATTTATTTTGGGTTCACATCCTATCAATGCCATTCTCTTAAGTATTTTATAGGTTATGGTTAAGATTTTTAAACCAAACCTTTTTCCATCAGGTTCCAATCTGGTTAATTAGTCTTCTATCATTTTTCTACCTTCATCAGGTATTCTCGACTCTCTCAATACCTCTAGTCATGCACTATTATGAATTCATCTGAGTCCCTGCCTTGTTACACATTTCTACCAATCTAAACTAATGCAAATCCAACTGATATCATTAAAGGGCATTGTCAGCCAGTGAGCTGTTGGATGGTAATGCTTTACAAAATGCATTCTTGGTAGACAGTAAAAGAAATGGAATGTCCCATCCATCTGACATCCCAGGTTTTACAAGTTCTTGTTCTATTTTTAATTTTCCATTGTAAAACCTGGAATGACCCATGACCTTTATGCCTACATGAAAAACTACACATTATTAAGTTTCTAAATAATGAAAATTTATTAAACCATAGACATGAGTTAATGGTTTTTGCCGACATCAACAAATTTTCGCATTAAATAATTAGCATAAAAAACAAACAAACAATTAAATAATAAATATAAATTTTAAATTCCATAGTCTAAATAAAAGGTTTAAAAGCTCAACCCAATCATAAAGATAAAAAACCCTTTATGAAGTTGTCAAAAAAAAACAAATTGTAGCTCAATACGACACTTTTATATACACACAACTCTTTTAGAAAAAAAAAAAAAAATCTCCATAAACACTTAACGGTGAACCAGACTAAGTGATGTCATCTTCTGCTTTAATTTAGACACCCCAACCCCACCTTGACTTGACCTCTTTCTGAAAGTAACTGAGATATTGATACAAATTATTAACCCTTACACCCCTTATTTAAATAATTGCTCTAGCCGTTTTCATAGTAATTTAATTTTAATAATGGATATGCTTATAAAGACACGTAAGATTAGTTATTCCTAAAATTTTGCTTGAAGATGAAACAGAGATTGGTACTTTAATTCAATTCTAATAATTATATTGAAGTTTTCAGCTCTAGTTTTCGAAACATGAGTGGAGGGATCATATTTTTAAATAAATATATATATATATATATATATATATATATATATATATATATATTATATATATAGTTTGCTTTGATAACTTCCCAAAAATAAAGAAAGTTATATGAAGTTACAGTTTGGGAACAGTGTATAAACAGTGAACAAGTGGGGAAAAAATTCTACATAGATAGAAATGTAAAATAAATGTATACAAATGTGGCTACCTTAAACAAATGTTCAAATAATGACATGATATTAAAAGAGACCAATGCAGAAAGAAAAGGTTTAAAAGTTACATACTGGTGATGCTAACATTGCGGGTATAATTTAAGTGAGTGAGAAAAATATGAACTGCATGTTTGAGCCTATGTTTTTGTTCAGGATAACTAAGGACTAACAGGAAGTGTTAAAAATGGTAACTAAAGTAAAAAGGGGTCAGACAAAGGGGAAGTAAGCAATAGCTTCTGTACTCTAATAACAGAACAATGTTGTTGTGCAAAAGGTCCCTTTTGTGTTCATTCTTTGATTTAAATTCTTCCATGTTTCACCAATGACATTTTTTACAGCCTATACTGTAAATACCTGCTTCAAGTTTTATATTGAGTTTAGATAAATTCATTTCTATTGTAGACAATATTGAACAAGTAGGGAACATTATCAAAACTATATTTATTTTTCTAATTCTATGAATGCAAAGATCTTTATGATGAGAATTATATATGAAATAATTAGGATATGGGAAGATTTTAAACTGTAATAGTAACTGTGCTATAAACAAAAATTCACTTCATCTCTTTCAGTGCTAGTGTCCAGAAAATATGTAGAAATTTCTTTGGAACTGAATAAAAAGATGAAGATTACTTTGAGAAAGGAAAAATGTCCAATTCAAATCAATGGTCGATTTGATCAGAGAAAATATATAAAAAATTCAGGAGATAGTTACTTTTTCTTAAGAAATTTCTGAGTAAAAAGTACAAAATAATTTTTGAAAAATTGGTCTGTCCCAGGCAGTATATTTATGGAGGCAGCACTTTTGTGTCTGCTGTAGGCCATTGTTGGGACAGTACTCTGAGTTAAAGAATCTTTTCAATTTTGAGTAAATTAAAATATAAAATTTTTCAGTTTTGCATAACTATAAGAGTATCAATTCTACTTCAAGTCCAACAACAAAGTGGTTTGTCTTCAAACCCCAACAATGCAATATTTAAAAGCAAAACAGACAACACAAAATCAGAGGCAAAAGGAAAATAAAGTTTTGAAACAAATTCTACAAGCTACCAAAATTTGTGGCTGATAGGATTAGAATGAAATTTTAATGGTCCTAGTAAAGCCAAAAGGGGATTAAATAAACTGCTATTGTTAATTCAGGAAATCTTGCCACATCTTGCAGAACAAATGGAAAAATAATATAATGGCATATGTTCTTTGAAATTGATTTAATCTGATAAATTTAAGTGCAAAAACAAATTATATTGTTTATAGTTGAAAAAAAAAAAAAATACCTTTCAAAACAGATTGTTTTTGACAATTTCATTTCACTTATTTTCCATAGATAAACAAATTTGTGGACATGAGATCTGTCATTTAATACAACATATAGTCTTCAACTTTCAAAAATGAACAAAAAAATTGAAATGCAAGGAATTATTTTTCAAAAGTGTGTGAAATGTGTTAACAGATTATTTGATAAGACACTGAAAAGGTATGTTCTAAGAAAAAATATTTACACAAAATGAATCAAAAATTGTTTACCTGTTCACTAAAAATATACATGATTTTAAATATTTTAGTATGGTTATAAAATTTAATAATTTCCTAATAATCATTCAAAATGAACAGAAATCAGAAAATAAATACCGAGAGGTTTGATATGTAGAGGTTATAGATTTCACTTCTGTAACTATATCTGGTAATAGGCTTCCATGGCTTAATTGAGATGTTAAACAGACTCCCAAGAATAAAAAGTTAAAATCTTGTTAAAAAGTTATTTCTTCTTTTCTGATCCATGCCAACTACATAATATTTAAAAATTAAAAAGGGCCCAAGTTTTACAGCAAAGAAATGAGGGGTATAGTCTTTCAATTTACAAAAAACATAATCAGATAGTGTAGCTACATGTCTAAATTTGAATTACATCTGCTAATAGACTTCCATAAGCTAATTGGAATGGTGCTGTTTATGTCAGATGGATTAGTAAGAATACATGTTCAAATCTTCTCAGGTTATTTCAACATTTCTAATCTATGCTGATAATATAATGTTTAAAATTTATAAAGGGCGCAAGATCTGCAATTAAAGAATAAATCAGGATAAAACAACTGGTTTCAACTATTTTACTTATCTTTCTTTTGACAGATTTTCTGAAACTATGTAAGAAGTAAAATCATTTATGAAATTGTCAGAAGTTATACTTCACATTTAATGTCAGTGTCAAACATTTAATAAATAATAGGATTTATTATTAAACTTCTATTAAATAAATTTTGTGAAGATTTCTTACAGTAAAAGGCAACCATGCAAACATTCTTCTAAGAAATAATATTCATTTTATTCATAAATTTAAGAATTTTAATCCATCCTCATTTCAAAAATGTTCTTAACTGATAATTTCAATGCACATATAATATCAGTATATTATTAAAAATAAAATGGTTGAAAATTACTGAAATAGGTGACATGTTCAAAATGTTTTCTACACATAAGTTTTGGTCCTTCAATTAACATAGTGCATAAAAAAAGCAGAGTAAGAAGTTTGCAAATGACTATATTTCATACTTATAAAAATAAGAACATTATCTTTGAATGATAAATCATTTTCTCAAAGACCTTGATGCTTGAAAATATAGATTTTAATTTCATTCATGTTTACAAAGAAATACATTCCAAAGATTTTCCTACATTGACTTTTCCTGTTTGCAGCTATATATTGAATAATTCTCAGGAAAACATTCATACTGACCTGATTCTTTAAAAACCAGAGATGGTTGTATTCCATTCATGTGTAAAGAAATACATTGCAAATTAAATAATCAAACAACGCATCCCAAAATTTTCATACACTGACTTGTCCTGTTTTCATAAATTTTTGACTGACTTGAATAAAATTAACATACATCATATTTTCTCTTGTAATATGTACATGCCTTTTGCTTCCAATGCAAATGCAAATTTTCACAACTCATTTGTTATTTATAATGTTATTTATACTTAGAGAAAATATTGATCCACAGACTTGACATGAATATCACCTGTATGTTAACATTTTTCAACAAGATATTTGTAAAATTATTGATTCACCTGACTAAAGTTTATAACCAATGTCTGCTTATATGTGCCTTTTCAGCAATGAATTCTTTGAAATTTCAGAGCTGCCAATTTTACAAGAATATGGTTTCTCTCCAGTATGTAGTCATATAAGTCTTTCTTCCAATTTGAAGAATATAAAAATGATGCAGCATAGATTTTACAAGAACAGTTTCACTTGTGTCATATGAGACATGAAATTTGAATTCAATTAAAATTCAGAACCAAAACTTCACAAGAATATGATTTCTCTCTAGTGTGCCTACGCATATGTCTCACTAAACTTGATTTCTCTGAAAATGCAAATCCACAAACTTCACAAGAATATGGTTTCTCTCCAGTGTGTGTACGCACATGTTTCACTAAGTTTGACTGGTCAGAAAATGCTGATCCACAATCTTCACAAGAATATGGTTTTTCTCCAGTGTGTGTACGCATATGTTTCACTAAATGTGACTTTTCAGAAAATGCAGATTCACAAACTTCACAAGAATATGGCTTCTCTCCAGTGTGTGTACGCACATGTTTTATTAAGTTTGACTTATCTAAAACTTCATATCCACAAACTTCACAAGAATATGGTTTCTCACCAGTGTGCCTACGCATATGTCGCACTAAACTTGACTTCTCTGAAAATGCAGATCTACAAACTTCACAAGAATATGGCTTCTCTCCAGTGTGTGTACGCATATGGCTCATCAAATGTGCCTTGCTTGAAAATGCAGATCCACAAACTTCACAAGAATGTGGTTTCTCACCAGTATGTGTATGCATATGTCTCACTAAACCTGAATGTCGTGAAAATGCAGATCCACAATCTTCACAAGAATATGGTTTCTCACCAGTATGTGTACGCATATGTCTCACTAAACCTGAATGTCGTGCAAAAGCTGATCCGCAATCTTCACAAGAATATGGTTTCTCACCAGTGTGTGTTCGTATATGCTGTACTAAATATGACTTCTTTGTAAATGCAGATCCACAACATTCACAGGGATATGGTTTCTCACCAGTGTGTGTACGTATATGTTGCACTAAATATGACTTCTTTATAAATGCAGATCCACAACACTCGCATGAATATGGTTTCTCACCAGTGTGGGTTCGTATATGCTCCACCAAATATGACTTCTGTTTAAATGTAGATCCACAAAATTCACAGGAATATGGTTTCTCTCCAGTGACAGTTTCCATTCTTATTTTTAATGTTTACTCAAATGCAACACTTGTTTCTTTTGTAGAAAAGAAAAATCATATATTTAAAAATGCATGAAAGGAAGTTTGCAGCATAAATTTCTCTGTTCTTGGTGAAACATTAAGAGTCTTTTTTTTTATTTCATTTAAATTCACAATAATAATTTTTATCTGTGGCTCTTTATACAGCTGAAATATCTGTCAACAAAAAGTAATAAAGGATAAATTAGCAGAGTCAGTGAATAATATATGAAATCAGTTTAATAATATATACATATAGTTATATACTAAGGCTAACTTATTTTGGCATAGGCATACAATAATACAGCAATCAGTGAAAATCAATTACATTGTAGCTAGCTGACAGTTTGTGAAACAAGATTATTTAACCATGAAACATAGATGGTTCTATCTACGCTAAGATGTATATAATAAGAAATGTAATCATTTTCATATCTATAAATACATTAATAAGTTTTTTAAATTTATTTTTGGGGATCTCAATACAGTTGATATGTTTACTAATTTCATGCTGCATAGTTATTTAGAATAAATGAACAAAATGTCTTTGGTAGCATGAAGTGAAACATTCCACACATCTACACAACTGAACATAAAATGCATGCAAATCATGGGAAACAGGTCTCCATGGATGCCAAGGAAGCAAGCCTAAAAGTTTATTCTTCCAAATGTCTGTTTTGACTGGATTCACTAAAGGAATAGAAACAATATTTCTTAATGTTTCATAAAATGCAATATATTTCAGAGCAGACAACTTATAGAATCCAATGGTATAATTAATTATTGGTTATAAAACATAAAATCAGCTTTCATTTTTCTAAATTTCATATAGGCTGATAATTTTATAATGAATGTGTAACTACTTTTCATTTGATAGTAACATTGGAATGATAGTGTTTGCACTGTAAACCAGAGCAGTTTGGGATACTTATCTTAATGTCTGTTGGCTGGATATCAAGACAAGAAAAAAAAAATGTAAATTTGCATAATGGGTGATAATTCTAAGGAAAGTTTTTGTACTATTACTAAGAAATATTGGGGCAACTTCTGATAAAAAAAAAAAAAACATCTGTACATTCTATAGAATTGAAAGGGTTCTTGCAAATTGATAGTGTAAAAAGTTGTTTACCTGTAAATTGTTGTTTTAATATGCAGTAGTAATTTTTAAGTGAAAAAAATAATATGGCAGATTGGATAAGGCAACCAGTCCATAATTAGAAAACCAGCCTGAAGTGGAATGTGCCAGGCTATTGTGCAGTAGAAACACCCTTCTGCTATGGCTCTAGTACATGATTCAATGATCCTTAGGTTACATGACTCATGATCATGGTCACATCATGTGAAAGAGGAAAGCAGGGGTCAGTGCAAACTTCTGCTTTTCTGCACCAAATATGGTAGACATCTTGGCTAAAAAGAAAAGAGAAAAGTATTAAGTAGAAGAAACATTGTTTTTTATCTGAACCTATCTTAAGAATTTAACTTGTAGAATTTTAGAAGGCCTTTCATTTTATTTATGCATTTTTTATGATGTTGGTAGTAAAAAAAAAACAAAAACATGTTAAACACAAGTGACATGTTGGCTATTTGGCTAGATGTATAAAACAGTCTGCAAAACAACTGATCATGCATCATACAGAGGATCAGTGATTTTGGCTTTTAGGAGCTACCATACAGCTAAATTGTGATTTTTTTCTGTGAAAAGATTTGAACAAAACTAGCAAACCCAACCTAAAAAAAAACAAAAAACAAAGTAGACCCCACGTATACTATCTCCTACACCAATGTGAAGGGGCTACATTCCAAATTTCCAGAAGTGGAACACCATCTGTTACTTTCTGAAATTGGTATCAACGCTTCAAGCGAACTGACAGAGTTCACAGTCCCCAGCTACTCCCCTCTTATAGCTAGACACAACCACCTAAAATGCCACAGCTACAGACTAGGAGCCTACATCAAGGATGATTTTCCCTGTGGCAGAGACACAAAAAACGATGAACCTGATTTCCTATATATGTACACTTATCCATAATACCACATTCGTCTTTGCTCTCTACCACCCCTCAGAATGAAGGGACAATAATCCTTGACCATATATCAGAGAAATTGATAATATCCTCACTCAATCTCCCTCAGCCAGCTTTCATATCTGTAGTGACTTTAATATCCACCATAAAGAATGGTTAGTCCACTCCAACAAAACTGATTTTGAAGGCATCTATTGCAGAGACTTTTCCATAGCCTATGATCATGATCATGAGAACCTATGCGGGATAGCTTTCAATCCTAAATGATGGAAGCTCCACTCCCAAACTTCTTCAAGCATACTGCATCCAAAACTGCTGCTCTCATCACTGATTGGATCCTTTCTGAAATGAAGAGTTTTATACCCCCCACCCCAAAAGAAAAATTCTAGCAAAACTCCAATGATTAATTAAAAATATCAACCTGGAATTATCTCCAATCCTAGCGAAATTATTCAATTGCTCCTTGAAGGAGAAATCCTTCCCAAGCCTGTGAAAAGTGTTAAGCATATGCCCAGTTTTCAAGAATTCAGGTGCATGATCTTCTCCCGCCTATTACAGACCCATCAGTCTCCTCAGTAAGCTTTTTGAGACCATAATCAATAAGGTCATCAAGCACCAAGGAAAGAACAACCTTTTCAGCAATGAACAGTATGGATTTCAGTGGTCTGATCCACTGCCGATAACTACCAGTGAGGTTCTTGATGACAAACACACCCCAAGGACCATAGCACTAGTTACTTCAAAGGCCTTTAATAAGATGTGGCATAAAGGTTTACTATACAAATTCTCCAGTTATGGAATCACTGGAAGGGTCTTCTCAATCATAAAATCCTTCCTAACAGGTAGGTCTCTGAAGGTAGTTATTAATGGCTTGTATTCTGGTGCCTTTGTGGTCAACACAGGCATTCCACAGGAGTCACTCCTTGGACCAACCCTCTTTTTGATCTATATAAATGATCTGCCTATAAATATACTCAGATCATTTGTAAACATTTATGCTGACAATAATATATACAGGTGCACCTCTAAAACCCTTGATGGCCTGAGATTGGCAACTATCCAATAGGGCTGGTTACATTCAATGCCTCAATGACCAAGCTAGTTATGTCCCATCATCACTGATCTGACCTCAAAATACCACCAATCAAGAGGAACAGAGTTCCCCTTGAAGAAGTACCGTGCCTTGAAAGACTGTTGGGCCTCAAACTTATATCTGATCTGTTGCTAAGGATGCAGGTAAAATGGCCAGCTCCCTGTACTGCTCCAGCAAGTACCAGACTCCTTCTGCTATCTTCTACTTTTACAAGAGCCAGATCAGGCTAAAAATAGAGTACTGTTGTCACATCTGGGCAGGATCTGCTAAGACCTCACTCTCCAGCCTTGATAGACTTCAAACGTGTCTCTGAGCCCTTGTGGGTGATGAATTATTCTCCAACCTTCAATCCCTCTCCCACAATCAGGATGTGGCAAACCTCTTGCTGCTCTACCACTACTTCCATGGAAAGTGCTTGGACAAAGTACATTCACTGGTCCTGCCAAGGGAAACCTTCACTGCAAGAACATGCCATGCCACTTACATAATATCAAACCACCCATATTCCCTCTGTATTCCATTGGTGAAGTACCACTCAAGCAGCTTCTTCCTGCAAACCACTACCTTGTGAAATTGACTCCAAACAAGGTGTCTCCCTGATCACTACAATCTTAACCTATTCATGGCTAGGGTTAATCATTATCTCTCTCACCTATACACACAAATGGACTGCTAAAATAACCCTTTACCTTGAGTGGTCTGTGGGCCTTCTAATGGGTGACTCTCACTGGAAAAAAAAAAATTGTTTTTAGATTTGCCTTTCAATGAAAAATATGCATTCTGAACTATGTTAAAATTTTACTTAGCATCTGTGATACATGTATTTTAAGTATATATAACAAAAAAATTTTTTATTATTTCATGACAGATATAAGAGCAAAAATTTACATCTTGCAAAGGAAAGACTAACCTTTTAAGATACAATTAAATAGCTACAAAAAGAAGAATTATCCCTTGAATCGGTAAAACACACAATAGCTACTACCTGAATGACAGAAACTTGATATTATAAATAGATAAAAATAATTACAACATCGACAGTTGGAAATATGGGAAATAGTTACTTTAATCTTTACTCCATTTAAACATAAAAAAAAAACTTATGAACTTTATTTAAAATACATTAAAAAATTAATTTTTATAGCAGGTTGCTTGCATCAGTCAGTATGTGTCAAAGGTCAATTTGAGAGGATGAAGTGTAAGAACCTCTCTAGGAAATAAACCTATTTTCAACACAAATTACATTATCAACATACATACCATATTAATACATGCCCAAATGTTATTTTCTATCCAATAACAGACAATATTACAAACATGCCATAATGATTCTAAAATACAACACACACTGTTTTAATCAAAGTGTCTATTTGTTACAAATTAACATCACCATGTATAATATTTGACCAGTCAGAGAAAAATAAAATCCTATTTTTATCAAGCTAACTTTCGGGAAAAATTTTCCTATAAAAACCTACATATTTTGACTTTCAAAAAGTAGAGATGTTGCTGTCTTCAAGTTGAACACATGCTTTTTTCCTTTCTACCAGCATGTACTGAAAGAACCATGTGTCAGCAACTTCAAATGAATCATCTCCAGCAATAATATAGACAATCAATGAATCTTCACAAATGATAAAATTCTTTTTTCAACTGCAGCTTTTTTTCTGTTGATCAACTATTTAAAAGTCTTTTCTAGATCAGTTTTTCTGTGAAACAACTAGAGACTATTTTTAATACTTTTTAACTCTTTTTACTTCATGTACATGTTTGTAAATACAAATGATTTATTTAACTGGCATACCCATGTTTTCTCTTTTTTTATTGTTTGGAGTTCAGACATTCACATTTTTAATATAACAAAACATGGACCACTGAATTTCTTACACCTCCAAAGATTCACTAAAAAAATGAGCATACATAAAAAAAAAAAAAATGCCCCAAACTTAATTTTATCATCAAAATATTTGTTATTATTAAGAGGAAATACCAGAAGATTTTTTTTCTATATAAAAGCAATATTTTTAAATCCTTTTTAGAACCCTCGAAATTTTTGTTAATATTAGTATGGAAAATTTCAACTATTGATAATTCTATCAACATCTCCATGTTAGAAAATTTTTTCTGCAATATTTGTCTTAATTAATATTAATTAAATTTGAAATCAATCTTCCTCAAATAAAGTTTCAGAAAAGTATATTTTATTTTTGAAAGAGTTTTTAATTTTTAAGTTTTTTTTTTTATTTATGTTGTGTTGACAGATTTGTCACTATCGCCGATTTTAGTGATTTAAAAAAATTCCGATAAATTTAAATTTGGCTTGAAATATAGCAAAGTATTTTGTTTATTGGAAATATTAAATTTAATCTATCAACTTCAAATTAAAGCTAAATTAAAACCTTAAAAAAAGAATTTTCATTTTTGTAATGCATTTTAAACCTTAGCTACCATTTTTGTTTTGAAGGTACCTAGAAGTAATGTTTGTATTTTCAGCTGATGGAAATTCACACTGACAGCTCTCAATTGAATGGCTTCACTTTCTAAAAAGAAAAAAATGGTGGCCTGTAACAAAAAAAAAAAAAAAAAAAAAAAAAAGAAAAAAAGAATATTTTAATAATATTTATTAAATAACTAATTATTTTTCTCTAAATGTTTTCATTGTTGATCAACAAGTTTTTTTAAACAGAACAATTACGACTTTTAAAATGTTAAATTCTGGAGCACATTCTTTCATATGACAGGTTCATATAAAGAATGCAAGATAACTTGTAGTTGCATATAGGTATGGTGTCCCTGCTTAAGTGCATTTGTTTCTCCAGCTGACTGCTGACTGAACTTTGTCACACACATAAAGGGCACATTTTTAATATACAAGTTTTAATTTCTAGTTCTTTTTCTTTATTTTCTATTGTGTACACATTAATGTAGTTTCTTTTGTTAATGCATGCATTTACTTCTTGTTTGTTTAAAATACATGTTTTCAACTTATTTTTTACCTGGACTCATGAGTCTGCCAAATATTGTTTGCAGGACAAAATGTTCCAGGAGCCATTAAATATTTACTAATTAATGTCTACACACCTAACTCAACATAAAGAGATTGTTGTAGATGTGCAAATGATATGAGGCCTTGTTCTTGGTTTTGTTATTTTTACCTGGGATTACATCATCCATCCACAGCATGCTAAATTAATATTAGTGTGCAATAGTACATGAAATAAAATATGAAGTTTTTGGTGTGCATGCAACAAGATATAAAATATTTATTAAAATGACTGTATTTTTGTTTAAACATACATTTGCTTAGATAATTAATTCATATTATTTACAGAACATACATATATTGATTGGTAAGTATTAATAAAAAATAAAATAAAATAAATGGTTTTAGGCTTATCTGTATGAAGAGACGTCTTTATAGTTCTTTCAGATGACTTCTCCAGACACCATGACTCGGGACTCAGGATTGGACATTACATTGGGGATCTAGAGACAGCAATGCAGGACAGAGCAGTGTGGAAAGAGATTGTTAATGGAGTTCTGACCAACCACAGGGAGGTTGAATGATAATGATGATTACATCTTTCATGTGAGCTCATTTAAGAAAACACGTCTTTCTGTGCCAACAGTTGGCAACCAGAGAGAGAGAGAGAGAGAGAGAGACCAAAACTGCCTTTCTAGTACATTATGGGGATACTACTTCCCTTCCTTTCTAACAAGGCATGATACGCAACTCATGCGTTATCTATAAGAATTTCGATTTAATTCTTGCTACAAAAAACCCAAATACATTTACAACAGACTACTTTTGGTCTCAACTTCCAGTAATAAATATGAATTTATATTGAATATGTTACCATAGCATTGATAGAATAATGTATTGGGGGGGGAGATGTTGGACAAATTTTTGCTGCAAACAGAGCTGGCCCATACACTCGTGAGGCATCCAACAGAAATAGATGACTTTACAGATCACTAAATTTGACATTTTTTCTCCTGTAACTTTATTACTGGCCTCTATCACATTAACAGCCGTGTACGTAATTAATATTTTTAAAAAATAAAATTTAGTTTCTACTAGAAATTTTCTCTCTAGTTTTAACTTTTAAAGAATATTTTTCTAATATCTTTCTTTTAAAAGGATCAAGTTTTTTTAAAAGCAAAAACCACTTTTCAAAAGATCTAGAAAGATTTCTAGACTTAAAAAAAAAGATCAAATTATTATCGATATTATAAAAAACAATTATAAAGAAAATAATGAAAAAATATGAACTTTTTTTTCTTACAAATAAATAAATGGCATGGTATTAAAAAAAAAAACTGAAAAGAAAAAGTTAAAAATCTGCTATATAGTTATTTTTTTTAAATCCCAGTCTAAACCATTCTCATTTATTTTTCAGAAAATCTTTTTCTTATGGGTTCGGATATTTACATTTCATTATTTTCAAGATAAGGACCTCCACAAAAAAGAAAAAAAGAAAAAGAAAAGAAAAATAGCAATACCTAATAAAAATGAATTATTAAAAATGAAAAATCTTTCTTGAAGCTTTTATTTTAGTTTTACTTTCCTTAATTTGATTAGTTCAGCTTTAAATGGGTGGTTACAAGCGAGAGGGGAGATGGGATGTGTATTACCACATTCATTAACAGAATTTTTTCCATTCTTTCAGCATTCGATTAGTTAATCATTATAGTAGAAAAAAAATGACCATACATGTTTTATATTGCATTTTATTTGCGTATCAGATTTTCCGCGAGGGAAAGTGGAAAAATAGAGGTTTAAGTACTTCCACAGAAACGCACTTAATGGTTGAAAAAAAATTGAATTTTTTAAAAATGAAAAATCTTTCTTGAAGGTTTTATTTTAGTTTTAATTTCAGACTGAAGAAATTAATAATTCGAAATTAGATTTTTTTTTAAAAATGATCAAGTTTAATAATAATTCGAGGTCGAATATTTTTTGCTCTTGTTTTTCGACATGTCCAAACTCGCTTTAAAAAATCTTTCTATTGCAAATAAAAGAATTTAACAAAAACAAGACTTCAATAATATGAGGAAATAAAATTCACGCTAATATTCTTTAGTTCTCTCCATATTTCACAATATTTCTTTTTTTTTAAATATGGACAAGAAAATCACACCAGAATTTTTTTCATTTTTTTTTCTGGTGTTACTCATGCTGTTAAAGAAAAAAAAAAAAAAAAAAAAAAAAATGGAGTATTTTACTTTTAAAGTAGGTAAAAAAAAAGTAAATAAATGTGTACTAAAAACAATTCAATTTTCAAAACAACTCCAAAGTGAAATAACAAATACAATTTTTATTTCTTTAAAATGATAAAAGAAGAAAAAAGGAAGTAGACAAGGATATGGTCGGAAAGAACGATTTGTTTTTGTTTTGTTTTTTATCAAACAAATTATAAAATTGTTTGTATTCTTCCACTTTTCAGACGAGAGAATGCAACGAAAAAAACAAAATCAGGTGATTTTTTGCACTCAAATGATTTTGTTGGGATATCGCTGTCAACCTAACCAGTGTTTGTATTGTTCGTTCAATTCATATATAAATAAATATGTCGAAACTGAAACGAATAACACAAAGAATGAGTGGAGAAGGGGGGGGGCGATGAGGAAATATTTCGCTTGATAATGTAAGACAAGACGAAATAAGCGAGGTTAGACAAGATTTGGTAACTCACTGAGGAAGTTTCTTTTTCTGCGGTCGACGTACATGAGGCCACAACAAGCAATTTATTCCGTTTGTGTCAATCTCCTGTGTGTGTGTGCTTCCTGTAAATTATATTCTTATATCGGCCGTAAACAGGTTGCAAATGAAAGCCTAAATTTAAATACGTCGTGTTCCCATTTGTTGAAGAAGGTCATGTGGTGTTCTTACTGTTACGTCCGCGTTAGGCGACACCAAGTCTACTTTTTTTTACGTGTTTATTTTTAGACTTGATGAAATTATAGTTGTAATGTTGTAGAGGGAACTTGAAAATATATTTTTATTTATTTTTGTGCGTTTTCAGCGTCCCAACATTTTAAAATGCTTAGATTTCTTGACATTTATGAAGCAAAGCCATTTAAAATTAAATGCATAACGTTTCAGTGAGATTTCATCTGCTAGGATTTTTGTTGACAAGTTGCTTTCTAGGCATACCTTGACCTGTAAGAAAGTCACAGAAAAAAAAAATCAGTCTTGGCTTGGAAAAAAAAGCCACAATTAATTTATAACGACCAGTAATAATTTCTGCCAGGTAATTCATGAGTTTATGGGTCTGCTTTGTTTGCAACAGAAATTCATAGTAAATCGAACCAATCTCTCAGAAAGTTTTTTTTTTTTTTAACAATACTATGGTCACATATTTAATTTCAAATTTCATAGTTACGGAGTCTTAGTATCACATACCCAACTTTATGTGAAGAAAGTCTTAAATGTTACATTAAAATTTGAATTAAAATTTCACTGCATTTTCAAATTATTGGTCTGGGATTTTGTCCACTTTTTGGATAAAAAGGCTAGGATTTTGTTTGTCCACACAGTTTTTGTCCGCTGTGTAGGTTTTTTTTTTTTTTCATATGTCTTTTTTTACCCGGATTCATAAATTCTGCCACGTTTTCATGAATCATGTCTTTTCAGGACATAAGTTACACTTTTTTTGTAGCTTTTTGCAATATTTTTCTTTTACAGCTCTTCTTTGTATTGCATAAGCTCAACCTTCTCAAGTTGGATATTGCTGTTTTCCTCTGTATTTTTTTCTGTGTTTTCCTTTTGATATATCCTGTGAGTGTTAAATTTTCCAAAGTTTCCTTCCCCAGTGCATTTCTTTAAAACTTCTTGTTGATTGTCAAAAACATTTTCTTTGTATTCCCTATTTTCTTTAAAATTTTCTCACTTGTTACGTGCTGTCTTTTCCCTCCAGCTTTCTGTTAAATTGATAAAACTTTTATAACTAAAACATTATTTAGTTAATTAGTAAAACTTGTATAAAACATTATCTCCCCAAAATTCTTGCTATCTAAAAACATTTTCTGGCTTTAAATAACTTGCAAAAGGTTGATAAGCCATTGAAAATGAATCAATCCAATCATTTGTCACTCGATTTACTACCTATGGTAAGAAAAAATACAGATCAGTTATTATACAAACCATTTTAAATAAAAATGTATATGCAAAAGTCAAGTTTGGGGATATAAAAATATCTGAATCCTCAAATTTTGTAGTTAATTGATGGTTAGCTCTTAAAAATGTCTTATAATGCAAGAGCCTCTATGCAGTAACCTTTCTAGGGTGTTATAAAGTGGGTATAAATTTGCATATATTACTGATGTATAATTACTCAGGAAGCACAGTGGAGTAATGGATAGCAGCTTGGATTGAAGAATCGGAGAGCCGAGTTCGAATTCCATTACATTCATTTATGAAATTTGGGAAAGGTATGGATCCTCTTCTTCTCTCCCCAGATATGGGTAAATAGCAGAACAGACCAGATTCTATAGCCTTGGATGACAACTGGTCTACTGCAGAAAGAAATGGCAACCTACTGCGGGGAAAAATCTGCCTTATCAGTTATGTACTGAAAGATACATGATCTCCTAAACGTGTATCACACATGGCACATAACTGACTGATACTGAATGACCCCTTTAATTATCTTTATGCCCTTGTATTTATGGTTTTCACAGTTTTATTCATTAACTGTATATATACCTATTTAATTCTGATGTCCCTCGTGGCACTTCTTTGACTCCTTTTTGTTCAACATTATACACTTAATCTTCTTATATTATGGCTAAAGAGAAGATAACAACAGTTGTCAAGGCCACCTCCTTGGATCTCCATCAAATAGAGCAAAACTGGAAGTTCATTTGCAAAAGCAAATGAAGTTTCTAGAAATTGTTGCTAGAACAAATTCTACCAGGCATGCAGCTGGTCTTAGAAGAGTCTAAGTAGATCATTCTCTTGGAACTTACCATTCCCTGTGAGGACTTCACCGAGAAGGCAAATGTGAGGATGAAAGCAAAATATACTTGTGGAAGAATTCAAAAGAAGAGAAATGCAGGAATGTGAAGGTCCTGTCATAAGCAAAGCATCAGAGGACCCAGCAGATGAAGTGCAACAAGAGCTTTCAAAATTGTCTTTTCTAGGTTCATGAAAGTTGTTGTTAATGGCAGACTTCTGAAGTCCATACGATCAATGCAGGCATTCTCTAAAGCTCTCTTTTTCATACTATTCTCTTTCTGCTTTATATTAATGATATGCCTAATAATATATTCAGATCATTATTAAATATCTATGCAGATAATACAACAATGTATGGGGGCACCTCTAAAAATCTAAATGACTAGAGGCTGGCAGCTGATATCTCCTCAAACATTGATTGTACAGCACAATTAGAACTGGCGTGCAACATTCAATACCTCCAAAACCAAGCTGGTAACAATTCATCATCATGATGCAGACACTGAATTTTTGCTTATCTTGATGAATGATGAATTAGGTCTCAAGTTCACATCAGACCTCAAGTGGAACCCATATGTACAATCCATTGCTAAAGACACTGGAAAAGATTCCTGGTTCTTTGAACCATACCAAAATATATTTGTGTAACTATCACCCTCTCTACTCATACATGCACATTCTCTTCCATCTCTGTCTCTCCTCTTCTTTCTGTCATCAGCCCTGCTAGCTTTGTTAAGTCATACCAACCTCACAGGTCATCCAGTTTTTTTTCCCCTCCTCAATTTGGGCCATTGTGTCATCCCAATACAATTAATTCAGGTTTCCGAAAAGCTTACGATATTAGGGATTGACAGTGAAGTCTAGTGTGAAACTATCTATGTATATTGTGTACTGTAGATAAAAATGAATAATTCTCAACTTACAGCCATGCTAACTTTTGTCTCTTTGCATCCAATGGCAACTTCGGAAGGCTGGAATAAGAACTTCTTCAATAAAATGCACAACATTGTTGCTAACTATAACAACAGATTTATTAAATATAAAGAAAAACTGGTTGAATAAAATGTCTCTATTAACTACTGCAAAATCAAGTTCTCTACTACCAGATGGTGTTTTAAACAATCTATTTGTAAACGCTAAAGTAATAAAAAGCCCATTGATTCTCACTCAATTCGTCAAAGTAATACCCAGCCAGTTGAATCTCACTCAATTTTTCTGTTCTGCATGTGCCTGTATTTTAGCTCTGACCACAAGAATTGCAGGTGTGCTCATTAGCGACAACTGTCTTATGAGCAATCCTGGGCATCTACAAGCAAACTTCCTCTAGGGCCTGTCTCCATGTGTATCTTTGGGTCTGGTGAGCTGTCGTTTATATGAATGACTCTTCACCTGCCAAATTTGACATTGATACATCTAATTTCTCAACCCCAACTATCTTCATCTTAGGAGATCTTGTTAATAACCATAAGGTACTCTGTTTCAAATCGTCCTAGATATCTTTGTGTTTCAGGGTCAACACAACACAACATCAACAGCATTTTCAGCATCAATACAAACAAATCCCAAACCTGGGAACTAACAAAAAACAGATGTTACTTTTATTTAAAAGGATTTGGATCATTATTTTCTGTAAGAACTGTTTTGGACAGATAGCATAATGTAAACAAACCCCCAAATTTCTCAGGACCAAAGAGATTTGAAGAACCCAACTTATCAGTGGGAAGTGGATAGGGTAGGGAACCTTGGTTTTCTTCAATTTTACAGAATTTTAATTCTGGTTTTCATTCTCCTTGGAACTGTTTTTAAATTAATTTTATTATTTTAAAACATTTTTTAACCTGTTCCTTTTTTCATTTTTTTTCTCAACCATTCAACCTATTCTCCTGAGAATTTTAATATTTACTACACTACCCATGACCAGTTGGGTCACTGTCAGTTCAGGTTATAAAACATTGAAGTTGGTTTCAACATTAAAAAATTATCTGGTTGAAGAAAGTTGAATTAAAAATATTAACTGTATAAACAGCTCGTATTTTTAAATCTCATTCACTTAAAATATTTTTTAAATCAGATTAATTTAAAAATATTTTCTTAATATGCCAAAAAATATTTTAAAATCATATTCACTTGAAAATATTTTTTAAATATGGCAAAAAACATTTTTTAAATATTTAAAATATTTTTTGTTTAAAGTAAGTACCTCCACAAACTGGATATACATAATGAATTTTTAAAATGTAAAAGCTTTCAATTTAGCTTTAAATGAAAGCTAAATGATTAAATTTACCCAGTAAGCAAAATACCTTTTCAGACAGAAATTATATTGATTGGAATAGACTTGCATTTTTTTCAATAAAATCAATAACACAGCCATTTTTAGACATTTGTAAACAAAAGTTACTTCATGGTTTTAAAAATCTTGCAAAAATAAAATATATACTTCTAGAACGTTATTTGTGGAAAATTAGCAAATTTACGGTTAATCTGATTTGAAGCAAATATTTCTTACTTATAGCATAAAATGTTGTATACAAACATTTCCTAAATACAGGTTTATTTTTTCTGATATGTAACTCTATTTATTGATGGCAGATTGACTACCAAATATGTTCATAGTTAATTATGGTGTAGCAGATGATAAATTTCATTAGGGTTTTGTTTTGTTTTTCCATAAGTGGGGGACAATCCTTAAAACACATGACTTTTTAAGAATTGATTTATCGGTTTGTACATCCATACTTCAGAAATTCTGCATCTGTATACATATATAAAAACAAATTGAAATTCTTTTAAAATTAGTTGGGGTCTTCAGATTGTAATAACCTTTAAAATATATGATCAGTAAAGTTTTACTTAATAACAATATTTCCTAAGAATTATTTCATCAAAATTGAACTTTAAAAGATTCAAAAACTTTATAAATTAATAAATTAAAAAATTGGAAAAAATTATAAAATATGAAAACAAATTTTTAAAAAATTCGTTTTTCATCAAAATATTTTCATCTTCAGAAAATATTGTCTTTAATATATATTATTCTTCAAAGCAATTAAAAGCTTTTCTAATTAAATAATATCTTATTTTTATTATGTTTTTTATTCTTTAATTCAGAACAGATTTTTGGTAAGATCGGGTCCAATTTTGCAAAAAAAATTTTCTAAAAAAAATTTTCCAAAATAATTTTATTTCTTGTGAATAAGTCCTGAAAATTTAATTAAAATCTGATAATTATTTGATTTTTGTCACCGCAAAAAAGGAGGGAAAAATTTGCTATGCAAGTAAGTACAAACACTGATGCAAGAAAAACAAGTTTTTTAATCAAAATTTCAAATGTTCTAAAAAGGAGTAAAAAATGAATTAAATAATAAAAAAAAACAAACTCTGATCCTTCCTCTTAATAATAACATAACGATTTTGATGATAAAACTATGTTTTCATTACTTTTGGAGCATATTTTCATTACAGTATGCTGATTTCTTAGTGATCTTGATGAGGTACCTAATTTAAAGAAAACTGAAATAAATAAGCATGCAAGAGGGAGAGGTGGCAAGAGGGAGAGATGGAAAGAGGGAGAGATGGAAAGAGGGAGAGGTGGAAAGAGGGAGAGGTGGCAAGAGGGAGAGGTGGAAAGAGGGAGAGGTGGCAAGAAACAAGCACGAATCACAGACTTTTAGTATTATATAGATTATTATCCATAGTCCCTCCAAATCACCATTTTGTAATTTCATGTAATTAAACAGGGCCAGTGCCATGTTACATTTAACTCTTCCTGCCATGCTCTATCTTCACAAGACACAGATTAAACTAAAAATAGACTACTGAGCTGGATTGGCCTGGTCCTCACTTTCCTGACTTGATAAAGTGTCTACACTGCCTTGTGAGTGATTGATTATTTTCTACTCTACAGCCCTTTCCCACAAAAGAAATGTTGCAAACCACTTGCTACTCTATGGCATGCATTCTGTAGCACTATGCTCCTTAGTTCTACCAGTTCAGACTAAAACACACCATGTCATGTGCAGTGGGATGAATCATCCCTCTTCCCTTCATATTCCACGAGTAAGAAGGTAGTTCCATTCAGACAGTTTCTTCCCAAGATTTGCATCTTTGTCAAAGAGCCTCTTGAGATAATGCTTTCCCAATCACTATACTCTTAAATCCTTCAAGTTCAACCATTATCTTTTCTGCCTATATGCATAATTTGCATTTGTATTGGGTGAACATTAAAAAAAAACAAATAGGTCAGGAGAACAGAGCCTTGGGTGAAATGATGCCAATTACATGCAAATTGTACATTAATCAACCATAGTTGAAGGTGTTTTATTGTTGAAAAGCATACAATATGAAGTAACCCTGAGAAAAATCAGCAGTAATTTGTCGGCATTGCAGTCTTTGAAGACCACTGACTGTTCCATGCTCAAGACACTCATATAGTGTCTCATGTAGCAAAGTCCAACATGTGAGAAGCAAACACAACCACAGATGTTGCATGTACAGGAATCTAAGTGATAAATCAACATACATTCAAATAAACACCAGTTCTCGTTCAATCACCAACTTAAGCAGCATCAAATCTGGTCAGTTAGATGGAGTAGCACTTGGGAACATGGCGTACTGTAAGCAACCTCCTTCAATCTGAAATATTTTGGCTTCACAATAAACCACAAAGAATAAGCTGTTAAAAATCAATCAGTCAATCAATCTGTGAAAAGCCAAGGTGATCTCATGTGTCAAGAGACCACTGCTGCAACTGAGGGTGGTACTGAGCAATGTTTACCCAGGTAGCAGGGTTTTCCTCCTGATTGACAGAGAATGTCCTTTAGAATTCTTCCATTGTCTATCCTCTGGACATGTTTCAATCAGCAGAGATGTCACTGCCTCAGAATAGATTGATTTTCTACAGCTTATCAACCCTTCACAGGTTATTTAAAGCCAAAAAGTATTTCTAGATTGTAACAAATAACAATCTTTACAAAATTAAACCCATTCTAGAATGGCATCATGGTCTCACACTTTCTTGGAAGGAAATTGTCCTATCAACAATCAAAATAGGTCTCACTTATATCACTCACTCATTTCTCCTAAAAAATTAACATCTCCCTGAATGAACATCCTGTAAGGAGGCATATACCAAAAAACATATTATAACCGACAGAGCATTGGACCTCTATGACATAACTAGTTTAGAGACTCTTTTGAAGTAGATAAAAATAGAGACTATATTAGCCTATTTGAAGGCACATATGTTCTATATAAAAAAATTATGGCACTAAACTACATTCCATTGAGTGACTGACTTTCTACAGCTTATCAACTGTTGAAGATTATTTAAAGCCAGAAAATATTTTTTGACTGTAAGAATTTTTTTTTTCAGATAATAATGGTTTAGTGACATAAGAATTAATCTTTAACCCATAGCTAGAGAGATAAGAGGTAGAATCTTATATTTTCCAATGGTATTTGCAAATAAGTGAATCCAATGGGAATTGGAACTTGGCTCTCCGATTAACAATTCTGATCTGTTAACCATTATACCAGCTGTGCATCCAAGCTTACAGTACCTGGTATTCTCAAGTGGTCACCCATCTAGATACTGACCAGGCTCAATGTTGCTTAACTTCAATAATTGTACAGGAAGGCTGTTGCAATGTGATATGGTCATAATACAAACAACTTTTTAATAACTTTGACTCTTAAAATGCCAAGAAATCTAAGGATTTTAAACACAAGGAACCAAGTCACACGTAAGACTTGATAATTTCTTTCATCTTCTTAATTCTTTATTCATGCCATTCATTTGAATTTTTTTACATATGAACTGAACTGACTTGCTTCATCTATGGCTATTACACAGTTGAAATCTTTTTTCTTATATTTTCTTTAATGATGCATTTTAAACCTATATAAAGTACTTATTCATTGTATTTTTTAAACTGTCACACTCAAATCACATTTGTCTCAGCTGTTGTTTTCATACACTTTCTCAAAAATATTAAAAAGTGTTCAGTTTTCCTTTCATGGCTGGCAATGTTTCCTCCAATTCTTGGAATTTGAAGATTAAACTGAAAATATATTTGCATTTTCTTTAACCAAAAAAAAAAACTGGATACATTTTACAAAAAATAAAATATGAACTGGATAGATGTTTTAGCTTCACTTTGGCGAAGGGTCCGTAAAAAATGAAATGTAATTAGGTAATTTTCAAAATGTAATCAGTTTCCATTCTTTTTTAAAAGCTTATTTGTTTACTAATTCAAGGGAATTGGTTCTATTTTCTTAAATGGATGCATTTTATAGTTCAACTTTTGATGTAGCTTGTGTGAGGATGATGACAATTGTAAATTGATGTTTCAGTGGCATATGACTATAAGCCCTCAGAATAAAATACATACTGTGAAGTTATGTTCTTTCAAGCACTGAGGTGTGTATGATATTGTCTCTCAGTATATGTTGTAGGCAATAC